>CM062813.1:564876090-565199314 GCA_031772625.1 Pinus tabuliformis
AAACTGTTATCACACATTATGAACTACATGTGGTAAAAATATTTTACTTTGGATTCATTATTATTGATATTACAACCCCATCATAAATAAAATATTTTTCATATCCATGTGAAGTAACTTAATTTAATGAGTATGAACACTTCCGCATTTCATAATAGCGAATGTGTTTTGGAGATCATAGTTGTGTCTAAATTTTAGACAAAAAGCAATATTTTCCCTTTCTACTGTGAAGAAAAAGCTTAATTCTTATACTTTCTAAAAATATTTCGATGTGAATGTATATTAATTATTTGAATATTAATTAAGTAATTTATTTCAATATCAACTTAATATATATGAATATGTAAAAACAATAATTTAATTGAAAATAAAAGAAAATCAATTATTTGTAATAAGAGTAATAAAAAGAGATATCTATTTCATTCAACACCTAAAATAAAATTAACGTGATTCACTTAAAAATATAAATAAATTTAATAATAAAAAAATTCATTATAAATTATACACAAATTTTTGTGTGCCTATACAGTGGGTAATCCATGAATGTAAAATCAAGACACTAAGAGTGGGTAATCCATGAATGTAAAATCAAGACACTAGGAGTGCAACACTGGGTTAAAGAAAATGTCCAACACTAAATTACACTCAATGACTTGCTATGAATACTTAAAATGTAACTTTATTCTTCCATTCTCATAGTTAGAACAACGTGTGAGAGCACTTTAAATTTTGTTATTTGAAGTTCATTTTGGAAAAACATGTGATCCAAACACTTTAGTGGAAAAAAAATTAGAGGAAGAAGACACTTGGACAACTACACGGACAACCAGGCCAACCTTGAACAAAATTAGGTTAATGAACAAATTTCAGTTAAAAAATCAGTTAAAACTGAATGTATGTATAACAAGATATTAAGAATTCATTGGTGAATTAAGAAAAGAGAAAGAAGAAAACCTGTGCGTGTGAGAGAGGGAAAAATGTAGTTGCTGGATAAATTCTTGATTAAGGCTGAGATGCCTTAAAATTGTAATCTGAGTTTGTAAATAAAGAAAATGCGTCTTTGTGAACTTATGTATGTGTATCTTTTTGTTTAAATTGTTTTCCTGAGTCTTTTGCTCACCGATGACCTTGTAACGCCTCTCTGTCATGCATTTTCTAAGTGCCCAGAAATATCAGGGGTTTGATTTAACAGCAGTCGCTATTGGTTGAAATCTGTCATAATTATTATGGATGCGAGTCATGGGCCTCTCGCATGATTGCTGGTAAGCACCAAGCTCTCTTGAATACAGATCAATATTGTTGCCTGGAGGATTTGGAAGGCAAACGGGGAAGCGGATTCTCCCAGCTGTATCCGATACCATGCCACTGGGGGTTCCTGCTCTGGAGAGTGTGAAGAACAACAAAAGGTTTGGGTTTGATTGAAGTAGGAATTACTGTAGTTAAGCTTCATGTGGCTGAAGTTTTTGGCTTGGGTTCTCGTGTTCCTACAATATTAAAAAAAATTGACCGAGACTTTTGGAAAATAATTGAGGCGAACTATGAATGCGAGTGTGTGTGTTGAGGATATGCTCTCCAGTGTGCTATTCTTAGTCTGACATTCAAAGTGCACAAACTCAAGGTTCAAGAAAGGAACGATTGCTGAGTAAGTTCGTGGAGAACGAATTTGAAAAGGTTGACAGACTAATGGAATTATATATCAGGTATGCTGATCGAGTAAAGGTAGAAATTGAACGGATGGATCAACGCCAGCTTGATGATTTAGAGTTAGATGATGAAGAATGATTCATTGGTCCATAAGGCAAGTGAGACCGTGAGAAGAGTTTTCAATAGGCTTTGTGGGCCCATAACCCATAGGCCTCAAGGACGATTTATTGGGGAATGGGATTTTGGTTCACCCCAAAATCTCATCCTCATCAAGTGGTATCAGAGTGGGAAAATATTTCCTGCCGAAAGGAGAGTTTTTGCATGCGAATAAAGAAGAGGTATAGTTTGCTAAAGATTTGTAAGCTTGTAATTTTTTATTTATTTTGTGAAGGTGAGAAGATTGCAGCAAACCTAGAGCAAGAGTGCTCAATTGGTTCGAGAGGAGAGAACCAGAGAGATGCTAAAAGACTAAGCTCAGGAGAGAAGCGTGGTAAGGTATCTGGTAGTAGGGAGGACTTGCTATTGTACAGGTTTGATTGCAGCTCACAGAAGACCATGAAGGCAGTTCCACTGAAGAAGTGAAACAGTGGGTAGAATTTCTAAGGACAAGGAAACGCATATGACCAGGAGGTCATAAATTTTGTACCTCGGGAGTCTGATGCAGGGGCATCCGAACAACTTAGTGGAAAAAAAATTAGAGGAAGAAGACATGTGGACAACCACATAGACAACCAGGCCAACCTTGAACAAAATTAAGTTAATGAACAAATTTCAGTTAAAAATTAATTTAAAACTGAATGTATGTATAACAATATATTAAGAATTCATTAGTTAATCAAGAAAAGAGAAAGAAGAAAACCTGTGCGTGTGAGAGAGGGAAAAATATAGTTGCTAGATAAATTCTTGATTAAGGTTGAGATGCCTTCAAATTGTAATCTGAGTTTGTAAATAAAGAAAATGTGTCTTTGTGAACTTATGTTTGTGTATCATTTTGTTTAAATTGTTTTCCTGAGTCTTTTGCTCACCGGTGACCTTGTAACGCCTCTCTGTCATGCATTTTCTAAGTGCCCAGAAATACCAGGGGTTTGATTTAACAACAGTCCCTATTGGTCGAAAATCCGCCGTAATTATTATGGATGTGAGTCATGGGCCTCTCGCATGACTGTTGGTAAGCGCCAAGCTCTCTTGAATGTAGATCAATACTATTGCCTGGACGATTTGGAAGGCAAATAGGGAAGCAGATTCTCCTGGCTGTATCAGCTGCGGTGCCACTGGGGGTTCCTGCTCTGGAGAGCGTGAAGAACGACAAAAGGTTTGGGTTTGATTGAAGTAGGAATTATTGTAGTTAAGATTCATGCGGTTGAAGTTGTTGGCTCGGGTTCTCATGTTCCTGCAATATTAAAAAACATTGACTGAGACTTTTGGAAAAGAACCGAGGTGGACTATGAATGCGAGCGAGTGTGTGTGTCGAGGATATGCTCTCTAGTGTGATATTATTAGTCTGACATTCAAAGCATGTGAACTCAAGGTTCAAGAAAGGAATGGTTGCTAATCGGGTAAAGGCAGAAATTGAACGAATGGATTAATGCTAGCTTGATGATTTAGATTTAGATGATGAAGAATGATTCATTGGTCCATAAGGCAAGTGATACTGTGAGAAGAGTTTCCAATAGGCTTCGTGGGTCGATAACCCATAGGACTCAAGGACGATTTATTGGGGAAATGGGATTTTGGTTTACCCCAAAATCTCGTCCTCATCAACATGATAATTATGTTTAGGTATTTCAAGTGAACATACCGTGAAATGTTAACGCAAAGGACTATTACTAAGGTAAAATGTATTCATATGGCATTTTTTGGAGGACATTTTTGGTGGGAATCTATGTAGATACTTGATATCACATAGTTTTGTAATTTCAATTAAAAATTTTATAAATTTTATTAAGATACCTCAAATTTGTTTGTGATTCATCATTAGTAAAACTACCGTGAGAGTTTTTGAAAGCCAAAAATAGGCACAATTAAATTTTATTTGGATCAACCATTAGTTACAATCAATAAATTATTTGTTTGGATCAACGGTTAGTTACAATGAACAATTATTTGTGCAATAATTTGTATGTTAGGGTTGTCTAGTATGTTGACAGCAAGAATATATTTAATGAACAATTATTTGTGCAATAATTTGTATGTTAGGGTTGTCCAGTATGTTCACAACAAGAATATATTTAATACCACTATGTATGCAACAATTCTTATGTTATGAGCATTGAAATCATTAAATATTTGATACTATTAGATGTCATCTTTGCAACCATTAGGAAGTTGGTGTCAATATAATAAGTATTTTTTTTAATATGTATTTGTGATAAATTTAACTTTTTTTTTGTGAAACCATTCATAAATCATCCTGACATTTAAATTTAGAGAATTTGACATACAATCTAATGTATAATATTATTCTTTTCCAACTTATTAATATTTATGTATTCTGATTTCCGGCAACTTTGACAAAGACACCATGGCTAGGTCGTCCCAAATCCATTTTCTTCAAACATCCACGCACCATGTTTTTCGCCTTAATTACCCTACGAAACCGACACTGTGATTCAATGGGAGGACTAGATGAGTATTGGAATATTAAACTGGGGCTGCCAAATGCCAAGCAATCCAGTAGTGGAAGGTTGATGCCCGATGGTGATCTCATAGCCTTAATTGTGAAGATCAATGATATTGATGATAATAACCTGAATTCAAAAGAAACTAGTAATATTTACATTAATTTCAAGCATATACCTAGATCTACTTAACTCCAGATCTCAGAGGAATCAAATCCCAAGTTGCACTTTATATTTTCACATTTTAATACTAGGAAGATGCCTAGTTCTCATACTTTTCAAAATTATTTCAATGTGAATCTATATAAAGTATTAGAATATTTGTTGAGTAATTTAATATAAAATCAATATGGGACATTTAAAATGATGAATAAGTTTAATAATAATAAAATACAATGTAGGTTATAAACAAATAAAAAATGATATGTAAAATTAAGTAAAATTAAAAATCACTTAGAATATATTAATAATAAAAAAAATCATGGACAACAACATAAATAAAATATTTCAATGTTTATATTTAGTAAAATATTTTTAGTAGTTTTACTATTCTTCATTTTGATGGGTTTTTCATGTACAATTTTCAATCATTTTTGTCTAAAATACTACAAATAGTTGTTCGATTTGTAAATTTAAACTGTGTAGTCTCAAAACTTCAAGATTTTCAAGTTCCCCAATACATTTATGCATTAAAAAATGCAAATATATATATATATATATATATGATTCTCTTCAACTATAATTTGTTTTTCACTATAAACTTGATTTCTCTAAATGCTTATTTTGTGGTTAAAATAAATTTTAAAAAATCACCCTCCAATTAAAATTCCAATTCAATTAAATAAAAACCCTATTAAAGAAAATAATTGCCACTTAAAAACAAATACATCTATTTCATAATACAATTCAAATATACTTTAACTATTAATTTTATTTTTTAAATTAAAATTTAAAATATTCTTAAAAATTAAAAATTCAATGCTGAAATCCAATAGAGTTGAGTATTTGTTTGTAGTGTTGCTTACAAAACCCCATCATCGTTGACTTCAGGGATATTATTCTACCGACACATCCATGTGACGTCACTGAGGTGCCGTGTGGCGGTCTTGACCAGAATGGCCATAACATGTTGGGTCTCTGCAGCAATGCCATAGGTGGTCAGGTTCAACTCATCGACTTTTCCATCGGCTATGATCAACTATTAAAGAAAAAACCAAAAAAAACTGCTAAATTCGAGATAGTGACGGAAGTGAATTTGATATGAAATGAACATATTCATTTCAAAATATAATATAACTGGAATATATTTTATTATTTTTAAATTATTCTTAATATAAAATTTTAAAATAATTTTTTGAAATAAAGTTTTAAAATATTCTTAAAATTTAAATGCTAAATTCGAGATAGTGACGGAAGTGAATTTGATATGAAATGAACATATTCATTTCATAATATAATAGAAATATATTTTATTATTTTTAATATAAAATTTTAAAATAATTTTTTGAGATAAGTTTTAAAATATTCTTAAAATTTAAAAGGTTAATATTCATTTCATAATATAATATAATTGAAATATATTTTATTATTTTTAAAATAGAATTTTAAATATTTTTTTTGAAATAAAATTTTAAAATATTTTTAAAATTTAAAGTTTTAAAATACTAACATTATATTTTAAGATTTTAAAATACTAAAATTATATATATTTGAATAGAAATGATATTAAAAAAATAGTTGCCTAAGCAACATGGAATGCGTGTACTGTATCCTACTAAAATTTCATGTTGTTGGGTAAAATTTAGATTGCAGAAGAGATTTGATATAAAATGACATGAGTAATATTTTTTTTTTTTGTCAGGCCAGGAGGTAACTCCTCAAATGAGAATCTGTTTATTCATTTGGGTTGTTCATAGTTATATACATGAGGGAGTGACTATTGAGTTTCATCTCCCGATGACTTGTCATTTTCTCTTATTAATTATTTTCACTATTTACAATTGTTCACCTAATCCCTATGATTAGGTGTCAACATTCCTCCCCTTAATCTAAAGGGATGTTGGTTAGTCTAAGCATTGTTCTGAATCTTTCAAGTTTTTCTCTTCCAAGTGCTTTGGTGAAGACGTCTGCAATTTGCTCATTAGTGGAAAAATCGTGAAGATGGATTGTTTTGGCCTCAACATGATGTTGAATGAGATGATATTTTGTATTAATGTGCTTCGTCCGATCATGGAACTTTGGGTTCTTGGCCAACTTTATTGCAGAGGTATTGTCAATCATGAGTGGAGTCGAATGTACTTGTTTTACTTGCAAATCTTCCAGAATTTTCCTTAGCCACACAATTTCTTTTGTTGCCTCAGCTGCTGCCACATATTCTTCCTCTATTGTGGAATCTGCTTGAATTGATTGTTTGAGTGATCTCCTGGAGACAGCTCCTGATCCAAGACTCAAAGCATAACCAGAAGTAGATACCCCAGTTTCTTTGTCTCCATCAAAGTTTGAATTAGAGTATCCAATCAAGCTGAAGTTGCCCACCTGTGTATACTTGAGTCCAAAGTGTTGAGTTCCCTTCAAGTACTTTAAAACTCTTTTTGCAGCAGACCAATGTCCCTCACAATTCTTTTGCATAAACCTGGAGAGGATTCCAACAGAAAATGAAATGTCTGGTCTGGTAGTAGTCAGGTAGTTGAGACTTCCTACAAGCTATCTATACTTTGTTGCATCCTCAAATTCTTTTCCTTCAATGGATGTGAGCTTTATGTTTTTTTCCATTCGAGTAGTTAGAGGATTGCATCCAGTCATGCCAAAACTATTCAACAGATCTCCAATGTACTTCTTTTGAGAAAGGAATATGGACTTCAAATGTTGAGTTACTTCAATACCAAGATAGTAATGAACATAGCGCAAATCAGTCATTTCAAAACCTTTCCTCAATTCCTTCTTTATGGATGCAATGTAGCTCTCATTGTTCCCTGTGATCAAAAGATCATGTACATATACCACAAGATATAAAATTGTTTTTCCATCTTTCTTGACAAACAAAGTTGCATCATCAAGATCATAATGTTTGAAATTGAGTTTCAGAAGATGCTTAGTTAGTTTTTCATACCAGGCTCACAGTGCTTGTTTGAGGCCATACAAGGATTTCACCAGTCTGCATACTTTATGTTCATGTCATTTCATAGAAAATCCTTTAGGCTTATACATAAAAACATCCTCTTTTAGATCTCCATTCGAGAAAGTAGTTTTTATATCCGTTTTATGGACTTTCCAACCGTTCTGAGCTGCTAGGGCAAAGAGTGTCCAAATGGTAGCCCAATTTGTTGTGGGGGCAAAAGTCTCATCATAATTGACCCCTTCCTTCTGTGCAAAACCTTTTGCCGCAAGCTTGGCTTTGTGCTTGTCAAGTGAACCATCAACTTTATACTTGTTCTTGTAGATCCACTTGCAGCCAATTAGTTTGGTTCCCAATGGAGAATCAACCAACTTCCAAGTCCCATTCTTTATCAAGGCATCATACTCCTTTTGCATCTCTTCTTTCCATTCATCATGAGAAGCGGCTTATTTTACATTCTTGAAAAACATCATGGAGCACACCATATTTAAGATTGTCATATTCATTCTTTCAGCTACTACATTCCGTTGGGGATTATGAGGCACAATTGTTTGATGTTTGATCCCATGTTGGTGAATATAGTTTTCAAATTGATTTGAAGTGTATTCTTTTCCATTATCAGTGAAAATAGATCCAACATGAGATTGTGCATCATTTTCAATCCATGTATGAAAGTTCTTGAATGTTTGAAAAGCATCAGATTTTTTCTTGAATAAATAAATCCAACATATTATGGAGTAGTCATCAATAAATGCCATCATATATTTATTTCCATTTGTATAAGGAGCAGGCATTGGACCACATAAATCTGAATGAACGAGTTCAAGTTTTCTATGCGCTCTGTAATGTGAATAATGAAAAGACTATTTGCTATGCTTTCCTATAATGCAATCATCACATTGCTTAAGTTTCTGAGGAATTGTACGCAAACCAGTAACACCATTTTTCTTCAACAAGCGGAGGTTGTCATAGTTCAAGTGTCCAAATCTAGCATGCCATAATAAACTTGATGGAAATGTACCTTCATCATAATGAGAATTGTACCTTGCAGCTTGAGAAGCCTTTCTTATTCTATCCTTGTCATGACAAGTGAGTGATTTGATGCTTTTCTCACCTCAACCTTGCCATAAAATAGATGAATGGAGTGTCCTTGGTGGCAGATGAGGACCGAGGACAACATGTTTCTCCTCAGCTGTGGGAGATATAAAACATCATGCAGAAGAAAGTCTGGAATACCAAGCAATTTAAGCGTGATTGTGCCAAACCCAGATGGCTTGAGTTTTGATTTGTCTGCAAAGTATACTGCTCCATCAACATTGTCAATAAATTCTTCAAGAAAATTTCTTCTAAAGGTCATGTGGCAAGTTGCTCCTGAATCAAGCAACCAATATTTTTTCCAAGAAGCAAGTGAAGCATTAAATAAGTCTTCATTTACTCCAATAGAACATTGTGCGACAACATAGTGAGCGGATTCAGGTGCTTTAACTTTCTCTTTGTCATTATTTTTACCTTTTGATTGGATTCTTTCCTCCTTGATTATGTCCCAAGGAAAATTTCATGTGGATGTATCATGTGATCCATCTCTATTGCAACGTATGCAATGCAAGTCTCGCTTTTCTCCTTGAGAGTGTGTGCCCGCCTGCCTCTGAAATTTCTTCTTCCTTTTCCTCTGGAATAATATTGAGAAATATTATTCTCTCTATGTGTAAGACACACAGCCTCTTCAGAAAACTGAAGAGTGGTCTTCTTCCCAAAAGCTCTCTCTCTTTCAACAATTTTTTTCACAAGGGAGTCAAAGGTAATTTCTTTGAGGTTTCCATTTGCTTGCAATGACTCAAGATAATATGAGTAAGTGGGATAAAGTGCCTTGACAAAAGATATCAGTGGAATGTCCAGTTCAACATTAGTGACTTTGATATCATGGATAATAAATTTTACTTCTGATGCAAGAGAAAGAGGATTATCATTTTGTAATTCAAGGTTCAACAATTTAATCACGAGTTGAACAACTTCAAGTGCAGAGTGTGATTCATAGAGTTCCTTCAGTTTTTGTAAGGCTTTGAAATCATTTGAAAATGGAAAAATATGGCAACTCACCTCTTCATTTACAGATGCTGCAATCAAGGCATAAGCCTTGCTGTCCTTACTTTCCCAAATGGTGAATTCCTTGTCTAACGTAGGCTGTTTTGGTTCTTTGTCTCCGTCTCTAACACACATTCCTTTCCACAACTCATTAAAAAGGAGAGTGTGTTTGATTTTCCATGAGCATTCTGGATAGTTCTCCTTTCCAGTGAGAACCACTCCCACAATAGTTATCAATGAATGCATTATAAAAATGTGTACTGTAAAAATACTTATGTTGCCAATGTATAAAATTTGTACTTCTGGTGGTAAAAAAAAAATTACAATATTATATGTATAAAGCAGAGGTATTACTGGGGGAGGGTATATTTTTGAAAGGGAGTATGTGGGGGAGGGAGTATGTAGGGGAGGTATTAAAAAAAATCAGGTGTATATGGAGGAGGATCAACGTATTGACCGAACAGTGGAAGGGAGCTATTAAAAAAAATTGGAGTTATTTACTGTGAAATGGAGTTATATGGAGAAGCGCATTTGTATGGACTGGGAGTGGTGTATGATGGGGACTCAATGTATTGAATAAAAACATGGAGTTATATGGAGGCACAATGAGTGGTGGGACTGGTGCTGCGAGTTAAGAGGAAGCAGATGCCCTATGGTGGATATACATGGAGCAGTGACAACGTGGGAGGAGGGGATGTATGGGAGTAGCGATAGTGTGGGAGGAGCAATGTAGCATGGGAGGAGGGGCTGTATGGGAGTAGCGACAACGTGGAAAGTGTGTGTAACATATGTATGGCAGACATTGCAAAATAAATAAACTGGAATATCAACAGAGCAATGAGTGGTATGGTACCAGTACCAGTGTTTGAAACGGAGCGTGGGGAGGCAGAACGAGTAGCGGGGAGATAGAACCCTAGATCGTAGGTTTGATACATGATGGGGTGTGTTAGGAACAAAACAGTGAATAAATCCTCTCGTGTGGAGTATGGGAGGTACTGGACAGTGTGGGAGCGATGATACAGGAGAATATAATTTCATAACAATCCATTCATAACAATACAAAGCAATGTATTAAACAACGTGAGGGAGGTTTTATGAAGACAATGTTGAAAACAGTGCGGCTAAGAGCCACAACGACACCACAACAGTCGAGTCCTATCCCTCATTGGCATTCTCGGCTTGGCCTTCGATTCTGCTTCTACAAGTTTTGGACTCAGCGGGGTTTTTGGACTCAACATAGTTTTGATTTGGGAGTGCTACTATCTGAATCAGATGTGTCAATATCAGATGCTAGAATAGGCACCACAGTACACTCATAGGTGTCAGTTCTGCAATATGGGCAGAACATAGGCATAATAGGTAGAAAAGGAGTTACAAGGGCAGGAATGCTAAAAATAGAGCTGGCTCTAATACCATGTCAGGCCAGGAGGTAACTCCTCAAATGAGAATATGTTTATTCATTTGGGTTGTTCATAGTTATATACATGAGGGAGTGACTGTTGAGTTTCATCTCCCAATGACTCTTCATTTTCTCTTATTAATTATTTACACTATTTACAATTGTTCACCCAATCTGTATGATTAGGTGTCAATATTTTTAAAGAGAAATCATGCTTTATCCAAAGCATTCTGCATGTTTAAAATTCATTTATTTTGATTTCTTTTATTGTTATATATAAATTTCATATCATACATAATATGATTTATCTGCATTCTTATTTAAAGTTATGGATGTCAAGTTGGCGAATTTAAAAAAAAATAAAATGAATGGAATAAGTTTGTTGTCAGTAAGCTAGAAATTGTACCAAGAGGTACAAAGGAACACCGATGGGAGGATCAGAAAATGTGGAAGGTAATAGTTTATATATCATTTTGTGGAATATCATGGGGTTGTGGAAAAGGGGTGTAGGTTGAATGATCGTGCTTAGTACACCTGAAGCTTAATAACTAGCTACCAAAGTGCAAGGGAGGAAAAACTTTGTAGACAAGAGACTGTAAATTTTGAATAGTAAGTGACAAAACACCTTATTTAGTGAGCTAAACTACCCAACATCAAATTGTGGAGATCCTCTTTGAAGTAGACATTTAAGAGAGCACTTGTAGGCAATCTTTTATGCCAGTATGAGAACAAAAATGGACTTCAAATAAATTTGAAGTTTGTATAGAGTTAGACACATCCATACCCCCATTTCTATGTCAAAAGATTAATTTTTGGTTCCCTCATTGACAATTTCCTTTCTTGGGCAAATACAACTTCCAGTTCTTACAAATTCCAGCTTCTTGTAAATTTCTTGGGATATCATACCCCTTATGGTGCATCCACTAAAGAAGAAGAGTATTTCAATCAAAATTGGACATCCTTGGAGCTTTATAATACCATCTAAGATGTCTATAAAGTAATCTCAGGGATTAACACGATTTATAATCCCCTCTAAGATGTCCATAGATTAATATGGGGGATTAACATAGTCAGGGAATATAATGCCAAGGTCGAAAAAATATTCTTCAATCTCATAACCAAGTTCAAGATACATAAGGCATCCACCCTTTGGCAACAACAATAAATCAACAAACATCTTGAATAATCTAGAGATGAAAAAATAAACCAAGCAAATCTCTTACATAAGTTTTAAATGAAAAGGAACCATTCAGAAATTGGTATTCAACCAACCAAATTCCCAAATAAATATTATTTAGTTTTGCAAGTAAAACACCAATTCAAGGGAATTTAACTGTATTGCAGATCTAAGGATAGTTCTAGTAATATGATAGACATGATAAACAAGAGTTAAGTCATTTAAATTCTAAAATATTCCCAAAATCTACAACTGAAATAAAGATAACTGAAAATTAATATGCTTCAACAAATGAGCCATGCTTCTTTCATATTTTCTTGTTTGCTCATTTGAAGCGATGTAAGCAAAAACACATGCTAAGCATGATTAATATAAAAAATTACCTTGGTTGATGAAGTACCACACATATGTTTACTCCTACTAAAGCTTGTTGGTGAAGGGTTTTTAAAAGAAACAATGAAAAAGTGTTGTCTAAGCTATATGTGGGTTCATCAAAGAACAATATAGATAGTTCCATTTCGAGCTCAATCCCAAGATTTACATGTTTTCTCTGTCCTCCAGAGATCCCTCGCTTTTCCACTATACCCACTAATGAATCTCATACATATTGCAACCCCAAAGCTTCAATGGCACGTTCAACAACTAAAATTGCATCTTCTTTTCACATGTTAACAAAAAGCCCTCATGCATCCCCAATTATATCATGTCAGCCATAGAAAGTTACCAACCATGAAAAAGATCAAATTTTATTTCATGAAAATGAAGCCAAAGCATACAAGAAAACATGCCAGTTGCATTAAAATAAACTCTATGGTAGCACCATCTATTTCCCATTTAAAATTTAAAAGGGATTAGAAAAAGAGTGAGTTAAACCATGCTACATATTTTCGTTTCCTTCTCTTCCATTTCATCTATGGATTACAATGGAAAGTAGTCATAAGGCATGGTGAAGGGAAAATATTAAGCACCATATAGTAATTCATGATTGGCTTTCTACATTTTCATTCTATTCATTGAGTATCATTTTATTATCATCCAAAGAAAAATGGAAACAGGATGAGACAATAATTGAATTACTACATGATGCTTAACATTTGACATACTAAATATCCACTAATAAATAAAATAAGGGTTATGATCACAACCTGAATGTTTATTTGTAAAATGAATTTTCCCATTAGTGACTTCAACAATTAAGAAGACTGAACTTTTCCCTTTTCTATTTCTCTGCCTCTCATAATTATATAAAAACCTAAAAGAAAGGAACTTTCAACCAATTTGATAACAGTGAATCCATAGGCTTGAATGTATTTCTCATTAGCATGTGGATGACATGATGTTAGTGGATAGCATCCTTCACAATATCAGGTTAGAACATTCAGTTGCTATATTTTCTCATTCTCATTTTGTATTTGTCATACTGCAGTTGTAGAATATGCCATATACAAGGATTTTCACAATGACTAACAAGTCTTGCATTAAAGACATTGGAGTTCCTGCTGCATTGTTGTAAACCTTATTGATGCTCCAAAATTGCTTCAGTGCCCAAAAGAACAATGTTGTGGTCCACAAAACTCAAAATTTCCATATTCACAATGAGGACAACACTAGGCATAAGAAATACCTGTAAATGTCAAACCGTGGCTCAAAATGTGATATTTTACAGTAAAAATGGTCATAATAAAGAATTTGTTAATGATAAGATTCTCACAGATAGCATAATTTCTTTAGTCTTTTAAATAATTTGTATTTGATTTGTGAGCAGATTATTGTTCTATCTAATGCTAGCCTTGACTGAGGCTCAGAAAAAGAAATTCAAAAGATTTAACAAATATGAAATAACAATTAATGTTTTCATCACTAAGCAATGGTTAATATTTCCCAAGCAATTTAAGAAATATATCTAGTCTGAAGATTGAAATTCAACGTTTTTAGGACCAAATTATTTTATAATATTTGCATATTAAAAAGAGCATAGATAAGGCCATTTGCATAGCTAGATTTAGCAACACTGACCAGTGTTGAAGAAATATGAAGAAATTGTTGAGATTTAGCGATAAAACTAGCACAATAGGACCATTTGTTTATCAAATTTAGCTAATATGAGGTGATTTATTGCGCACTGAACAACGGTCAAGATTTTCCTAGCAGTTTAAGAAATATGAAGCAATTTCCAGAATTCAGTAAATATGAAGTAATGTATTGAACCCCAAGAAGTGGTGACGATCTATCGAGCAATTTAAGAAAGATTGTCCTGTTTGTGAATATTGAAAGTTAACATTCAGGACATTATTATTTTCTTAAATATTTTCTTGTAAAACTACCACAAATAAGGCCATTTGGGTAGCAAGGTTTGGCGAACGTGAGATAATTTATTAAACACTAAGATTTAGCAGCTCTCAAGATTTTCTCGGTGATTTAGGAACTCTAGATAAAACAAGTTGAGGGAAATGATCAGAAGATCAAAGTATCAACTGCAACGAGGGTTTTCTGTAAATTTACACATTCTCCAAATCAAAATAATGATAAATGTAAGCTTGTGCAGAAAGAAAAAAAGTTCATTATTCACGTAAGACAAAAAAGCTTTTCCACAAATCGAAAATTTCAATATTCATGAAAGAATTTAATTTTCCTATCGAAAATACCTATAAATAACATGTTGGCTCGTAAACTTGTTGTACTTAGGATTTTACAAACAAAAATATCAAACATCAGGCAATGCATCGAGTAAATTCGGGGATCTAACAAATGTAATGAGGCACTTCATGCATTACAACGATCATAAGATTTATCCAACCTGTTTTAGAAATAATTTTTTAAAAGTAAAAGGGAAAATAAAAAAATTTAAGCATCAGTAATGATCTCTTTGGGTAAATGTACATGTTCTCTTGGAATATAAAGGTTCCATGTAGAACATTTTATTTTTATTTTTTTAAACTAAAAAATCTAATATTCACAAACATAGTAATAATGCGATATATAATGGTAAACTAGTCCATAATTCAACAAAGAGTCTTGCAATTTCTTAAATTTATCTTATGTGAGGAAATTTTCTCATCGATTTATGCCAATGGTAAACTAGTCCATAATTCAACAAAGAGTCTTGCAATTTCTTAAATTTATCTTATGTGAGGAAACTTTCTTATCGATTTATGCCATATCAATGATTAGAACAAAGAAATTTAAAATTTTGAAAGGAAATGACCAAAATATTTAAGGTTGTAAATATTTTCCATTCACGTTCCTTACAAAATTTAAAATTAAGTCGAAACCATAACTATTTCAAAATATTCACACTCAGAACAAGACATACCTGCAACATCCGAGGTAACACCTACGCCTGCTAGAACAAGAAACTATAGGTGCTCCATTTAATATTTATCATAAAATAAATAAACAAATCTCATCAACATTCAACGAACTTGAACCCCACTCCTAAAATTAAGTAGACTTCAAACATTTTCCAAAGGCATCGACTCCATGAATATCCGATCCCACCTCTCGACCGGTAAAAAAAACAAAAACCCTCGCATTCAAAACGCTAACTCTGTGATCTTGCACAGGAAGGCTCTTCCAAGCATCTTTAATCTTCGTAACTTCAACATTACTTAACAAAAGAAATATCTCTGATATATCTTTCTTAAATCTCAGAACGTAGATCTCTGATATGTCTTTCTTAAATTTTATGTTAATTCTTGAAATGGTCAGGTGGTCTCGCACTGCACAGAGTTTACCAGTTCAGACGGTGCTGGAGATGGTGCTGTGAGGGGGTAAGAAATCGCGGTGGAATGTTCAAAATGTACTTAATTTTTTGTATCAATGTCCATGTTACCACTCCCATCCTGCAGATTTATCCTTTTTGTGATATGAGTTCTTCAATAATTCTTGATACCACTCGCAAAATTGGTTATAAGACCTACAACCCAATTGACAAAGGAATTGAAGTTTTCACTAAAGGTGATATTCTCAAGATAGTGGAAAAAGTGATGTACAAGGACTGTGAATCTTCAATTTGTAGTTGTTTCTACTTAGGCTACCTGTTTTTACAAGACATGGAGTCTTCAAGCCAGATTGTTTAGAATGATATATGAAATTTCTTAGTTGCGAGATAATTCTGAACCTGGACATCTTCCTTTGTTCCTATAGATTCATCATGGTCTTATGACTTTACAAATACTAAGAGCATGAATTCTGAGATTTTTTCATTCACATGATATTCTTACTTTTGATTTCTTCTTCAAACCTTCCTGTACCTAATGTTAGAGTTCTTCATGGAATATTCCATTATATATTTATAATGATGAGCTATACGTCCATATTTATGGCTTTGAAGCATTCCATGTAGTACCTAAATGACAGAACAACTTGGATATTTGTCCTATGTTCCCGCAAACTTGCTTCTATGATTTTGATAATAGACTTGATATTCATTCGAGTCATATGCTTTGCAATCGCTAGCCTTATGTCCAAATTTGGTAAATGAAAAACAATACCTAGAAAATATGCGAGTGTACCTGGTTGAAATGCCATGCCTTCATGATCTCCTCAAGACATTCTTTCTTGGAGGTGGATCAATCCTTTGTTGTTCCTTGTCCTTGATTACCTCAACATTACTTCTTGGAGTAGTAACACTTTCAATATTCTTTTGTCCTTCGCTTGGATTTGGCCTTTGAAGGATTTTACTTTCAAGCTTTTCTTCAATTGGCTTTGTGGGGCTTGGATCTTCTGCCCTCATTTCATGGAGCTTCACCTAATTATTTGTCCTTCATCTTTATGCAACAAATTCATCCTTCTCATTAATGACATGATTTTTCTTTTCAACATCGTGCATTTACCAAATAAGATCCTGGTTCTTTTTATTAACATTTTCCCCGTACTTTAAAACAATTTCCTTCAAGGGATTTTTTAATATGTTGTCTCTCTTTTCTCCTTCCTCAACATGAACTAGGAGGGAAACTTATCCTATTTCCTTTTCAAAATAATGCATCTATTCCTTCTACCTTTCATTTTCTTTTTTATGAAGGATTATGTGTAACAAACCATTAGAGAAGGTGTCGATGGCAATACAACGTTCTTTGCAGAGTGTTTTAGCAACAGGGAAGGTCAAAGAGTGTTCTATCTTCTGACATGGAGGCACCAACACTCACACCCACAAAGCAGCAAAGGTGAATGAGATGGGATGTCAAAGAGTATATGTTACAATGGTGAAATACATGGAATGTATGGAATCACTGAGTGTGAAGATAGAGCGAATGGGTGGTTACAGCAACAGGTTCAGTGTTCAGGAGTCGCCTATGAAAACATTCAGGAGTCGGGTATATATGTTATATAACCGAGCAGCCTGGAGTCAACCAACGTGGAATTTTTAGCCATTACAAATTCTTATCCGTACAACTCAAACTTCAACTCATCATTAACAAAACAATGCATCATATCACTCAAAACATAGATAATCTCTCTCTGTATATGAGGGATTTGGTCAAATGATTAAACCACCATAACATGTCATTCATACCACTTCAATGCAGTGAATACATTAGTGTTGAAGCATGGAGTTTTGAGGAAACTTCAATGCACAACCACATCAATGCTCACCATACAACAACACTTGTAGGAAAAACAAACTCGATCCTCTAGAAACCTCCACCAACATAGTCATAGTAACGCGGTACCATTCAACTTCTAGCACCACGCTCTAGGGAATAATAGACTAAAAATTCTATGCAGGGATTTGGAAAATTGCAGATAAAAAAATGATCGAAGGGAGTTACAAGGGTAGAAAGGGAAGCCAAAAATGGATCTGGCTCTGATACCATGTCAGGCAAGGAGGTAACTCCTCAAATGAATTATATATTTCCATTAAGGTTGAGCATAGATATATACATGAAGTGAGATACTCCTGGGCTTCATCTCCGAATGTCTATTCATATTCATATTCTTCTTATTTTCTCTTTACACTATTTTACATATATTCACCCCATCCTAATGATTAGGTGTCAACAATTCTCATGCTTGGAAACTCTCTACAATTAACTAGAATTGTTGGTTTGCATTTTTTTGTTTAAAATATCATGTTAAATAATTCTTTTATAATTGAAAATAAGAATAAAATGTAAAAATTAATTATCATCATATATTTTTTAGTTTTAAATTAATTTTAAAGTTTAATATGTGAAAATTTTCCTTTAATTAATTATTTGAAGATATTTTGATTAAATACTCTCACACACACATACTAACACACTTTCAAATAATCAAAGTAGAAAACATCTACAATCATAATTTTTTGAGGTTCTTTTGGTGGGGTGTCTATAAGTTCGAGGGGTGGGGGCGAGTTACAATTGTCTCACAGAGACAAACACCTATAGGACATGAAAACTACCCCTATGAGCTTTTCATAACATGCAAAGTGTCAAGGCCATTGTCACATGTTGCATATATATAGTATTATAACATGTATCTAAACTATGAAAATCCCATTAAATTCAACTTTCCCATCCACCACTACAAAACTTTTCTCACTCACACTATAGGCCATGACACCCTAGAGCTTTGATGATGCTCTTTGGCTAGGACTTGTCTCTTCATTTCGTCTAGGAACTAGAGTTCAAATTCTCATTTCTTAGAGGACATAAATTTTTTAGGTCCTTCGGAAATAGATTTTATCACCCAAAGGGGTGGGTGTGGGTTGTTTCCATCCCACTAAGAAACATGCCTAAGAGATGTGGGTGTGGGTTGTTTCCATCCCACTAAGAAACATGCCTAAGAGATGTGGTATTTCATCCCCTATGGGTTTTCTAACACCACTCCGTTATGTGTTAAACTACTATAAACCTAAGCTAAGGAAATGTAGGTGTGATACCCCTCCCTTCTGGGTTAAACTATTTTGGACCTAAGCTGAGAAAAGCTAGGTGTGATATGTAATATGAAAAGAAAATATGTTATTAAATAAATTAATAAATAAATCACTTGGAGAGTGGAGCACCAAGAGATGATATTCTTGTGAAATCCCATTGAGGAATGGGATAGAGATAAATATTTCATGATAAGGATTCTAGATGTGATTCTAGATAAGCTTGGATGGATGGGAGATAAATATCCATTGAACATAAAAGCTCTACGAGAGATAAAGGAAATATTTTATGAGGAAATGCCTCGTGGGAGATAAAGACGATATTTTATGAAAAAGAACTAGGAAAATGGAAAAATCCATAAAAACGAGATGCCAATAATGGAAAATAAATCATGAAAGAGGGTATTAAATACCCAGTGTAGGGATCAATTGAGGACAGTTGATCCATGGCAAGAACCTTGGCTCAGGGGAATCAGAGGTGATTCAAGTTTGGGTGGTTGTGCTCCATCTCCAAGTGATGTTTTAGTTGGTTTTATATGCATGGAATGTATTGTATTTTGTTCCTTACCTTGTAGTTTACTCCAATGATTCTGATGTATAGGTATAGTTGTAAGTTTGATATCTGTATAGGAGAATGATAACTATACCTGATAAATGATTTTGGTTCTAAGTCTAAAATTGTAAAGTGAGAGCCTCGTTTTATTTAATCTATGCATTGAGGTATTCCAGTTCTTTACTTGTAATGCATAAGATATATGTTGATGATGCTATTTGTATTCATGTAATTGATTTCATTCCTAAGCATGTGGATGAGTGAAATATCCAGTGAATCCAATGGTGATTTTCGTTACGTTAGTGAAGGATCATAGTAGGTATTTAATTTTATATAAGTCTCTAGTTTAACATGGCATATAGTTGTAGATGCATGTAGATCATTATGCTATAATGTATTTAATAGAATAATTTATGATGGTCCGATTGTCTATTGCATAAATACTCAATGAGGCTAGATTTTCATTCTGTCTGTTGCGTAGAAGTTATCTTTTTATGGAAATGATGGAATTTTATTATGCATGTGATTAACTGAGTCAACGTCTTTTATAGAGTTTATGCATCCATATGGTAATTAGGATTTATTATTGTTGAGGAATTTTTTGGCATGAGACATAGAAGCATGAAAAACTATTAGGAAGTAAGTTCTATATATATCCAATGATTGAGGATATCCGTACCAAGCATACCACTAGAGGATTTATGGTTGCATGTTAGAGCTCCTCCTTCCTTCCAAGCTGTGGTTATGTGTATATGGCATAAGTTTCCTCGATGAATGTGATGTAGCAATCCAACTAGGAGAAAGAAACATGGAATCTTAATTATATCTAAAGAAATTTTTAAAATATTATGGAGTTATGGGCTATCTTTCCGAGTAGGCCATGGAGGTACATTACAAATGGTAGGCCTATGGACTCATATACCTCTATGGAATTTTATTAATGCATTGATGGGTTTCATTTATAAGACTAAGAATATGTAAATTAAATATTGATTTCTTGTCGTTAAAATTCCTTAACGATGAATACAAATGTTAAAATGGTTTATTGAGAAATTATTAACACATGCAAGATAATTTAGTGGGATCAAACAACTAAATTGAATGAGGAGGGGGTTATATGCCTCGTCCAAAATTCGGTATACAATCAACACTTATTATCATCTAAAAGAGTATATGTAATTAATCCTAAAAATATATTTGGTGGAAATTCTATGAAAGAATGTGCCACCGAGTATTTTTACAACATCTGAAATAAGGATTTTTAAGATGTGATAATTCTGTCGATGCCATTGTGCATTCTCTAAAGAGATTAGGTTCATATGCCACATATCACATACAGGGACGACCGATTATGACGATATATGTCTACATAGAAATTAATAACGATAATATCATTTGTTATAATTACATAATTAGTAACTGTGTATATAAATAACCAAGATAACTTATTAAATCATATGATGAGACTCTATTGTCAGGAATAAAGGTGTCTAAATGAGCGACATGAGTTAATTTGATGCACTAGTTTGAAAACCATGGGAAGAAGAATCATGGGAAGAGCTGTTATGGAGACTGCAAATGTGACACATGGATGAGGTTTTGTTCATGGCCAAAAGATTGCTCTTATTGTGTCCTCCTCTATGGCTGGACGGTAAAGGCATGGGTGTGATGAGGGTTTCTCATGTGCTGTCATATTTTTTAATGCTTTCGCATTCTTCTAGGATGTGGTTATGTTTAACCACCGTTAGGGCATTAGCAAAAGGATCATCTCCAGATGGAATCACTGTAAGACTACATCACAGTTTGTCGTTGAAGGCTATACACTAATAATGGGACTTCTTCCATGTGAAGATATGACTGGAACCTGCTTACCTGGGTGAGGGCATTCCCTTTGCCGCATATTGGATCAATGATGATCGTTGTATTAGTTACGGATAATATTTAACCTAAGAGCAGACATAAGGTCCTGTAATTTGTCCCAAATCGAAAGGTAAAATAAGAGGACATGCATGTCAACAGAGAGTTTACAAATCATCCTATGTAGCGTGTGGCACAGGCCATGAAAGCAGCACAACTAAAGCACCGAGGGAGAGTTGTTTCTGCCTTCGAAACTAAACGAGGTTGTAGAAACAACAAAACGACAATGCATGATTGGCTTTTGGAGTTGGTTAAATTTGGTTAATTAAATAGAAAACGAGAACTTATTAATTTGGTAAAAACAGCAATGCATGTTAAATAAAAATCACAGAGAAAAGGTTGGCGTATGATAGGTGATGTTTTATCACCATCTGGTAAGTGAGTTGGCCACAAGCCAACGATACCATTTCAATAGAAAGTTTGAATAAAAGCCATAATTTGGCTTGTTACCTTCTGTCAACGACGAGTTAAAGATGTAGGTTGGGATAAGATTATCCACACCCTAGTCGGATTAAGTAGTCGTTGCTTCTTTTTTTTGTCCAAGTGATAAACATGTTGTTTTTTTTCAAGGATAATGTTCATCATTATCGCTTACGGTGTTCTTATCCTTAAACACGTAGAATCTACGTATTATTTAAACCAGATCGAACCTAACCTTCATCATTGTATGTGCGCTGTGGGAGTAAACGCACCACCGTTTCATGACTAAGAGTCATGGGGTTCCGGGTAGGGTTGCGTGACACTAGTTTTGAATCATGTATAGTTGAACTTGTTTATGTTATAAAGAAGAAGTCGACTCCATTAATGAGGAATCACACTAGCACCCAGTAGCATGGTGAAAGTATGAAATCTGTAAGTTCTCTTAGCCTCACTTGTCACTTGAATTCTGTTAGTACGGTTCCAATAAAATATGCTCTTTTTTCTTTTTATTGTGAACAGGTCTTTACGCATTTGCTAATGGTGGAGGAATTATTCTGTAGAGAGAATATTGGAGGAAGTTGTTATTACAACTAGGATGCTATTGTGTTATTTTTTTTGGGAGTTCTAAGGCATCCGGAAATAGATTCTATTCAGTTTTTGAAAGGGAAGAGGCATTTATAATATTAGCCTTCTATTAGCAGGTCATGAATTATAAATACCTCTTTACGATGTAGTAGATTGTGGCATGAAATAGGTTCAGTATCACTGCTGAGCAGCAGATTTAAAGTATTTCTGCAGAATGAAATTAAACGCAACCACAAGGATAACTATGTTACTATGAAGGATCCTGACGCACCTAAATCCTTCCAAATTGATTGAATGTGCTTTGCAATTTCATGGTTAACAAATTATGTATATTTTTTTTTGCTAAGATTTTTTTCTCGAGGACATCTTTTTCTTTGGTGTAAATTCATATATATTGAGTAAATAGGTATTTCTCAAGGAAGAGTGTGTTTTAGAAAGTAACCTTGTAAACAAGTGACTAAAATGGTCATTGTTTTTATGAAAAAACATTGAACATTCTTCCTTTATCAATAAGTATGGTCAACGAATTACTGAGTCGCAAATTATACAAGTCCCTCAGACACACAGTCACAACTTTACAATCGAATCGAGTTTAATGGAAACATGAAACCTCTATTTATCTCCTGATTGTCCTGTGCCTTAGCACTTGTTACGTGGATTAACTTACATGGATTGCTTGACTGAATCATGAAAGGGTACATAGTTTCCTGAAATAAGAAGTAACTGCACAAATGCGAATACAAAGAAGTGATGGTTGCCATTAAAAAAACAAAATTACTATAATCTTCCATATTTTTTGCCTTTGGAATCTTACAATTATAAACATGACGATATATCTCGTAAAGAATTCACTGAGATATTGAGTTAATTAGTATGTATAAAAATATGTGTTATTATATATACTAGGCAAGTACATAAATCATAAGTAATGCCACTAAATGCGTGAAGTTGTAATCTCTATTCCGTTGATTGTAGGATAACCTTGGATGATCATTAGAGCCACGACATAACTTATTTTCACATGATTGTTGTGTCTTGATCTATGTATTTGAATTTCAAGTTAGCTCTTTCGAGAGTTCTTTCTAAGTGCCATGTTGTTGATATTGGTTATCAATATGTGCAGACCAAGAAAAAAAAATTATGAGTATCACTCGAATATTCAACGCTGATATGAAAATTAAGTAAAAATTCAATCTAGTGAAAGGTTAAGTGAGTAAACATATAGGTTTGAGAAAAGTAGAAATAATTAAGTTTTTGGATAACTAAATTGCAAGGGGAAAAGAGAATCCCTAGAAAATGATATTGGAATGAAATAACTTAATTATTCCAATAGGTAAATAGAAATTGATCAAGTTAGTGATATGGTCATCATGTTATCTCAATTATATAAAGGAAAATTGGCACTGGTACAAATACTATGTAGGGAATTGTTTAAATAAAAGGATGATTGAATAAAAGATGAAATGTTAAATCCTAGTAAGGTGTTATGAAATGAAAAATATTCCCATGAACAAGGTTAAGAATATAAAGACCATGTAATGCCAAATTGTTTTCGATTCAGTCCTCTATACAATGCATTTTGGAGGGGGACTTGTTCTTCGAAAAAGTGATTAAGGGGAATTTAATATATACACCATGACCTATGAATTAGAAATTCATACTTGCACCTATAAGCGTCCTTGAATACAATAATATATAAACCATGGTAATTAATAAGAAGCAAGTCCTAATGCTTCTTGATTGATAATAAAAATATTGTGTTAAGCTTATAAGTCCCTCTTAAACAATATATGGAGATACATATAAGGTGCTGGGGGTAATACTTAACAAACAGGAACCCTTCCAATTTAGACACCTCCTGGACTATAACATTTAGAAGAAAATAATCGTTGAACTTCTCATTTAGACAAGATTCTAATTGAAAAGCAATAATGATTATGTTCTATTCTTATTCACAAGCTAGTACTTGTAGATAATTTAAAGGATGGTACTTATTTCTACCTTGAATTGTAGAAGAATTATCCATTTCTTGGAATGTCATGCAAGTATGCAAAATTTGACTTTTTCATCGGTGTTTAGGACTTTGAGGTTACTTGTAATATATCCGAGGTAATATTTAACATAAATTATCATGTGCTAATGATACACAAGAAAAGTGTGCATGAACAACTTATGAATATGCTTATGATTAAACCAATAAAATTAAGTTATTTTCGAAAAGATAGAATTAGGCTGGATAAGGAATCCTGAAGGATATTGATTCTTATTGTCATTGTAGACTATGCACCCTAATGAATAAGTGGATTAAAATTGATGATGTTAGATTTTGTATACAAATATGGCATGAAGAATTATGCTATGTTGCATATGACTATTAGAATATAATCGAAACAGCCATTATATGAAAACTCTTAAAACTAAGTTACCATTGACCATGTTGTACATGTGATAAGTATGATTGTGGTACTCAAAGGGTGAATAAAGAATTCTAATACTGAGTGTAACACTAATCATTTCATATGGCGATGGGTTGTGGATTCAAAAGGCTATAATTGTTTAAATTCAAAAGTAATGATGATTTGAGACAGTGAAGAGGCTCACATGTGATGAGGTCATAGTGAACATAAGTATTGTTTAACTTATTTTTGTTGTCATATAACTGATCAACAAGTTATATTGATGAGGAGATGATACTCTGGGGGGAGCATGTATAGCGTTACTTTGGTATGTTGAATGCATAAAGCAGTGCTAAAGTAGGAAGATAACATGGTTAGTAATATTAAAAGGTACAAAAATTTAAACTATTGGATAAACATTATCATGTGGATACAATGACAGGATTCAAAGGAAAGGCTTATAACAAGATAATCTAATAATTGATAGTCGTGAACAAAGAGTAGTCTTTAGGATTATACAAAATTAATCCTGTTAAAAAAGTAATGCATAGAGGAGAAAAGTATTCCTATGAGGCTTACACGAAGGACTCATTGGGGAAATATAATGAGTTGCTTGGTTGTGCCTTAAAATGGGAAGAAATCACAAATGCTCATAGCTAAACTATGATCAAATTAACGAAATACCCTGTATGTTGAAGAACTTGGGGTGTAAATGGGATTGGACAAGGAATCAAATATTAAACCATGATTTCTTAACAACCGTTAAATAAATATATGAGAAAAATGAAAAACAAATCATTAAACCAATGATAAACATACCAATTGTTGGTTAGTATGGTATGGGGAAGAGAGACTCCCTGGAAAAATTTATTTGAAGGAAAGTCAAAATCAATTAATTTTGTAAACAATAAGTGGTTGATAGATGAAATGATCAACCTAATTGAATGGTTTCCATAAAAGGGAAAATCCTAAATAAAATACCTACTCATGAATAGAATATAGAGATAAGCTATTTTATCCTATCAAATTATGAGTTGTATGATTGTCTAATAAAGAACATAACTTAGGGGAAATGATGTGATGTTAAAAGATCCTAAGAAGGGATGGGAAATATTAAAGACAAGGTTGGGTTGAATATGAGACTAGTTAGCTTAAAAATTGTCTTTCACATTTAATATGACTGTATGAATCAATGCACATGCAAGTCATAATGTAATTAGTCTTGAATATGGGTATAGAAAATTTTTTTTGCAGAATTATCACTCATAAGGAGTCAAAATTTGATGTTAGCATGGGAGTTGTATGCAGGTGCATACTCTTTAACCATAATGGTTAGACCTTCATGAACAAAAAAAGTGTTGAAAGAAGGAAATTCTATGGCCTGATTAATGAAGAGCTAACCAAATTTGTTCTGATGGGCATGAAACTTCAAAGTATCTATGATAGACAAAATATCATAGTATGTTTATGATGTATTTCATTTTATTCAACCTTGTTAGAAGTGACATTTAAAACCCAAACTAAGAATTCAGGGTATTATTGAGGGATAGTAGGAAGGATGACTGTTATGATACTATTATGATGCAACCACATAACATAGGAAAATGATTGCTAAGTAATGGAACTTCAAACAGTATGATAAAATCTTTCAATTGATTGTAGAAATGAACCATGTCCCTGAAAATTCCTTATAAACTGAGCACAGTTGTTCTATTTAATAGAAATAGATAAAGTAATGTTTGGCATCATACTATCATGGTGGAAAAATATGTGGATAGATTTTATGTCATGCAGGTGTTACCATGAGGATTGTATGATGGGAAGTAGCACAGATGGTACTATGTACAAGCAGTACATATGATATCCATATGATTACATGTGTTACATAATTGAAATATAATATGTATTAGTGTGTATAATACACCTTGTGTGCAGGTATGCATGAAAAAATTGGACAAATGTTTGGTAGGGCAAAAGACCTAGAAGTTGCACAGAAGAAGGAAAGTAAGAAGTGGTTCAAGGATAAGTAACCATGGTTAATTGAAGTTTGGAATACATATGATTATGATGAATATATATAATGGATATAAATGGTTAGGTGAATTAATCTGTTATGACATTGCAGGCATATTGATGTGGAAAATATGATGACTGATGTGTTGTATGCATAGAAACTACAAGAAGCAGGTGTTCAACAAGAACACAAAGGCTTGGAGGAATGAAAGAAGAAAACATGCATTCTTTAGATAAAATGAATAATGAGCAATATGTTCTTTAGTAATATTGAGTAACAGATCATGATATTTATCATAATTATATTTCTGCATCTATAAATTCTCAAAATTGTTTGAAAGCCATGTTATAGGTAGCTATGGAAGGAGATATGCTAGAAGCACTCCTTATATCCGATGTAAATTAGAAAAAATTGCATCAGATGGAAAAGACATAAGAGATGTGGATTCAGAAGCCAGCTACCTGTGAACGAGGACATGATGCAGTGTTACACCGGGGATAGTGTAAAGTTTAAGGGGGGGAGTATGTAACACCCCTCCCTTGTGTGTTAAACTATTGTAATATGTAATATGAAAATCAAATATGTTATTAAATCAATTAATAAATAAATCACTTGGAGAGTGGAGCACCAAGAGATGAGAATATTCCCAAATCCCATTGAGGAACGAGATAGAGATAAATCTTTCATGATAAAGCTTCTAGATGTGATTCTAGATAAGATTCGATGGATGGGAGATAAATATCCATCGAACATAAAATCTTTGCGGGAGATAAAGGCAAGCTTTTATGAGGAAACACCTCGTGGGAGATAAAGACGAGATTTTCTGAAAAAGACCTAGGAAAATGGAAAAATTCATGAAAGTGGAACATGGCTAATGGAAACTAAATCATGAAAGAGAGTATTAAATACCCAGTGTAGTGATTAATTGAGTACATTTGATCCATGGCAAGAACCTTAGGTCAGGGGGAATCAAAGGTGATTCATGGTTGGGTGGTGGTGCTTCGCTCTCCAAGTGATGTTTTAGTTGGTTTCATTTGTGTGGAATGTATTGTATGTTGTTCCTTACCTTGTATATTACTCCAATTCTTCCTACATATATGTTTAGCTGTAAGTGTGATATATGTATAGGAGAATGATAACTATACCTAATAAATTATTTTGGTTCTAAGTCTGAAATTGTAAAGCCAGAGACTCATGTTATTTAATCTATGCATTAAAGTACTATAAGATGAGTTGCATTCATTGAGGTATTCCAGTTCTTTACTTGTAGTGCGTTAGATATATGTTGATGATGCTATATGTATTCATGTAATTGATTTCATCCTTATGCATGTGGATGAGTGAAATATCTAGTGAATCCAATGGTGATTTTCATTATGTTAGTAAAGGATCGTAGTAGGTATTTAATGTTATATAAGTCTCTAGTTTAACATGGAAGGTAGTGGTAGATGAATGCATATAATTATGGTATAATGTATTTAATAGAATAGTTTATGATGGTCAGATTGTCTATTGCATAGATACTCAATGAGGCTAGATTTGCATTCTGTCTGTTGCTTAGAAGTTATCTTATTATGGAAATGATGGAATTTTATTATGCATGTGATTAACTGAGTTAATGGATTTTATAAAGTTTATGCATGAATATGGTAATTAGGATTTATTAGTGTTGAGGAAGTTATTGGCATGAGACATAGATGCATGCAGAACCGTTAGGAAGTAAGCTATGGATATATAACTTAGGAAGTATATATATATATATATATATATATATATATATATATATATATATATATATATATATATATATATATATATATATATATATATATATATATCCAATGGTCGAGGATATCGATACCAAGCATGTCACAAGAGGCTTGATGGCTGCATGTTATAGCTCCTCCTTCCTCCGTGAATGTGATGTAGCAGTTCGACTAGGAGAAAGAAACATGGAATCTTAACTATATCTAAAGAAATTTTTAAAAGCATTATGGGGTTATGGGCTATCTTTCCATTTAGGTCATGGAGGTACGTTACAAGTTTTTCATATCATGCAAGAAATCAAGGCCTTCGTTACATGTCACATATCTATCACACTAAAACATACATATCAATAATGCAACTCCCATTGCATTCAAGTGTTTGATCCTCCACTACATATCCCTACTCACTCACCCTACGATTCATGTCACCCTAGAGCATCGATGGTTCTATTCCACTCACACCTCTCTCTGTGTTTACTTTGGGCACTAGCTTTCACACTCTCATTTTTTGTTGGATCTACTCTAGGCTATATACCTCTCTCCTCCCTCAATATTGCCATAGTGATTTACCTTCTTACAATCTTTGTGCTTATGACTCCAAGATGTAAGGTTTTAGGATTGTGTTCATCTGGCGAGTAGACAAGAGAAAATTTGGGACTTACCTCTGCATTAATTGTGAATTTCAACTCTTAGCTTGGATTTCTTGGTCCTACGCCACACATCTATAGAGAATTCCATGATCTGGGTCAATTATTCTATTAGAGACACTTTTGGGGGAATGAAACAACTACACAGGACAAGCATAGTCATTTTATTTCCTCTAGGAGTCGGCTGCTACAATGGACCAATATTCAGATCTTTTTATCAAGTTTTTATTCTTCCCTCCTATTTTATCCTTCCTTTTTTCTATATAGTTTTCCACTTGGGTGAGTGGGTTAGCTCTTGTCTATCGTTAGGGTTTAAATCTTGGGATTGTTCTTATGTCGAGAGGGAATAGCACATCCTATACAATTCTAGGAAGCCATGGTTACATACTCGCCTTCTCCCTTATATTTCTATGTGTTAGACATTTCAAACCCAATGTGAGTGGACTATATCATTCTATACTTGTGACCCCCACTCCTTCCTACCAAGTCATATCTTTCTCACAACTCCATAATTCAACCATGCCACACCAATGGGCATGAGTATGATGAGGTGTAGCCTATTATCATGAGAGAGGTAAACTCAAGATGAACTGTGAGTTGAAAGCTTTGTTTTCAAGTATCGATATCTCATTTCATAGGCAATACAAGATGAACTTAAGGAAGTGGAAAAACAATTAGGTGAGGAATGATGTACAATGATAGATTTTGAAGTGCTAACTCATGTGGCCCAATGGGTACCTAATGTTGTCGAAATTCGAGCTTGATATAGTTAGTACATGTACACAATAGACATTTACTTACACATCAAACTTCTTGGAACGACACTCATGGTTTCCAATGCTAACAAAGACAACATGTTACTCTCCCTAGACTGCATGGAATGAGAATTGTCTTCTAGGGAAAAATGATTTGAAATAATTGAAAGACAATTGGGAATTCCCTGAGACCTAGGATGATCTCTTGGCAGTAGCAGGGAACCTGTTCAAGTTGTGCCCATCAATTTTGATCCCACCTCTTAAAAATTTCTACTATTTTGTCTTTAGTTTTGCATCTTATTTTTGTGAGCCTATATTTTTTAAAGACTCACCAAGGCTTAATAATATTTTTGGGATTTTTTTTTGTAAGCTTGGTAGGACCTTTTCATTCATTTTCTTCGAAAATGATAGGTTACAATGAGAAATCAGATGGTTAGGTGGTCTCAAATTGCCTAGAGAGAAACTGGATATGTTTGCCACCTAACTCCATTACATGTCATCCAAAAATAAAATAATTCAAGTTTGAAAAGAAGTGCTAAATATGTCTTAATATCCTTATACTTCCTATACTCTAAATAGATTAAAACAAAAATTAAAGTCGGTCACTTCTTCATCTAACAAAATTCCAAAACAAAAATATTTTTGGGATTTTATTTTTAGCCTATACAGTTAAATTTAAGACAAGATTGACTCTCAAAATATTATTTTTGTATTTAGCTAAGATAGTCTACTAGAAAACCACCCCAATTCTAAGTTATAAGCCTTATTTGTAGGTTATAATTTTTTTATTATCTTAAATTGTGTTTTGAAAACAAACTAAAATACACATATCCCTAAATATTAATATATCACGATATAATGCAAATAATTTAATGAAAACATTATAATAACAACAAATGTGATATTTCTATTAACAATTTAGTCAATTGAATAATGTGAATACTAAACTATAAATGTGATTTTTTTAACATTAAACACCACATTAATATTATTGGTTTAATTTTAATATTATTATATTTAATGTATCCATTATTAAATAAAATTGAAATGTATTGAATTTAGGCTTTTGTGATCCAAAGAATCTTCTCAAAATTGAAATGTAGAAACAATATTTTTAATTTAATTTAGAAAAAAAATATAATTTGATTTGTAAAAGAAATTATATTTTTTAATAAGTTTTTCCTTTTCTAATATTAAAAATTAACAATTTAACTATTAACGAATGTATTGTTATATAAAAAGATTAAAAACACACTTATTTTATTTCATTTTGAAAAGAATATAAGTTTACATATAAAAAATAAAAAGTAAAAATTAACTCTTACCCAATGTATTATTTTATTAAATAAAAATAAAAGAAAATTTGAGAAAAATTATCATTGCATATTTAAATAGATTTTGGTACTTCCCATAATATTAAAAATTAACAATTTTACATTATATTTTATATGCATCATATAACATTAACATGGTATTATAAGTCATTAACATGGTATTTTTAGGTCTTGAAAAGTAAATTTTTCTTCATGTCTTAATTTAGAAAACCAAAAATATTTCTAGGCTTTGAAAATTAAATTCTTCATCCTATCTTAATTTCAAAAACAAAAAAATATATGGAATAAATAAAATCTATATAAAAATTAAACTAAGTTTTTAATTGATTATTTACTATAGTTTTCAACATTATATTATGATAAAAATAATAAACAACTTTACTATAGTGCATTCTATAACCCATACAATCCAATATGAAGATGATATGTAATTCCATCCATGAACAATATGAAGTTTAAATGTATCCAATATAAGTACAAAAAAAAGTCATTTAGTAAATAAAAACTAATATAGACATAAATAAAAATAACCATATAAACAAAAAAAAATACAAGTACAGTATAATACAACTATAGAATAAAAATATAGATGCTTCACAATGTTTGTAAAATTAAATAAGTGTTGTGTTTAGGTTTTTTATACTTCTAATTAAATAGGTGTTATGTTTAGGTTTTTTATATTTGTTACTATAGCTTAATTTTCTAACTAATAATAATATTTGTTTTGATATATCTACACTTTTCAAATAAGTATGGGATTGGTTACAATAAACAGTAGGGAATTCACATTTGTAGATCTATTTTATTAGTCTATAGAATAATCATAATCTGTGTCTGCATTTAACAATTCGAATGATACGAAAATTCAAAGTTTCTCTTCGAAATATCGTTGATATTCAAGTTTAGGCTGAGGCAGAGAACGCAATAGCATTCGCTAGAGATAATCCACATCCTCAATTCATGTTTTGTTTTTGCAGTGAGTTGTGTGGCTATATAAAGAGTTAGTATATGGAAAAAGGATTTAGATAATCCACATTCTCAATTCATGTTTTTGTAGTGAATTGTGTGGCTATATAAAGAGTTAGCATATGGAAAAAGGATTTAGATAATCCACATCCTCAATCCATGTTTTTGTAGTGAGTTGTGTGGCTATATATAAAGAGTTAGCATATAGAAAAAAGATTGTTAAATGTATTTCTTATTTTTCTATTGTTTCTCATGCTAATTGAAGAGCAACAACATCACTTTGATAAACTCAATCCTAGTTTATCGAATTTCAGTGTGGATTTAGTTGTTTAACACTCTTATGGATTACTGCACACAATATTTGGTCATTGTCCAATATGTTATAAAAGGTTCACAATATGGGATGGATCCATGATGCCAAACACCTTCAAATTTAATGCCTTTTACTCGATAGTTAACCTTAATGTAACTACACTATTACATTTTTATATTTTTTTAGTGAGAACAACTTGCGACTGCAGTTCGAAATTTTGTTAATTGAAAGTTGCTTTGGAAAAACAGGACAATTAGGATTAGGTGTTTTACTTTGGCGAAAGCAATTTTGGTAACTGGCATTCATACACCTTTTCTTGGGTCATCTTCTCGGGAACTTATGTATATTGATGACATCATATATGTTTATAATTTATATCAAAACTTCTAGCCTAATTTTTCTTGTGATTAATCATTAGAAAAGCTACTATGAATATGTCAGAGATTTTCAAAGCCAGAAATGGAGTGGAAAGACTTCTCCGGTCACACGTCAATATAATTCAACAAAATTAGGTATTAAGTTAAATTCGAATTAGATAAACAATTAATTGCAATGAACAATTATTTCTTCAATAATAGATATCTTAGCGTTGTTGATTAGGCCAAGAGCATGAATATATAGAGATGATTAACACTGATCTGAACAATTATTTCTTCAATAATAGATATCTTAGCGTTGTTGATTAGGCCAAGAGCATGAATATATAGAGATGATTAACACTGATCCCTGCAACAATTTTTATGTTATGGGCACTCAAATCATTAACGTATTTGATACTGTTAGTTGTCAACCTCACGGCGATTGTGGAATTAGTGTCAAGATGATTGTTATATTCTAGAAACCAGCCGAGAAATTGAAGGTTCACATAATGGTTTTTTTTTTAAGTATTTGAGATAAATATAAATGAATGATTTCAATTAAAAAATTTCCAAAACGTCAAATTTGTTTAGAAGTGATAGATAGGTCATTTAGGCATTTAAATTTACAAAATCTGATATATACACTACTACACCAAGGGCACTTTTAAGACATTTTGTTAAGACAAAAGAAATATTTTGTCTTAAAAAATCACTTTATATTTTAGTTATTTTACATTAAAATTTAATATCAATTGAATTGTTTTAAATATAAATTTTAAGACAAAAATAGTGTGAGACAAAAATATTTTAAGACAAAACTTTATATTTAAGACAAAAATAGTTTAACACAAAATAATTTAAGACAAAAGCAGTTTGAGACACAAATATTTTAAGACAAAACTTTATATTTAAGACAAAAATAGTTTAAGACAAAATATTTTAAGACAAAAGTAGTTTGAAACAAAAATATTTTAAGACAAAACATTATATTAAAGAAAAAAATAATTTAAGACAAAAATATTTTGAGACAAAACTTTATATTTAAGACAAAATTAGTTTGAGACAAACATTTAAAGACAAAAACAACTTAAGACAAAATTATTTTAAGAAAAAAACAATTTAAGACAAAATTATGTTAAGACAAAACTTTATATTTAAGACAAAAACAATTTGAGACAAAAATATTTTAAGACAAAAACAATTTGAGACAAAAATATTTTAAGACAAAACTTTATATTTAAGATAATGACCACTTTAGATGAAACCTATTTAAATACAATTAACAATTAAGACACAAACCTATCAATTTAAGGCAATATTATCTAACACCTGTAAAATTGACTCTGAGAGTGCACCCTAAGTCCGCTAGCTTGCAGGAAACTACGTCTTCCTTGCGCCTATACCGAGGTTGTTAGTTTACTTATCATTCACGCTATACTATATAAAGACAACGATTTTTTTGGCTCTTTGTTTTGTGGGGGTAGTCGACTAAGAAGAACATGACAACTTTTACTGACAAGATGTCTCGGACATCAATTCCTCTTCTATCCCTTTCATATTTGATGATACGATTAGAGACAAATTGTCTATCATTGCATTTGACACTGCTACATGGAGGGGGATTTAAAGACAATTTTTTAAGAGAAAAGAAATATTTTGTCTTCAAATTTTCAATACAAGGTGCTAGTAAGAAAAGGTAAAGGTAAAGGATTAGGGGTCTGTCTACTAGAATTCACCAAGTGGTTGGTTTACAATGGTTGTGAAGTGATATTAAACAAAGGTAAAGTGTTCTTGAGACACATAGCCATGGGACAGGTGAGGCAGTTCGGGTTTCGTGTGAAGAAACTATATAAGCTAGATGTGGAAGATTGTTCTGCATTAAGCACTAAGGCAGAGAAAGTGCAGGTCACGATGTCAATGAACTTTGGCACAAAATACTTAGTCATTTGCATCATGGTACCTCGCATATTATACAACAAATAACCACTAGCCTCCCTAAAGGAGCACTTAAGCAGTAGTATGTATGCAAAGGATGTAGGTTGCAAAAGTACATAAAATCCACATTCCATGATTAGGACAACAAAGCACATGTAGTCCTAGAAAGGATCCACTATGATTTTTATGGACCTTTCTTGACAACCTACATTGTGAGACACAAATATTTTGTCATTTTTATTGATGACTTCTCACAGAAGTGTTGGATATTCTTCATGTGGAATAAAGATGAGACATTCTCTGAGTTTGTAGAACTCAAGGCACTGGTTGAAAAAGAAGCTAGCAATAAGGTGAAGGCTTAGTTGTAGCGGCTGCAACACCCTCGAAAATTTTGGCCTACACTTAAATTTCGGAGCCTAATATGGATATTGTGATCAATTGCTCCTTAGTCACTTATTTGTAAGTTGATCATGATCTCAATCTCCCCTTTTCGATCTTAGGAGTCGTTCATGATTTTATTTTTACATAGAATCTATCATCTTTGGGCATGTGGGTTATCACTTGTCATGCAAAGGGAGGTTTGTTTTGATTCAAGGAGAAATATTTATGAGAATGGGTTGTTCTCACCACATAGATATGTTTCACACTCACTTCACACAATCTATCACCCTCCTAATTTCTATCATTGGAGCCGCACTTGCCTTAAGATGCCACAAAGGTTGTTGCATTAAGTGAATTATGTGTTATATGTTCTGGATGGTCTATGTCGTATCGCTAAGTTTTCAAGTGTGTGATCATAGTCAAGTTTTATCATTGTTCACATCAGTTCCACTGCTCCCACACTTAGCCAAATTTCAGACTATCCTTATCAACCTAGCCTCAACCAAATTTCATGAACTATGCACTTCACATATGTAGCCCTAAATATTTTCCCTTGCCTATTGGAACTGTGCAACATGCACAAATCCCAACCTCCCTTAGCATTCAAAACTGTGGAGTGGTTTCCTCCAATGTCCTTCCCTCAGCCAGAACCCAATGTCTCTAGAAACTGTGCAGTTTTGTCCCTTGACTACCCAGTGTGCCTTGCATCCTAAAATTGCATAGATGTGTCCTCCCATAGCAGTGCCTTTCATGCAGCTAAAACTATGTAAATGTGTCCTCCCGGGGCCTCATCCTGCAACAGTTACTGCTTGCTGAAACTACACAATTATGTCTCTCAGGGGCCACAAAGAAATATGACATGATAGATGAATCTCAAGGAGCTGAGGATAAAAATAAGCAGAACAAGAAACCCAAGGTATGATAGAATATCGAGACTGCATGAAGACTCCATCTGATGCATAACCCTTTGGAGGCTAGGTATGGAAAACAAAGCACATCTTTTGAAATACACCTCTTATTGTAGCTTAAAAGTTTTCTTATCATTGTCGTATCATTTTGTCTTCAATGACATGCATGGTTGCAAGCACTGAAAGTCATTCCATGTGTTTCCTCTATGTGTCTTGCTCCCTTTCACTTGTTTATTACATAGCTTAGAAGAAGAAGAGAAATACCACTTGTTTATTTAAGCTACAGAGGTTGTGACCAACATGATCTTATGACTAAGCAGGCATGATGCAAGGCATCCTAGGTGGGATGAAATATGTTTGATGATATGTATGTAGTTAGTACACTCCTTTGCATTAATCCTTGCTTTGTATCTTGTGTGTACCCTCACTGCTTATCAAATTTGGCTACCTACTATTAGTAGTCTCTTAGCTCTTTCCTGACAAAGCAGGGGTAGGAATTTCCTTCAACCTAATTTATTCAACACTCTTCATAAAAAGTAGAGAGATAAGAGAAGGAGATGTGGAATATCATTATCAAACTCTTGAAAATACTTTTCATGTTTGAACCTATTCAAATGATTAAGTTTCCACTCAACAACATTGTCAATCTTGGAAAACTCAAGAAAGATCACATCTCTAGATATTATAAACTTCTTATTCACTTCATCATAGAGATGGTATGATTTTGAGGTATGAGTACCCAAAGAAGATACATTTGTGACTCCTTCCACTGAACTTTTTTATCTGTTGCTTAGGTATGAAGGCATAACAGGAGGAACCAAAAACCCTAAGATGCCTCACAGAAGGAATGTGGCCATACCACATTTCATAGGGAGTCTTGCTTCTAATAGCAAGAGATGGAAACCTATTATTTATATACACAACACATAGAACCACATCAGCCCAAAACCTTATGAACTCAACATGTGAACTATGCCAAGTTCAGAGTGAATGTAATACATTCCATTGAACTATGTGTTGAAAAATACAACAAGAAATTATCAATTTTATTTTTCCTTGATTAAATTGAAAAAAATCCAATTTCCACATCAACAGACAACTTGGACGATGTTAACTTGTGTGACATGGCTTGTGTCACCTAGTTTACTCAATCAATTCAAGATGGAGGAGTTAGAGTTTAGTTCTGCATATGCGAATGCTAATTTGTAGCAATAAAGGTCAATTATCTCAGGTTCTTGTCAGTTAAACTATTTCTAACTTTTGGAGGAACTAGTGGAAGGTAATTTAAGCAGTGGGACTTCAGTCAAACTCAGTGATCATCCAATTAAATGATCAATCTACCCAAAATAGTTGGGGCATGTAGAGAAGTCGAGTTCCCTAAGATTGGTGGAGATTCAAAGGTAGTTTTAATTTCTTATAGCTCACAGAGTTGCAAGAACTTACTATAACCATAGTGGAGGAGGTAGCTTGAGTAGGATCTTCTTGTGAAATTGGAGAGGGAATGATTGTTGGTAGCATTAATAACCTACCAACAATTTGTTTTGCACCACAGTGCAATGTTTTAGGCAGGGTTTTTAGGGGTGGATAATTTTTTCTGATGCTTTTTGGTCATGTACGTCCTCACTAAGTATCTTGGGAGGTCTGTAATAGTTCCTTGCATTCATGTCATCACTAAATATGTTTTGGGATGTCTGTACTAGTTCCTTGCAAATTTATATTTTTCAAGGCTTAACTACTTATGTTCTTAGGTGCTCACAACAGTCCGACAATTTATGGCACTCTCCAAATCACCATTCCTGAAAGGATCCAACAAAATGACTTGAGGGGTAGATGAGAAGGGCACACTCTTATTGGTACTAGCCTAGAAGTAATGGAATTAGTTGGTCCCAATGGTTTTAGAGTTGTACTAGTCTAGTTTGATGGTTTCGATTGGCTAAGGCTGGTGTTGTATTGAACCAACCTTAAAACACCAAAGTGACTAGTTCACTACTAAACTGATCAACATAGATAATGACCACCAAATATTATTTTTTTAATAAAAATACTTAAAAGGAAAAAAAATATCTTAACCCGAAGGCCCTACAAAACCTAAACCGAGTAATTAATGGTAATATTTCATTTTTAAAGTTAAAGTAAAAGTTAACATTCTTCTTATCTTTCCTTTTTGAAAAGGAAAGATAAGGATAACGTCAACTTTTACTTAAATTTTGAATATTAACATTAATTGTTTAGGGTTGTTTCCAAGTGGTTCCAACTTCATTCAATTTTGAGAAAGTCAAATTTTAGATCCCATTCAAAACTTATTGGTGATTGTTTGAACCACTTCTTTGTAATGAGTCCTAGACTTTGACTTCCAATTTTTCATGTGCATTTCTTGCATAATCATATTCCTCATGAGACTTTGCAATAGAAGTTGATATTTAATCCATTGCAAGCACTTGACCTAGCTTAGGGAACCATCAGCTACCCCTCCCAAGTTGCTCCTCAACATTGAAATTTTCTTTGGAAGTAGGCATTCATTTTATCCATTAGATCATTTTTTCCATTGTGACAGTCCAACAACACCCCTGCTAGCATATGCTTGACAATCCATCTCATCTTTACTATCTACCATATAAAAACTCTTAAATATTGTGTCTCCAATATAAAAGAGTAAGAACGAGAAAGTGCCTTCTTGACCCTCTTCTCAACCCACAATATGTTTAGCTTCTCTCTTGTGCTTACACTCTAGTCTTCTCACAACTTCAAAATGGCGAATCTTAAACATGGTTTCATGATGTGCATTCTGAGAGACATAATTCACCCTTGCTTTGCATCAAATTAGCCTCCTAGCATTCCCTTTACCTTTACATGCAAGCATTTATTTTCCTTGGGGAGGATTGTTAAGCTTCCCATCCTTATTTCACCTCCCTCTCCTACTGTCATGAACTTGATCCAAAGGCCCCAACTAATGATGAGTGGGAGGTTCCGAAGCTTTGTTGGAACAACGCTTGACCACCATGTTGACCAGGACTCCTTAACAGTAATACCCTACCACCTGATCAGAGATGGAACCAATGATAAGATTGATTGCCAGAGTTCTTGTGCGGCCTGGAAATCAATAAATAGGTGGGTAATAGTTTCGTTGTTGCTTTTGCAAAGACAACACCAAAATGGGCCATGCTGTGCACGTTTGAGAAGGTTATATCCTATGGGAATTTTGTTTTTAAGTATGGTCCACATGAGAAGTCTATTCCTGGGGGGCACTTTGAGCTTCCACAAGTGCTTCGACCAAGACTCGATGGCTTGTGGTCGACGAGCTTCAACTAGCACAAGGTAGCCTTCCTTAGGAGTGTATTTCCTAGCTTTCGAGAGCACCCATATTACCTCATCTTCACCTTCACCTAACCGGATGTGAGCTTTAGTAAGAGCCCCAATATAGGCATTCCATTGCTATGTCCATTATTGTGGAATGTTCAGTCTATGGGATGATTTCCATGCTTGCTGAAATAATGTTGTATGCTCGGAGTCCACTATGTGGCCGATATGGGTAATGTTTGTTGCTCTAAGAAAGTTTCTGAGCACAACCGATAGCTTGTGACCATTCTCACAGCCAATTCATGGATATTGTCCGATCCTCACACCCATTCCAGATTGAATTTTCTAAGTAAACGAAGAAAGTCCTCAATAGCCTTTGATGTCAAACACCTCTATTAAGACGATGGTATATTATGTTCTTCTAAGCAATGTGAGTAGGCCTTTTACTTAGATGTTATAGGTAAAACAATTTGTTCATATGTTGTTAGATATGGTCGAAGAGGAAGGTCTGTAAAGTATAAATAATTGTGGTTGGATCAATATATTTTTTGCAGCCATATTTTAGAGCGGAATATTTGGAGGAATCAACTTTATGTGTCATTTTTACTACTTCTCCCTTGAAAATTTCCAGAGAAAAACTTTAGGATCCATCTTGAGGCCTTAAATGACCACATTTTTTGGTCTCAACCTTATTATGGACCTCGATTCCATAATTCATATACCTGTTGATAGCGAAAATTTTCCCAACAATAGTTTGTGACTCTTTATGGTATGAGGTCCCAACTGGACCTCACAAAATTTGGTATGAGAGGACCATTCAAATTTTGGCTCAGCTCCCATGCTTAGTTGTGTGTAAGTATTATGATATGTGTGTGATCATTACAATGATGGGTGCGCGTATGGGGCTAGTAGCTATACTGAATGAAAAAATGCAATAATTTAACCTATTTAAAGGGGGAAATTGATGAGAAAATTTGAGGTGATGAGTAGAAAATTACATATATCCACATTTAAGGATTGTTTATTATAAACCTGGAAGGAATTTCACACTTAGCTTATCAAAACAAGACATAGAATAGTCATTGACCAAACCAATAAGTACCCAATGTATAAGGAAACCAAATTGAAACTAGGTACAAGGGATGATACTTCTCAAGGATCAAATGTGCAATTCTTCTTCTCCAATAAGTCCTTATTAAGTACCTTTTGAAGCTGAAATCCAGTGCAAGAAACTGGAAAATTCGTTAGCTAGTAATTGAGGAGAACATTAAGAGTATCTAGGTTATCATTTGGTTCTCATAGTTTATTCTTTACCTCTTTAAACATGACAATTTCCTACTGAAGTATAAACGATAACTCATATGTCTTTTGTTTCTTATTCTATTGTTATGATTGCTCTACCTATTCTCTCATTTGGACATTTTCAGTAACAAGTTGATAAACTAGTTGTTGCATTAAGTCCAATCGGTCCTCACTTTGGCTTAGGCAAGCTAGTTGTAGTTTATCCATAACTAAACTTATGCAATTAGTCTAGATAGCTTCCTTTTCTTTCTTTTTTCATAACATGATAATCTCCTTCCTCATTCTCTTCCACCTCATAGAAGTTTCTCTAGAGACAACATGAAATAGTTGAAATACCTAAATATCCAACACATCTTTTGGATCATATGCTAATTGAGTCGGTTTAAGTTATTGTGTTGAGGTAAAATGCCCCTTCATTTTCATTGATTTATAATTATGTATTTTCTTATGTGTTCTTATGTTATCTTTTTAAAATATACATATTTCAAATTTTGTTCAATTTATAAGTTTAAAAACATAACAAATACATATCATCGTACAAGAAAAAAACATGGGAAGTATACTTTTTACTCAATTTGCATAGGATACAATGTATTGCCTTTGGGTAACAAATATCATATTGGGAAAAATATCATTTGGATGTAGCACTTTATACAGGTAAGAAACACTCTCCTTTGAAGGGTATTGGTTGTCATTAATTCAAATACATAATTTTTCAATATACTTAAAACAAACTATGATCTCTCAAAAATGTTTCTTATATCCATAAGACATAGATTAAGTTCAAATAGCAAATGAAGTCATAAATGAAGGAAAATTGGTAGTAATTAGAAATGGAAAGGTATTATTAGGGATAGAGACCATAATGATACTAATGATTTGGAATTTAGGACATTATCAACCCATTTTTAGAGTTGTCATGGATTTACGTGGCATAAAATTTGTTTGCTAAGTTTTTTCTTTATGGAGCAAACATTTTATGTTTCGTGAAAACAAGAAGTACACATTATGACCTAGTGATATAGGTGGATATGTCATTGGGAAAGGTAGATCTAACCTAGAATGTCAACCTTTTTAAAAGATAAGAGGACATGTTTCCTCTTGTTGATATAAAAACCAAAACCTAAAAATTGGGCTACGTAGGCCAATGACAAACTAAGAATTACAAAGAAATATTATGAAGGAATGAGATAAAAGAGATTGGCAAGGGAAATTTTTATTTCTTAGATATAGTCCAACATTATTATTTGAGGGGAGAGTCTTCACAGGGCTTCCGTGAGGATAAGATTTTCAAATATGATGATACACTTACATGATTATCTAATTTATCTGTAATTTTATTTCCAGATCTTCTTATGTGGGTTGGGATGATCATCAAAATGGAAGGAAGGAGAAATTCTACTCATATGAGTAGGATTTCATATATCAAAATACAAGAAATTATTCTAGTTTAGGTGCATTCTAAGATTCATTTGATTATGTTTATAACAAGTTGAGAATCTCCCACCCCATAAGTTTGGTCTAGCCTTGAGTCTAGGAAATCAGTAGTACATCTTGCAAGGATTTAAATTTTGCTACATTATTACTATTATATCCCACAAATCATATATAAATGTAGATATGGGATCCAAAATTATCCATGAAGATACACCCATATCCCACCTTTCCTGGGTTACCTTTTCGAGCGCTATAAAAAAATGAGCTTTAGAAAATTCAGGGCAGGAGGGATCTAAGAGGAGGGAATGAAAATTGTAAAAGATAAGAGAAGGGGGAAATATTAATTCCTAGAATAGATAACTAACTATGACGTAGCAAGACCTCGTCACGTAAGACGTGCTAGTCTTTGTGTATTGAGGTCTGCATGATAATTGATTCCTTTACATTGTTTTGAACTATGATCCAATGAAAGTTGTGAAGGAGGGAGAGATTCTTGAATATACGATAATTCCTCTCTTTCCAAATATCTAGAAGAGGACACTTAGAAGGGTATTGCAAATGAGGCTCAAGTTAGGATTGTTAAAAGGATGAGCCCTGCAATCATTAACAATGCAAGGGAGACTACATATATCACAATTTTATCTCTTCTTGCTAGCTTGTAGATTTCTCAGTAGATGATTGCAATAGGGAGAAATCTTGCAGAAGTGCTCCACATTTTAACTTTATGAAGGCACAAATAATAGCAAGAGATTTCTCTATGATTTCATTAATGAAGGTTATTCCAAGTTAAGGTTTTCCATTTCACTAGGGGCCATAGGAAGATGGAAATTTTCAACCATATATTTCTTTGATAGATGCTACTCAAAATGGAATATTTTAGAAATTATTTGAATCACAATTCCAAGGTATAGGCCTCATGGATGGAAGGGAACCCATGTTGCTGGTAACCCCATTCTAGTTATCTACTAAGTTCGATATCAAGATGATTCTTTACTATATCTTCCACCAAAAGTTAGACCAAGCCTCTTGAACCATGACTTTATTTCATCCTTCACAGCCATGCATGAGAATTTAACAACTACAACTCGAACTTCTATCATTGGATGTTAAAGAAAATGTTTTCATTGAATTGTTCCAGCAGTTCTAAGTTCAATGTTCAGAAAATTGATAATTGTAATAAAAAAATAGCTCCCTTCTTTACACCTGTCATTGTAAATTTCATTCCATTCTCCCTAAATGTAGTCACATTGAATTAAGTAGTTCATGTGAATCCTTTGCTTGGGCTCAAACTATATCACCATACAGTGAATAAGATGGTTGTATTATTTGAAGAGGCCTTCATTATATTGAAAAAAAAATAATCAAAACCATAGCACCAAAAATGTCACAAGTTTGGTCTCGTAGAACATGACCTTAGACCTTTAGAGACAATGAAATGTAGTTATAACATGTGAAAAACTTGATCAATTCAATTATAGTACTTGTAATTCAAGTCCAGTACTTGTAATTTTTCAGATATCACTTGCTATAACATAGTTTTAGATAACACTTGTTGCATAATATGTTTCGTTCAATGCAAAAAGTACACAAAGAAAAAATATTGAAATTAGTGAGGTCCATGATGCTTCTTTCCTTCCCATGACCTTCAAGCCCACTTGACTGAATTTGTGACCCAACCAACTGGGAAAAACCTTTCTGACATCCTAGCTCTATGGAACCTCCACAAATTCCTTAACCCTTTGTGCCCAAGCCCTAATTGCCACCCATAATGTTTTCAAACCATGAGCTCAAATCATCAAGTTCTTATCACCTCTCTTAGCCTCCTTAGAGAACCCTTAGTATCCAAACTCTTTCAACTTTATTCCTCTCCTCTCTCCCCAAAACTTTAACAGACCCAAATATGACAAAATGATTAGAGTTCCTTCTCGCCATCCTCTCCTTCTAAGACTTATTCCCTCTCCTTCCACAAAAAATTTATTCCCCATTAATGGTTCACCTACCCATTCTTTAAGTCCCATAACTGACATTCTCCTCCCCCCCCTCCAACCAAATAATAAGAATTAATACATGATAAATAATTAAACAATTTTAGTTATTTAATCAAAGTCAAAGAGCCATGAGAGGGCCAAGATTAATTTAATATTAAATTAGTCATAAGGTTATACTTAAAATCATAGTCAAGCTTAATCAATGTTAATGTTAATCATAAGCTTAATCATTAATCAATCATCTAGCATAATAGACCATAGAATACTAGCGTATCCATGTGAGTTATGGGTATGTAGATATCATACACATACCTTTTATTTATACCTCAATGCATTTTGTTTTTCCATTTAGTCCAATAGGTTCCTTTCTTAGAGAAAAATATCAAGCACTAACATTTATTAATGACTCCTAAATATAAAAAGCTCCAAAGTGGAACAATATTTGTTTATATTGGAATAGTATTCTACTAGTTTTACCTATTAGGATTTGTAAAGGCACTTCAATGAATTTAATATATCAATTCAAATTACACAAGTGACACCATATAAAGAGAAAAAATAAAATTGAGGTTGGTTAGTATCATATTTTCATTGAAATTATAAATTTGTTTTTGGTTATGTCGGGAGAAAGAAATCTACTTTCACTACGGAAAAGGGGCAAACAATAAGTTTTTTTTTTGCAGGGAAATTCCAAATACATTATCACATTAGTTTAGTGGTTGTCATTTATTAATATAAGTATGCAATTAAGGAATTGAAATGGCATCCAAACAAGAGACCATGAAATTAACAAACCTTGGACTTTGTGTGAGATCTCTGCCTTATACCCTAATTTTCTTAGGAGTTTCTCCTATGATATGGTGAAGCATGTATCCAAAAATAGACTAAATTAAATTAACACCCAATTTTGCACTAGTATAGATATTATATCTTGTACCAAATGGAAATAGTCCATTGTCATGGCCCTCCATATCAACATTTTCTTCAATAAATATCTTAGGCCTCAAGGTAAATGGGCTCTTCCATATAGTTAGGTCTTTTAAAATGGCTTGCATATTAGATCCTTTAGATATATTATGACAACCAGTCATCAATATTTTATGTTTTTCTATGCAAAATCATTAGAGAAGTGGGTGAACATGAAAAGGGCCTTTTTTGTGATTTATTAATGAATTATAGATGATGAAAATCAATGTCACTCATCACTTTATATAGTTTGTCTTGTGCTAAAAATATAAACATATCATTCCATAGGTGAAGATACTAATAAGATCCCCTAGAGGAACTATTAATGAAGATGATCCCAAAAAATAAGCACAACACCCTTTGTCAAAAGTATCTTCATCGCAACATGATCTCTCACACTACTGTGCGATATTGCATATATTTATTTTATTGGTTCTTACCGATCTTATGTCACCCTAAACATAATACATCCTCTTAACAATATTTTCACTCCTTACATATAAATCTTAATATTAAATATGTGTTAACCTTTGCCATAATAGTAATGGATATAAAAAATGCAACATGAAAAAATCTAATTCTTCTAAATAAGAACCAATTGTAACTTTAACACCCTTTATATATTTTGTACAATAAAAAATTATTTTTTTTCAAACTCTTTTTCAAGTTGCCTAAATGTATTTTCCTATAATTGTTCAATAATTTATGCATATTAGCTTAATATTAAATATGAATTAACCTTTACCATAATAATAATGGATATAAAAATTACAATCAGAAAAAATCTAATTTTTCTAAACAAGAACCAATTATAACTCTAACCCCTTGATATATTTTGCGAACACCCTTTATATATTTTACACGAACAAAATTTATTTTGTTTCCAACTCTTTTTCAATCATCTAAATATATTTTCCTATAGTTGTTCAATAATTTGTGCAGTACACACAAAGAGATATTTATTCATTACCTCAAGGACTGGACTAGTATGCATCGCATCAGAAAGGATAGGAGAATAAGGCATTTGTATGCATCATAACGGACAACTTCTAATAGCGCAATTACCATAGTTCCACATACCACCCAGTTGGGGGGTGGTACAACAGATATCAAACTATGGCACATGGATAACAACTACAGCACTAGCAAGTTTCCCATACCCCTTTGGATTTCCTATTCTTGCTACTCACTCGCTCAATTGATTCGGTAGAGAGGAGCCCATAACCAAGGGGAAAAAATGGAAGAAATGGAGACAAGTGTGGAGATTGCCAGGAGCCACAGTAACTATTGATTCAGTAGAGAGGAGCCCATAACCAAAGGGAAAAAATGGAGAGCAGTGTGGAGATTGTCAGGAGCCAGAGTAACTATTGATTCAATAGAGAGGAGCACATAACCAAACGGAAAAAATGGAGAGCAGTGTGGAGATTGCCAGGAACCACATTAACTGTTGCCCCTCCTCACCATGACACTGCTAGCGGGGTTGAAGGATTTACTCTCAGCATCCATGGGGTGCAGAGTCTGGAATGAAGTGTTCATGCAAAAATACCAAAAGCTCAGGTCCCGTGCACTCCTTCTTTCTCTCGTTTTCTCTCTTCAAACACGTCAAACACTTAAATTTTTCTAAATGTATGGATGAATTGGAGGACCAAGATTTTTAGGACCAAGATATCCAGTTGGCCTCAAAATCCCTTAAGAACCTAGTTAGGGAACCCTAACCAAACATAGGAATGTATTTCAAATCTAGGGTTTGTAGGGTTTGTGAATAAATGTGTTTTGTTGAATGTTGTTACCACTTCCATACCCAATTTGCAGGATCTAGGTGTTAAGGGCTTGACTAGGATTTGTAAAAGCTTAGCCCTATTTATAGCGGGAAAATCCTCAGATTTTCCTACTTGTTCTCCTTCTCAAACCTTGACTACACTTTGTAGTCTTGTACGCACCTCCTCAACACATAAGCTCTTCAATACTTCTGAATTACCCTTTAACAGTAGCAATTTCCATAGGAATTTGGTCACGACTCTTTGTATTTTCATCTCATATTCTCAACGAAGGCACGGTATTCCACATTTTGCACAATCGTCGCCTTGTGAGCAAATAATTTGACGTTGGGACGATTAGGAATGGGCCAACGACAAACACTCCGCTTATGTTGTAGTAATCTGCAAGATGCAATGGTGTTTTGGAATGCACATAGGAAACAACATTCACTACATAAGGTTGTTTGCCATCAATGGTGGGGGCTTAGTTTGAGAGGATTATTGTTCGAGTAATGTTGATTTTCCCGTAGTGGAAAGATCCTTGTGGATTTGGACAAGCCGCACTGGCTGTCAAGTTCCATCTGTACAACATTAGCCATTCAAATTTTGAGAACTTGATTATATAGGATAGGTACAAACTCCTAAATATTTTAAAATTCAACTTTGTTTAGCTGAGATTCTTTGGGGCTTCCTCCTTCTTGAACCTAACCTAAACAATACAGTCTAGAACATGCTTCAAGAGACTTGAACCTAAATAGATGAGATGGAAAGCCACAATCCCAACTACTCAAACCAAAAAACCATTAACCATTCTTTGAAATTTATTTTTAATAGCTATCCCCAATTTCTATGATGAAATTTTATCGATATTTTCTCATAATTATAAAACATTATCAATCATAGTAGCTACCTATTTGGTCCTTCACCTAGAACTTGTACGTAAAGTTTTCCCCTGGTATGGGGTAGTTTGTGTCAGGTACTCCATCTTTCCATGAATTTCTCTGTTGCTGGATGCCACTCATGTACCAAAACTTTTTTAAAGACCACAATGCAATATTGCAGATCACCAAAGAAATCCTTGAATCTCAATTTGCCAATCCACAAAGATAGAACCCAAAGAATTTACCAATTTAATAAGAAAGCTTGATCTAGGTTGTTAAATACATTCACAAAGATGTTATCATTAGTGACACTGTCAATCTGGGGTCCATGAAATTGTCCATTTATTAAAATCCCCTGCAACAATAACAGAATGTGTCTCAGAAAAATCCTGACAAATCATATGTGAGCTACAACTATTGGCATTGAAACAGGCCTGGGATTTTTTAAAACTGTACTTGTTGAGGAATACCAAGAGGCGGTATTGTGCCCCATGGAATGTTCCATGTAAAATATCTCTAGGGATCTTTAGCTAGAGAGTAGCCAAAAAATGCCATGATGAAAAACAACCTCAAGGAACCCATTGAATTCTTGCTAAAGATCTTTGGTCCTTTTTCTAGGTCTTGCTTTATATGTTTATTGGTTTCCAGCAAGATGGGCTTCTTCAAAAATGGTTTCTTTTAATCTACATGTTAAGAAATTGGCTTCTTCAGAAAATCTGTTGCATGCTCATATATATTAGAGAAAAGAGCAGCAAAACAACATAGATATTGCAATGCACAACAATTATAACAAAAGAAATTCTAATTAAACTGAATGGATCCACAGTCCACGTTCCATAAACTTGGACTGAGATAGTAGAAGCAATCAATACCTTAATCCAAATTTGTTGTAAGCAACCAAACACAAGCCAGGCCTTAAAATTACACACCAAATGCACAAATTCTTGGCCAACTCTTTACTCCATTCAACCTCTGGCCTGTATTATTTTTATTATCAAAAATGTACTTGTGATTGTGTTTGTGGTTGTATTCATCTACAAGCCTGACATAGTTAAGATGACAGAGAAGATAAATCTTAAGGACTCGTTATTGTCCTCCTCTCAGCCTCTGTCAGTGATGTAAAGCAACAAAGTATCACATGCACTTTCTCTGAGAATATCCTACAAATTTTAGCATAAAAGTGCCCATGAATTTTTCACGTAGTTTATGTTTCATAATTTGTAAACCAATCAAAATCCTTTATATTTACAAAGAGATACATGTAATTATTTTGGAGGGAAAAGAATAAAAACCTCCTTATTGTCCTGGAATCTCTTTTTTATCTCATAAAAATGGGAGGCCTTCCATTTTCCTTTAGGCTATTCCTTCTCTAACGTTGCAGATGTAAAGTTTAGTCAACTTTGGTTTAGAGAAGATTGTCATATTCTATCCAATGCTAATGTTTCCATCTTTCTATGATCTTGTTTGCAATGCTATACCATACTAGTATTGATAGTTTGATTCGGTATATTAAGACTTTAACTGTATTCACATTTTATGTTAAGTTTTACATCTAAATCCTTTTCCTTGTAGCACTCTTTGTGAAACATAATTCATGCTTTGTCATAAGCTATTGTTATGCCAGCAGCCAAATTCTGGTGGTGTGATAGTTCTTACATTTCTGTTTTAGATTTTGGCAATTGCTTTTCTAGTTTAAATATGTGTAACTTCTTGAAAGGCTTTGAAGGATGGAGTAAGTAATTGTCTAGTCAACATATATTTATGTCAATGTGTACTTTTAATGTTCATGCACATCTACATATGTACTACAGGTATGCAAGTACAATTGAAAGGAACCCACAAGACTATGATGCGCTTTACAATTGGGCTTTGGTTCTACAGGTATTTACTGCACATTTAAATGAATGGTTAAAAGTATTTTTCCAATCGTAGAATTTTATCATGGTAAAATGATCAATGAATGGATGACTCACACTAATAGGTGAGAGATGAGAGGGTGCATCTTGTGATGGATCATTAGAGGATATGGGATTGACCATTACCAAAGGTTGAAATGGCATCATTGCTTCAAGGGATGAATTGCCATAGGGGCTTCACTTTATTAATTATCATGTTCATTCATAAAGGGGGTTTTAAAATTGTGAAAAATAAAGCCAATATATTATAGATATTGGGGGTGGGGATTTTAGGTAGAGGGTTGTAGGTTTTGGAGGTATTAACATGAGTATCTGGTAAAACTCGGGGATATCTAGTAAAATAGACATGGAGTAGTATTGACTATTTAGTAATAAAAATAAAAGGGTAATCTAAATCGTGAACACGCTGATGGTTGTTTATATCACCACTTGAAAGTATGTTACGAGTTAGAATAACTTGTGATAAGATTATACATTACCAGTACTTTTTTACAACATTTCAAATCAGATGTGAATAGAGAGGACTTTACGAAGATTTTTTGTGATGGTCAAGTGTTTTCAAGGTTTGATAATTTATCAGAATGGTGGCATGAGGAGGCGTTATCCAAGGAAATGTGGTTAGAATAGGTGGATTCAATTGTAGATTTGGGTGTGGTGAAGATGCCAAAGGTTTTGAGGTGCATTCTGAAGGCTACGAGGATAATGACAATTGTTCTTCGCTGAGGAAGAGTAGGTTAGACTCCTCTTCTTTGGTGGGAACTATACACAACAAGGGGGCACTAGCAAATGCATTTGGTGCCTTTCAACACCATCATCAATGAAATTTTATCCTCAATGGGATTTTGTGTTGGTTAGCTGGTGCTAGGGCACAATATGATGGAGACAATCAGGGATGAGGTTTGTCGATGTGAAGGATGTCATGATGCCATGGGCCCTGCGGTCCTTCTTCTCTGCTTATTTTCTAGTGTGGGTTGTTGGCTTGCATTGGGGTCGCCACGGTTGGGGCTTCATGATCATTTTGGTTCGTATCAAATATGCTTTGAGTTATTCTATGGCGGCTCTATTGGTGGCCTTGAGCCATTTTATTCATGGTTATTTTCAAGGCCCTAATCCTCCTCAAGTGGAGCACTTACTTTTGTCTTTTGAATGAATAAAATGGGTCCATATTGCCACTTGCCACTTTCTATTTCATGAAAACCTTTTAAATCATTAATTTAACATTCATATGAGGGCATGATTATGTCAACAACCACATGGTATCCCTTCATGAAAAATTTCTTCTAGATATGAAGAAAAGGTCTTGAATAATATGTACATTGAGAAATGTAGTGCAAGCATGAACTTGTACATGCTTCAGTAAAGCATAAATAAGACAAGATAGAGAGGTATTGCCCACATTGAACAACTGAGAGAAAATGCACAATAAGGAAGAACTTACAAGTTTTCAATAGGCTGACCGGAAATTGTACAAAGAATCAATACAATCAAATGGACATGTATGGCCATATCGAGCAATACAACAATTGTACAACTTCTGCCTTACTTTTTTTTGTAGATCATATACCTCATTTTGAGATGATTATAATGACCATGTAGTTATTTTTTAGTAGTTTGTAGAGGTTTTCTTGAGGTATGCAAAGCTGATTTTGAGAAGAAATTACTTATGTATCTACACAACTCTTTTATTTTTCCATTGTTTAAATTTTTAGTTATTGTGTGATTTATGCTATGATCTGAAAGTAATTTCTACATTATATTAAATTTAGCAATTTATCTATTTAACTAGGATCATATGGATAATATTCACCTAGGGTTGAATTTTTCTAATGTACTTAACCCTAAATACCTAGAAAGGTGAAATATGCCTCCAAATATGTGAAAATGTGTTCTTATCCCAAAAAAATTCTACTTGAGGGGGACACACACATTCAAATACATGGAAGCTCTTCCAATCGGGTTATTTCTCAGCACTTCTTACTTGCAACATCCCACAACCACCTCCTTGAAGAGGGTGTCCAACCTCAAGACTCAAGTGGGCCTTTGACCAAACCCATGTGTAACTTAGTGCTACATGGCATGATCTCAAGTTGGATGTTCATCTTTTAAAGCTCCCTTTTTGTTTAGATCCTTCATCCACATTGTCTTAAGCCTTAGTTTTAACCTAAGAACAAGGATATCCATCAATTCCATGAAAAATGAGAATGTAATACATGTATCCATTCCTCCAATTACATGTAAAACATGCTTGAATGGATCCTCCTAGTGAAATGCATCTTTGGAATAATCTTCATCAAGCCAACCATACAACCTCTATTCTTGCCTTGGATGATGAAGAGTTCTCAGGCTTGATGGATTTCAAATGCATATATCATCCCAAACTAGTACAACCTCCCTAATAGTGTTTTTGTTCCTGCACATCATAGCATACCTCCAGAAAAAACGAGTGTTTTTGTCCCTGCTCAATATCAATTCCAGATTAGCAATCACATTTAGCATGATACTAAAATGTAGATAGAACATAAACATAAATCATAGAAGACAAGCCAAGACAAGAGGACACAAGATGTGGCGCCAACCAGGGACAAACCCCAATGTGGGGAAACCCTTGATCAATTCTTCTTATATGTTCTTCAATAGTTCAGCAGAGAGAGAGATAGTACATATACATCAAAAGTCAACCTTTTGACTTATCTAAATAAGAGCAGAGATCTTCTCTAAGAAGATGGCATACGAGGTAGCTGATTTGAGCTTAGGTGAAGGCACATTGCTTCCACTGATCCAAGGTGACTCCATCACCATGATGCACCTCACTGTGCTTCACCCAATCATCATGTTGGACCTCATTACTATGCTGCACACATCATACTGTTGCACCTCCCTGTATTGCATCATCATGTTGTACTTGTGCTGCATCATTATGATGTACCTCACTGTGCCCATCATGATGCATCTCATTTCAGCATTCATTATCATTGTGCTGCACACATCATGCTACACTGCACTTCATCACTATGCCCATCATTATGCAACAACATTCAACATCATGCTACACCTTATAGCAATGCTATCACATCTTATCATGCACTACGTTAGTTCACTATTAGGGGATTCTCTTTTGCTGCATAGGACAACATTCTAACAATAGATTGGGCAACCTTCATCATGGACTGTTTAGGGCATCAAGATAGTCCTACAAACCTTCACACATCAAAAGCAACATCAAATTGATCCATGTTGCTACAACCATGTTTGTATATGACTGTTTGTGACTGCATGGTTAGGGCATACTGTTGTAGCTTTAAACATATCCCACAGTCAACAAAGCAACCCCATAAGGATTGCGGCCCATCTTGGAAGGCTTCATACCATGCCACGCTGCCTTCTTACAGAAATTCCATCCTTAGCAACCCTCACGCAGTCCCTAACTGTGTGCTATGGCTTGCGGCCTAGCACAACAACCTCCTTGTAGCTTCTGCCTCCACAAAATGTGACCAAACAATCTCAGAATAATAGCATACTTCCCTACTAAGACTCGGCCTAGTAGCCTGCTCTCTCATCCCTTGAAAAAACAAGATTCCATCCCTCGAACAATCTGCACTTGCCTCAGCTTCGACCTCCTGTAGCAGACTTCGAACCCTTGCTTTCATGATGTCCAAGACCCTTCTCTTCCTGTGGCTAGGTTGTCTTAATTTTAGAGCTATCCCTTTGAGAATGTTGCACATTAGATAGAACAATGTCTAGGGCTAGGGTAGACCCTTTAGGACAACGTATATATAGCTCCTTCCTTGATAGCGGAGAGGGTTCTCTTTTCATGATAGCATTGTAGTTAGGGCATCATTAGGCTAGCGGTTAGGGCTTCTCCTTGCCAACATTTAAGCTTCTCTATGGCAGTGTAGAGCTAGGACATCTTCACATTTTCGACAGTGTATCTCAATCCATGAGAGATTGTGCCCCGAAGATATCTCAGAAGATTCTTGGCACCAATCCAGTGATGCTCAACCATATATGAGCTCAACATGCTAACTGCAAAACATTTATCTAGACGGGAGTTCACCAAGAACATCAATGCTAGAATGAGTTTATGAAACTCAGAGGCATTTCTCAAATCAGGTTTGGCATAACTACCTCATAACTTCTTAAAGTTAGGCTTCATCGAGGTAGTCACAGGCTTGCAGTTCACCATTCCAAATTCGGAATCCAACTCCCTCTTAATTTTTCAAATGTGAGGGTCTGTACTTGTCAGAAAGAGGTCATCCTCATAAGGTACCAGTATGAGAGGTCTATCATCCACAACCTTAAAGCAATGGTTTGGAACGGCTTCACTCCTAATGAATCTCAGCTTCATCAGAGAGTTATCAATCCTCTCACACCAAGCTCGGGGTGCTTGATTTAAATCATAGAGAGTTTTCTCCAACTTGCATACATGAGATTCCCAATCATGAATCTCAAATACCTTGTATTGTTCCACATCTGTGGTCTTGCTATTACATGAGGGGAATGGTCCCCTAGTAAGATTTCCTTCAGTACATCTCGAACATGTACCTTCATGCTCTTCTTTGAATTCAAGCATCCCTGTTGCCATTTGTCAACATCTGGTAGGGCCTTACAATGAAGATGGGTAGACCTCTGGTGCCATTGAAGAGATGAGTCACATGATATGGTCCCCAATGGACTTCCTAAAACTTGATACAAATTGCCAACCCTGCACCCAAGAGTAAAAGAATCTTTAAAATTCTTTTTCCAAACATGTACATTTCCATCGATGAATTCCACCTTGTAACCTTTCTCTTCCATTGCCAAAATGGACACCAGGTTCTTCTTGGGATTAGGTACATTCCCTATACCCTTTATGGGATAGGTGGCATCGTGTCCAAGAATAATCTCCAAGTTGTTTCCTTCTCTATCAAATTAGAGAGTGCTTCCTTGAATCCGGTGAAGTGCCTTAACGCACCACTATCAATAAGCCAATTTCCTAAAGTGTATGAAGTAGAGGTAGTGGAGAGGGCCGATATAAGATAATACTCCTTTTGCTTATCAGAAACAACATTTGATTCTTCATACCTGGAGTTCCTTTCTTTCTTGGAGAGTCGACCATTTCCTTGATATCTGACATTCCTTTTCCCTTTTCCATTGTACTTTTCATTCCTTCGATCATTGAATATGCCCTTGGAATGATTGTGATCATCATCATGTGAGGTGCCCCTTCTATTTGGACACTCCCTTGCAAAATGGCCAAACTTAGTACAAGTAAGGAATCTGCCCTTTCTTCCGCCTTGAGATCTAGAATTTCAATTGAAGTGTCCTTTAGGTAGGCCACCAGGTGCTGTCAGTGGAATCTCTAATAATTTTCTTTGCTTCGATTTCACCCTTGGTGTACTTAATCCTTGGATCAACTGAAGCATTTGATGGAGGCTTATGGATTTTACCTTTGACGTAATCCGACACTTCTTGCTCTTGGGATGTGGTATGAGGAACCCATTGAGCCTTTTGTCCTTTCCAACTATCTTTGGTGATTGCTCTTTCACTCTTGCTTGGGCTTTATCTTCACCTCACCTCTGATACCATGTTAATTTTATGTATGTTCTATGCTAACAACAAATTTACTTCAATTTTCCATATTTGCTCAATATCAATTCTAGATTAGCAACAACATTTAGAATGGTAGTAAAATGCAGGTAGAACATAAACATAAATTTTAGAAGATAAGACAATACAAGAGGACACAAGATCTGGCACCAGCCAGGGACAAACCCCAATGTGGGGAAACCCTTGATCAATTCTTCTTATATGTTCTTCAATAGTTCAGTAGAGAGAGAGATAGTACATATACATCAAAACTCAACCTTTTGACTTATCTAAATAAGAGTAGAGATTTTCACTAAGAGGATGTCATATGAGGTAGGTGATCTGAGCTTAGGTGAAGGCATACTACTTCCACTGATACAAGGTGACTCCATCACCATGCTGCACCTCACTGTGTTGCACCCAATCATCATGCTGAACCTCATTACTATGCTGCACACATCATACTGTTGCACCTTATCATCATGCTGCAACTCCCTGTACTACATTATCACGCTATACATGTGCTGCATCATCATGTTGTACCTCACTGTGCCCATCATGTTGCATCTCATTTCAACATTCATTATCATGTTGCATCTCATTTCAACATTCATTATCATTGTGTTGCACACATCATGCTACACTGCACTTCATCACTATGCCCATCATTATGCAACAACATTCAACATCATGTTGCACCTTATAGCAATGTTGTCACATTTTATGATGCACTGCATTAGTTCACTATTAGGGGATTGTCTTTTGCTGCATAGGATGACATTCTAATAGCAGATTGGGCAGCCTTCATCATGGACTGTTTTGGGCATCAAGACAGTCTTACCAACCCTCACACATCAACAACAACATCAAATTTACCCATGCTACTCCAACCCTGTTGGTATATGATTTCTTGTGATTGTTTGGTTAGGGCGCATTGCTGTAGCATTAAATATATCCCACATTCAACAAACCAACCCCATAAGGACTACGGCCCATCTTTGATGGCTTCCTCCCATGCCACACTGCCTTCTTAGGGCACTGTCCATCCTTGATAGCCCTCATGCATTCCCTACTTGTGTGCTATGGCCTGCAACCTAGCACAACAACCTACCTGTAGCTTCTACCTCCACAAAATGTGAGCAAACAATCTCAGAACAACTACCTGAGTATATAATGATTCATTACTAGTTACAACTACCTAAGTATATAATTAACACATAAATGTCCATTACCAATCTCTAAATATAAAATTAAATTAGATGTATGGTTTAGAATTAGCTTCATCATGCAGAAAAAATAAAATGTGTGAATAGGCATCCTACCAAGGCATTTGATATCGCTCTGGTTGTGCAACATTTTTTGTGAGAATCATATTTCACCTTTAAAGTAAAATGTAGAATCTAGATCCTTGTGGTGTTTGATAATTTGATTCAATATTATCAAGCAGAAATATTTTGGCATTTATTCACACGGTGGCAAACATTTTTAATAGTATGGTATGCAATCGACATTTTCAGGTTGTGATTCCTAGACATTTCTCTCCTCACCATATTTTAAGGTGATATCTGGGGATATTTACTAGAAATTGTAGTAATACCAATGATTTTCAAGAAATGGAGAATGTATTAAACTTTCATGACATTCTAGGTGGCCAAAATTAAGTTGCCTATGGACTCTTGAGTCTTTCCCATTAAATTTCCAAAGAAATTAGCACAATTCTCTTATCTGAAAATATCAGCAAGCCTAAAGACCATAAAGCAGATATGGAAGTTAATCCTAGGACTGAAGGGTGATACTGGCTAAATTGAATGGTGGAAAGATACTATTAACATAATTGCCTCCTTTGTTTATGGATATGTAGAAAAAAATACAAATGATGGGAACCTCTCCCCCTAGTTGGGAAACCCATTCCCCTGGTTCTCTCATTACGCAGTGTGATAAAATAGAAGAGAAACATTCTAGATAGTCCACGAACACTATCGGGAATGTTGAGAATGTTCTTGATGTTGCTGCCCTAACACCCTGACATTCTGGGAGCTACTCCTGCAGATTTCTCAGCTGTTGAGAGTTTAGAATGTTCTCAACCTATGAAGGAGCATCCAGAATCTCCTTGATGGTAAAGTACTACACAAAATATCCTCACATGCGGGGGCTCAGGAATCACCTATACTTTCTTTCAGTACTACCTCAATATTGGATGTTGAGCTTGACATTGTTTTTACACCTCATTGATTACTAGCTTGGAATCACCCACAATCTTTGACATTTTGATTCCTATCTTCCTAGAAGTCTTAAGACCCAACACCATGGCTTCATACTCAACCACATTTTTGGTACATTAAAATTCCGATCTGAAGGAAAAATGATGATGAGTACCCACAGGAGAAACTTGAAAAACACCTACCCCAAAACCATCTTTAGAAGAATTAGGGGAATATGCCTTTGGTTTTATTACATCATCACTTGTCATTCAGGTTGTTTCTTATGCTTCATATATCCTTGTAGTTGAGTTAATACTGAAGCATTCCACATGAATGTTGAAATTGAGGGGCAGATAAAAATGTTTCTTGCACATCTGCAAATTGATATATATTTGCAGATTATCATTATTGTCATAAATAAAACTCCATGTTTATTGGTAAACATGCAATGTCTTTTGACCTGCTATAGTTTAAATCAATATTATTTCAATTTATATGGAAGGTAGTTCTTATGTTTCTCCCATTTTCATATGCAGCTTGAGAGTGGAGATGAAGAACTCTGCAGTGTCTATGTTCCCATGAATAATCTATATATTGGTGACATTTTCCTTGTTAACTCTAAATATATTATTCGACCAAACTTATTTGTTTTTGAAATCATAGGTTAGTAGTCATGCATTTGTCTTTCATCACTATTATTATTGATGGTGTATATGTTTCCATGATATATTTCATTCTTTTTGGGATTTTGTTTCATAGATCTAGGGATGATACTTTACCCTCTTCTTTTCACTTTCCAAAACATGTTCTTGAAATTCTACTTTATGCTATCGTTTGAAATAAAATTAGCTATCCATCCTTAATTCCTTGGAGGCATTTGTTGTGACTTCATATCCCAACTTCATTGGAGACCTACATTGTGACTTCATATATTGTACATTTGTAGTAGTGTAAAGTAATCATAGGAGGAAGGAGAAAGTTATTAATGTGGAATGGACTCCCAACATAGGGATACTATATTGTAGTAGTAAGACCTGCAATTCTTATGAGGATCACATAGATACCAACCACAAACCAAAAGGGCCCACAAGGCATGATACCAAAACCACTTAGTGATGTTAATGGTAGAGTGAAGGAGGATGCTATAACATTGGGGACCTGCACTCCAAAGGAATGAAATCCCAACATGGGAATTTGCCACTTTGGTAATGAGACTTGAAACTGTTACAAACCCCATATATATAGTCATTATTATTACTTTTTTGAAGGAAAATCTCATGGAAAATCCAAGGGATGCTTCCCCACATTTGTGGATGATATCCCTTGTAAACCTGTTCATCTAAGTAGTTGTAGAGTTTCTTGGAAATTTTAACAAGGAATTGAACTATGCATTGTGTAAAACCATGAATATTATAAAAAATAACCTTACTGAGTAACCATGCACTAAATATACATGGTTGTTGCTCTTTTTTAGTCAACAATGCACTAAGAATTAGGTTCAAAGCTGACAGTGCTAGGGTCTTCAGTTCATGAGTGCGTCTGGAGCATACGATTTGATTGGTTTTGTTGCCTTGGTTCAAAAGCTTGTGTTGGTTATGAAGATTGTGAGTTTGTTGTGAAGCTTTTTATTGGCATTGGTTCTATTGAATTATTCAGAAGCTTGTGTTGGTTATGAAGATTGCAAGTTGGTTATGAAGCTTTTTATTGGTATTGGTTCTGTTGAATTTTTCAAGTGACGTTTGTAAGATAAGAGTGTTGTTTTTCATTTCACTAGACTTGGAAAATTTCTTCTAGGTTCAAGTTAACTCCTTGGAATAAAATCTAAAAATATTTTAAAAAATGTTTGTACTAGAGAAGAACTACGTGAAGATACAACTGATTTTACTTTGTTGTGTTCAACACTAGCGCACCCAAGTTATTGGCCTCTATCCTAGAGAAGATACAAGTAGTAGTAATTGAGCAAAACTCTTGGGTCAAAGTCTTGTTATGGTTACTTCCATTTGCAATGGAAAATTTTATTACAGGAAAATTTTGTTCCTAATAGAATAAGTCTTATTACTAATGAGATGTTTATGGCCAATTCCAGGGTTTTGTTGTCATTCAATTTGGAATTTGAATTTAGAGTTCCATGGTGTGAAGTGTTTAAGTGGCTAGCCCACCTTATTAAAGATTCCCTCAGTACAATCTCATTAGTTGGTATAACTCTACAAACGGGACATGTATGTACATAGATAAAAATTTACGGGGATGCCATCTTTATAATTTGCCACTAGACTCTCACATCATCTTAAATTAGATAGTGAATATATTTATCTTCGTCTATACTTATTTGAAGTAGGGAACTTTTTTTTAATTGGGCAACTCAAATGCTTACACAATTTGACTTCAAACACCTATGTATGACATTACAAAGGATGGGTTATGGTTCAAAGTACTAGCTCCCTTATTTATGGACTAGTGAAGTAATTAGATGGTAGCCATTTGGATGCATTTGGGCATATTTAATTATCATAGGCAAGTGAAATTCATTCTTAACTGTCAATTCTTCAGCATAATTTCTTAGCTACGTATGCATCACCTACTCCCATGATGGTCGAAAAACATTAATTGACTACATATTGGCTCCCACCTTGCTTGTTTCGTGGACTTAGAATTTAGCTACTCCCATGATGGTCGACAAACATTAATTGACTACATATTGGCTCCCACCTTGCTTCTTTCTTGGACTTAGAATTTTGATGTCCACCCATTTACTTTATTTGGTTGACTGATGCCCTGTGACTTGTCTCTCAATGTCATTCCATGACTTCATATGTACCATTGATTTTTAGCCCTTCTACATTTGGGCATATTTCCAGTGTTTGACTTAGGTCATGCCTGCAATCCACCTTTAATTTCCTTGGAGAGAAAGCTTAACTTATTGCAAAAATGTCAATGGGGGTAGAGCTTTGGAATCTCTTATCAACTTCTCTACTCCAATATTCTATGCATTAAAATCTCATGGAACTTCTCTAATTTCCAAGTAGTTTGAGGAAGAATGAAAATCACTCTCACACACACTGTGGCGAATTACCTTGAACTAGTAGTGGTCTCCCACCTCAAATATTGTCCTCTTTGTAGGAGGAAAAAACATCATTTGATATCCCAACAAATAATTTCTCATCCAAAAGTTGTTATAGCCACACTTCCCAAGCCCTAATCCTATATGACTACTAAGTATATTGTTGTACAAAGTTAGAGACTATTTGATCAAATAAACTACCTGTTGGAACATGATAAAAACAGAGAGCTACATCAAATCTGGACCTTAAGGGGCTACTTCTTCAAGGCCAACTTGGATCTCCATGATGTATTCAACTGCTTGCATATCCAGATATTTGTTGATGATGATGTTATTTTGATCCTGGAGCATAGTTCCATAATATCTTTAATGGATAATGATGTTCAGAGGTTTCCTCCTTAACCCGAGGTGAACATGACTGCATGGGCAGTGCTAGAAGTTGAATATGAGCTGTAATTTTGGAAACAAAGGAGTACAGGGTGTTCATTCTTTCTGCCAGTTCCTCATACATCCCCGGATGCATATGCATGAATTCTACAAATTCCTTGTCCTTTAATTGAAGCACCGACAATTGAAGAGCAATCTCAGTTGCTTGCTGGTCCTAGACTTGGGTTTGAAATGTGAACTTATATTCAAAATCATTTTTTCATCTCAACCACCTACTAGAAGAATTATATAAATCACTTTGTGCCTTTGAAATATGGTACTTAGATTCTTTATTCCTTTCCTAACATCTGATAATTCACACACATCACAAAGCAGGCTGGCTATGATTATTAGTGATGGCTAGGTGTTCTGCAAAGTCCAACACATAGAGAGCTCACAAAGACCAGAATCTCTAAACCATTCACCCCGTAAAATTTTTTTGATGGTCAAGCCCAGCAAAGTGCCAGGGAAACTGTCAGACGTGCCAACCTGACATTCTACAGTGGAACAATAAAAGCACACTCAAGGACCATCCTTATTTTTCTACCCATGGTGATACCTGATGAATGCAATGTGAAATAAAAGAGCATGCCAACCCAACATTCCACAACAGAAAAATAAAACTACATTCAAGGACCATCCTCATTTTGTTTCCCTTAATAACACTTGATGCATCTAGTGTGAAATAAAAGAGCATGCACCTTTGTAGGGGCATTCTTTCTTGCTGTTTGCATGTGTAGGTTAACACTTTGGTTTATGTGGTGTTGTCATGCATTAGGCGATCACTCCTAATTTAACATTTCCCAATTGACCTGGATGTTTGCACTTGAATTATAGACGTGCAAGACCTAGAAAAAATCATTTTTTTTAAACTTCTCTGCTAGTACTTTGACTCTGGATTAGGCAGACATCTTGCAGAATGATGTACTATGATAGAGGATTCCCTTAGCACAACTGCACTTTTTCTTCTCGTCAACTTTATCAACACAAGGCTTGGATAAACTGAAAGTGTTGCTTCATTATTTGAAGCATAGTTCGGACCCCAACTACAGGTGATTTCCTTTGGGATTTGGAATGATAACCCCATACCCACGTACCATGGATAAGTGTTTTGATTTTAATGGGTGTTTATGGTAGTGGCTTTACTTATATTATGTGCTTTAATTTTGTTGGGTACCTGAAATAGTGGATTTGATTTGGATGGGTGCCTAAAATAGTGGCATTGATTTGGATGGGTGCCTGAAATAGTGGCTTTCATTTGGATGGGTGCTAGTAACAGTGGTGGATTTATTTTTAATGGGTCTGTAATTACTAATCATAGTGGTTTTAATTTTAACGTGTGTAAGAAGTTATAAATAGTTTTCATTTTTTTAGATGATTTCAATACTAGTGGTTTTATTTTTAGTGTGTGTCTGTAACGATATTGGTTTCAATTGTAATGAGTGTATTCAATAGTGGTTTTTAGGTTTAATGTCTGTGACATTGTTCATAATATTAATAGGTGCCTGCAATGGAAGTTTTAATTTAAATGGGAACATTGGTTTTAATTTAAATGGGACTCTCTAATAGTGGCTTTAATACAAATTGGCATCTGAAATAGTGATATTAATTTTAATGGATGGCTGGCATGGTGGTTTTAATTTTAGTGTGTCTGCAATGTTTGTTTTAATTTCAATGTGAGCCTACAATGGTGGTTTTAATTTTAATGTATTTGTAATATTTGTTTTAATTTCAATGTGAGCCGGCAATGGTGGTTTAAATTTCAATGTACGCCACCAATGGTGGTTTTAATTTCAATATATGCCTACAATGTTGGTTAATTTCAATGTCTACCTGGAATGGTGGTATTCAAGTTCTTTTCTGCAGGAGGTTTGTAACCCAAGTTAGTACAAGGGAGGAGACTGCCTTGGAAGACCTGGGTGTTTGAATGCGTGACAACACAAGATCCCATCCGAACTCCACATTGGTGAGGGAGGGCAGAGTGTCCATGGATTAGTACCAGGTGGGGTGACCCCCCTGAGAAGTTCCTTCTGCCTTCTACTTTCTCACGCTTCATCATTATGATACATTTTTTCCTACAATCACAGGTTGGTTTATTCTATTCTGTCATTTTTTTGTTCATCTGCACAATTGATTAAAACAATATTTTCTAAACATTTCCCAAATGTGGTGTGTCATGTGTGTGAACATATTGTTGTAGGATGAAATCCCCAACAATTAATATGCCACTTTGGTATTTATTAATCTTGGAAATAAAAAGGCTCCACAAATACATTAATCAAAAGGGGATTAACAAACATTTCACACCAATTTATTGAAACTGATGATGTATGTGTGTGTGAGTTATCATTTAATTAATTGGGGGAATCCTCAACAAATTGCGATGTTAATATTTATGAAGTTTGTAATTGCTTTTAATTTTGCAGAGAACATTTGTTTGTCGAGTAGATGGTTGCTTTTGCAGTTACAAGAGGCAGGACCATTTTAAATCGTCACATGATAAAGCATGAACAATAATTATTTGTGTGCCCCAAAGAGGACTGCAAACTGCAGTTATCCACCATGTCTATTTTGAAATGCCATATGAAGCGGCATAGAGAGTGAGGAGAGTCATGGCAGAGTCTAAATCTACAATCCAGAGAAGTGAATAAGTATTCTTGCCCAAAACCATATTGTGGGAAGGTTTTTAAAAATCCATCAAGGCTAGTGAAGCACGTGGATGATGTGCATTGTAAGTATTTACCTCCTCACTGCAAATATTTCTCTTTTGTTTGCATTGGAATTGAGCGCTTAATTATTGTCCAGAATGATGGGCCTGTAGGTCTGAGTGTCAGTTTAGTTAAGCATTCGATATCAGTTCTACTTAGTTATATTTCTACACCTCTAACATGAAATCCCATGTGTAGGGGCAATTTTTTTTCCAAATAGCAATGTTGTTCCAAACTTTATACACAATTTGTTTTCTAGTGAAACTGTTAATTTGTAGGTCTAGATTTTGGAAGATGAGTTGATTTTTTAGAGCACCTTTAAGATACTTGTGATGAAGAATAATCTACATGGTAACAGGCAAAGGATTGAACGCTTTAGCCTCTATTAGAGAGTCCCATTTGCACTAGAACTGAGAGTTTGATTATTCCCCAAAATGATGGGCCTACAGGTCTGAGTGTCAGTTTATTTAAGCATTTGATATCAATCATGGTTATTTATGTTTCTACACCTCTAACATGAAATCTCGTGTGTAGGGGAAAAACTTTTTCCCAATAGCAATGTTGTTCCAAACTCTATATGGACTTTGTTTTCTAGTGAAATTGTTAATTTGTAGGTCCAGATTTTGGAAGATGAGTTGATTTTTTAGAGTACTTTAAAGATATTTATGATGAGGCATAATCTACATGGTAATGGGAAAAGGATTGAACACTTTAGCCTCTATTAGAGAGTCCCATTTGCACTAGAACTGAGTGTTTGATTATTGCCTAGAATGACAGGCCTGCAGGCCTGAGTGTCAGTTTAGTTAAGAATTCGATATTAGTTCTGCTTATTTATATTTCTACACCTCTAACATGAAATCTCGTGTGTAGGGGAAAAAAATTTTCCCAATAGCAATGTTGGTCCACACTCTATATGGACTTTGCTTTCTAGTGAAATTGTTAATTTGTAGGTCCATCTTTTGGAAGATGAGTTGATTTTTTAGAATACTTTTAAGATATTTATGATGAAGCATAATCTACATGGTAACAGGAAAAGGATTGAATGCTTTAGCATTGCATTCATTTGATATGCAAAGATACAAATCAGATCTTGAAATCATGTATATTAATCTATTCTCAACATGCTGTCCTTTGTAAGTAGTTTATGTAAGTGATTCATAGGTTAGTGAGAAGTGGTTTACAAAATTATAAGACATTACACCTGCAAATAGTTTTGCAAATATGAAAGCTGGCTCTACGATGCAAGTCCCTGTGTTGATGTAATAGCAATCTCCCATAATCCAGTACCAACCTTTTCTATGGTTTCAACGTTATGCACTCTGGTGCTGTCATTGGCTCATTGTTGTTCTCTACACGATGTCTGTAATAATTAATCTAGTAGATATATTGGATATATTGTGTTGACTGAATTGTTCTTAGGATCTTGTGCTTTCATTAGGATTAAATTCAAATTTGCAATTTTGAATTGTACACAATGTCCATCTATTTGTTTTTTATTTTGGATTGATTCCATTTGTATAAAATATCTTGACTAATCAGAATCTAAGAGATAAAATTTGTACCATATCACAACTTTTCCAAAAATCAATGTCAGGAAATGTGTACTGAAAATTCGAAAACACTATGTAATAGGAAAATGGTGATTATTCCATACTACTTAGTTCTCTAATTTCTATACTTTTAACATATAGTAATTTTTGGCAAATAAGCCTTCATCCTGTACTAGACAAGAATACTTGCCACTTGATTAACAAAGACATGCAATCGATCATGAAGAAGCTAATTTCTTTATTTCAACACTTGCTTTATGAAATCAAAGCATTCATCATTAACAACATATTATGTATCTCGCTTGATTGTTTCTAGACTGGGCATCTAATTTTTTATAATTCTCAACTTTAATGCATTTAACAAAATGGAAAACCTATCATTAAAAGTTTCTTCTAGGATGCAGGGAGCAGTTCTTATAAATGCAAGTTGAGGTGCACTGATTGATGAAGCAGCCTTAGTGGACCATTTGAAAGCAAATCCCATGTTCTGTGTAGCACTGGATGTGTTTGAGGTAATTTACTTTATATGTTTCCTTGGCACACTTTCATGTGGATGCATATTTATTACAATTTTGAAGTCTGGTGTGTGCAAAATATGTTGGTTTAATGACCAAGTTGATATTGCGAATGAAGCTAGAATTTATGTTAAGCATGGAAGGCAAAGCACTCTCGTATTTACTAGTTTTAGAAGACACATACTAGCTAGTTTCAATATTTTTGGTGTTAGGAATAAACACTTCATTCCTTGTTTGACATGGTACAAAATGAGCCATACATGAAGCCCAGTCTTATAGAGCAGAAGAATGTTGTTGTGGTGCCACACATTGCCTCAACTTCAAAGGTTATTATGCAAACTCTTCATATGTACACAAGTACAAATGATAGGGAAAAAATGAAGCTACATGTCTACAATTCCAGAATTGTTTCTACGTTTGCCCCCTGGAGCCATTGGTTGAAGTCTAAATAGTAGTTTTAAGAGTTTAGCATTTTATCGCATCTTTTTCTGCATTTTTCATTTATGCACATTTGTGTTTTCTTTTTAGTTCACTAATTTTTAAAGGATGTTATCACAAGGTTTTCTTGCAGTTTTGTATTTCTGTCCAGTGTATTGTTTTTGCCCACAGTGTCTCATCAATATTTGATTTGCATTAGGAGATTTTCATCTGTTATAGGCTAGCATTCCAACACATTTATGTTCCATTATCAACTTTTCAATTTTAATTTCTTCAAAGGACAACCTTATTGGAAAGCATGAACCCTCCTCTCATTTCTTTAATGACATTACCGAAAGTTAGCGGGTTTAGTGTACCTGTTCATGTCTTTTTCATATTTATGTGAGACCTTGAAAGCTATGTTCAAAACCGTTGGCAGAGGATAGCTGCACAAGGTTCCCTCTCCATACCCCTCTTGCCACTGGCACTGCACTAGTGCATTACTAATCAGTTTTATATGCTAGGAATGGGGATTCACCTCTCCAATCCCCAAAACTCTTGAACCATATTTCCAGTTCGTTTTGGTTCCCATTTTTTGTTCAGTTTATTTATTTATTTATTTTTTATCTCTAGTAATGTAGGCAACTCCAGCGTTTCTTTGTTAGGTTGTGGGAATGACCTACATCTTAATATGACCATAACCTTTCATTTTACCCAAACAGAGGGCATGAAACTCCATATTCTAAAGATAAAGTATACTATAGTCTGCTATGAATAGACTACATTTGCAGTCTATATTTGTCGCGTAAGACAACCATCAGAGAACGTGGTCATATTAATTGTGTTCAAAATTGGTTACATCTATTTGCAGCTTTGCAAGCACAAAATGATCCTCGTATGAAGGGAAAGGAGTCCATCTAGCTTTTGTCATAAGCTATATGGACTTGTTTCAGGAGATGCCATGGCACTCCAATGTTGTATGGACACTGGATATTTTAGATATTATTACTAAGCCGTAGGTGTGGTTTATAGGGCGGTGAGGAATTTTGATTTTTTAATAATTGAATGGATAAAATTTGATATTATATTATAGATATTATTAAGGGGTAGGTGTGGTCTATAGGGTTGAGTGTTTCTGCAAGATGCTCTGCAAACTGTTTTGAAGATATGTGCTAAAGTGGTGGGGTACTCCAAAGAATCAATAGATCTTACAATGATGTATATAAACCAAGAGAATATACTAAAAAATAAAATGAATGTCACAACCAAAACAAAAAATACAAGCTCACTACAACCAATATACAACAGGGTAGTTATTCTTCGCAGAAAAACACTAACCTACAAATATTAACCAACATTCATTGGATGGTTCAAGAGATACTGAGATTGCTATGGGTGTATATCAACGACAATATACATGGTCTAAAAAGTGATACCATCCACATGGCCAGGTGATTGGCTTAAGGTTTTGTACCATGTTTATATAATGCTTTAGTATTGTTTATTTTTTTTTCTTTGCAACAACTTCTTTCCAAGGCACTCCCTTCTTTACAAACTCCTTAACATTATTATGCTAAAAATATCATCTCCAAAGTGGACATGCATTGTGAGGGGGAACATTGCACTTACCATGTTTATATCATGCTTTGGTATTGTTTATTTTTTTTTTTTCTACAACAACTACTTTCCAAGGCACTCCCTTGTTTACAAACTCCTGAACATTATTATGCTGAAAATAACATCTCCAAAATGGACATGCATTGTGAGGGGGAACACTGCACTTTCTTTCTAATTTGGTCCTTAAATGAAACTTTATTGTTAGCATTGCCAACTATGTTTGTTCACTCTTCATTCTTGTTTGTTCATGTTTCAGATATGGGTTTATGGCAATAGTTTCAAATCTTTTCTTGTGGAAATTGTTATACCTGATCAGAAGGCACTTGAAAGCTGGGTTGCCACCAATGAGGTAGTAGGGAATTTTGAATCTTTGTGCAAAAATTAGAAGGCAAAGTAATACATCCTACAAAAGCTCAATGCAACTAGGAAAAAATGCATGGTAACGCATTCTGAATCATCTGTCATGATGTTGCTTCATGATTTGAATTTCCCTTTCCAATACATCTTTGGGAACTTTCTTTCAGTTTTCATTCATTTTTCTTAGTTATCTGTTAATTTCATGATTGTTGGAATTTTTGTTGAATCTACCTCAAGGGTTTCGAGACTATGAAAGGTATTCACCTTGAACCTAAGCCATTTGATGTGGAAAGGGACCCGATCACTCCAACATTTAAATTGAAGTGACCTCAATTACCGAAGTACTACAAGGTAAGATTGTTGAAATATTTATTATAGTTGTTGCTGGTTCTTTGTGGTGCTTTCAACTTCACCTTTATAGATATTGTTTACCCTAAATTCTATGCAATACAACCATTGCAACTGGAAATATATCTATATTGTTTTCTGAAGATGTTTATGTTTATCATACTACACAAATATGAACACAATCCTTATAAACTTGATCTCTTTTTCTTGATGACACTTGGTGCTGTTTTTTCCATTATCATGATATATCTTTGCATTTAGTAGCAAAATAGATGAAATTTTTAGCACATGTTCTCGGTCATCAGTACTCTTCACTGTCATAAACAATAGCTAGTGTGGAACTTCGAAACCATAGAGGGCCCCGAATAATTGTGGAGCTAGGATGGAGCCATGAACCTATCCACTTTAAAATTCAAAGGAAAAACATATTCCAGGTCTATTAACTTTAATGTAGGGAGAACTAATTGCAAAGGTGCAAGAGAATATATCCACTCCATTTCATAATTATATTCGTTTTACGTTTGGAAATCAAGACATTTTCTTATAGAATTTTATATGGCTGCATATACACAAAAATAGACACATACATGTGTGGAGAAGAAGATGAAGAAAAAGAAGTCTTAACATGGAATGAGATCCCAACATAGGGATATGCCACTGTAGCAAGATAGCCTGTATACATGAACATTTAACTGTATATTAATAGAAGATTTTGAAATTTTTTGCTAGAGATATAAATTGCCTCTCTTTGTACCTTTTGGTGCAATTGCTAGTTTTAGTAAGTTAAAAATATGGTTTGCATGATTATAGTTTTTATAAAGATTATAGATCATGTGTCATATATATATATATATATATATATATATAATCATATAATCAATGACTATAAATGTAGTTTTCAGGATTGCCATAACTCTTCATGTAATTCTTTAAAGTGTGCTAGCTCGATGGAAGAGCACTTGCCTTACAAGCAGGAGGTTCGACTCCACTGTTTGCTAACATGAATTAATCAACGATTTTGTAGTTTATTATTAATTAAATGTTTTTTTATATCGATTTATTTCAATGGTGAGATATTTCTAGATTCACTGTTTTATATTGTTTCTAGAGAGACAAAAGTGATCTTTAAATAAAAATTTTATTGTCTCTAGAGAGACAATAGCTAGTATTAAAGACATATTGTCTCTAATTCGAGTGTTGTCTCTAATCCGAGTGATAATAATAGCAACTCGGAAGACAACTCGGAAGACATTAACTTTGCGATTCAACTTGATAGAAAGATAAGGTTCAATGGTGCAGTCTCCATAGGATGAAATTTGTTTAAATGCAAGTACAAATCATATGGGATCAAATAAAGTTCAAATAAGTAAGGTGAATTAACTGAATATAGGAATTTTGAAGCTCAATATCCCGGAATATTCAAATACATCTAGTGTTAGATAAATAAATAGTTAATAATATTTATATTAATTATTAAAAATAAATTTCAATTAATATATTTATTGTATTAAAAGTGTGTATTACAATTTAATATGAAAGAGATGTGTAAATTTGTTTTAATCTGAATTATTAAAATTATTAGGCTGAAAAGTCAACAAATGTTGCTAAGTATTAATTAAAAGATTTTGGATCAGTTTGTTAAAAGACTAGAGAAACAGTTGAATTAACTTCTGAAAACAGTTACAACTGTTCCTTCACCCCTTTCCCTAAAAAGGAAAAATGACAGAACCCTCGGGGGTTAGAGGAACTGGACTATGTTGAATTCTTCGTAGAACTAGGTAAAAAACTTAACCAGTGGGAAAGAAAACTGTGATAATAGTTGTGGGGTACATTTAACCTGGACAGAGTCCTGATGCCCAAGGTACCCAACCTCTCATCACTGTCAGAAGTGTAAGAGCTCGGAGGGGGAGTTTGGATGTAATTATCAGTTTCGAGGTTGGGTGGTGAGACCTTCCAAAATAAAAGTTACGTGCATAACAAGAAAACAGATAAGTGATATTACCACGTCAATCATTATTACTAGGAAGGGATAGATTGTTTACTATTACAGTAGAAAGTACATAAATAGACTAATAGTAGTAATTTACATTTATTGATTTCTGAATAGAGTAGGAAATACTTTCTTGATACCATGCATTATTAGTACACATTTATATATAACTGAAATATGAAAAAGTAGCCAATATGGTAGCTTACTGGGCAAGATATTTTCAATAGACAGTTTAATGATTTAATTCCGAAGAACATGCTAAGAAAGAACAATAACAAAATATTCCTTTTTGTCTTCTATATTTTCTATAATACTAGTTTTGCAGAGTCTGTAGAAAAATAACATGCCCACACAATATATAAATCTCAGTTCTTAGATTGTATTCTAGTAATATTTTTTTTGTCAATGGGATAAGGAAACATTAAAGAAAAACTTTATAAACATAATCGACAAATACCCCACAACTTACATTGCTTATAGCAATCATTTTAGGGTTTATCAGCTCTTGAACGAGTTCCAGAAGGAAATCACCAAGACCCAAGTGCCCCGGTACTATTTAATCTATGAACTTCTGAACCAACAAATATCAACTTTATTTAAACTGAAAATAAATGACTTAGTTTAATAAACCCGCATCAATAGCCATAAATTAATAACATAGTCGAGTTGTTGAATACAAACCCTTAAAATCAATTCATTAGAAACAACATGACACAACAACTGTATATCATAACCAAAAATTAATAGAAGTTGAAATACCATGACGGGCCTGAGACATCAGATTAAATAAATATACAAATTTCATGCCATGAAAGGTCTTGTAAATTTCCACAGAAGTAATACATGGAAAGAATTAACCAGACCAAGTATTGTGTTGGCATATTCAAAGGCCGATAGTTCAAAATGATTTAAATACATTCTTTATCGAAAGCACACATTCTGGTCATAGCCTTAACCCTATCTATCACCATTCCTTAAAACCCTCTACCACAGAAAATCATCTTGAAGATCTCAAGGCACAAACAAGTTCAGAATCCAAACCCACCTAGAATGTGAAGAAAGAAGTAGGGTTTAATAAGATGGTCGCCTTCCAAAATCCATATGCCAAACGAAGGGTTCAAACCATCTTCAACAGGCTTACCTACACAGTAAAAGCAGATAATAAGGACCCAAAACCTTGCAAAGATCTTGATTGCCATATGAAAAACCTGGTAATAAATAGAGGTGTCTTACATGAGTGGGAGCTGGGAATCACTCGAAGCAGCAGTTGAACCTACAAATACACCAGGCAGTCTCAGCAAAAATAAAGTGAAGAATGAACTTAAAATGTCAATACTATGAAAATGAAACATTTCTTACCTCTTGCTATTGCGAAATCGACCCTCTCCACCAAGATTTTGGAATCCATGCCGTAGCCATTACACCTATTCCAGAGTAGCCAAAAAACCTGTCAGACATCCTTATGAACCACCACTGTGCACTTAGCATCGATAGAGGAATATTGTTGATGAAATGTTGAAGTAAGAGTAACAAGGGGCTTCCAAAGCACCTGGAGTTTGAGTTAGAAGCATGATTGAGCGATGCACTAGGTCGTAATTGCAGAGCTAAGAGCCGAGTTAGGTCATGAGAAAATGAACCTCCTTCACTACCAAGAAGGCCATTATACTTCCTCGCCAAACCAGAAGCATTGAGACCATATATCTAAATAGATCCAACGATGGATGGAAAGCCAGTTGTAGTGCCTTGAGACCTTCTCGAGAAGCTGTAGTTAAGGGCATTAAAGTTGAACCTAATGGCCAACATGGAGATGAATGGGTATGATAGGAGAGGACCTTGGGGCTCTCCTACCTTAATGAGGAGGGGCCTTCCAGAGGATGATCAACTCAAGGTGAGTTATTGCGGGTCATGGTGTGGCAGTCTTTGTGGAGATCCAGCCAAGAGACCAAGCAAAACAACAACCACATTAAACTTAAAACCTTAATGAGTCATCCAAACAAGTATTGATATAACAATAATAATTTTGTATGGGTTAACATATGAATGAGTTAGGTCCACATCCGAAGTAATTGCATAGTTACATTACCAATTTTTTTTTGTTTTTTTATGGAGTTAAAGTTGTTACAAATGGTATCAGAGCCTAGGCTCACATACTGAGAATTCTGGGTTATTTTAACAGTAAATTAAGTTATGATACTTTAATAATGATAAAAGAAAAATAAACTCAGTATGGTTGAATTTGAACACACAGAGAGAGAGAGAGAGAGAGAGAGAGAGAGAGAGAGAGATTGAGGTTAGCACCAACGGTAAGATGCGAAGGAGCCCCAGATTGTCGAGGTAGCCAGAGGTGCCTTATGTGGAGGCCAACCTAGAACTATGGGTACATTGGGAGAAGAATCGCGATAAGATAACACCACCCTACTTGAAAGAGTGCAACAATTATGGGCAAAGATGATGAACTTGAGGACGGAAAATGAATAGTTAAGGCAAGAACAGGAGAAGATACTTAAAAGTATGTTCGATTGAAAAAATTAGAGGGGACCAGACCCCAATACAGAGAATAGCGAAAAGATCCCAATTGCCCATAATTGGGAAGATAATGAATAATCCACAGAAAGCCATAAAGAGGAAGAATAAGGGTGTTCAAATAAAGTTTCTGATAAAAGGAAGACTAAAAGATAGAAGATGGAGCTACAAGCCGAGTTCAGTAAAATCAAACCATCACTTTGTGAAGGAGAGTTTGAATAAGCAGCAGAAGGTTGGCTGATAGACATGGGTAAATACTTCCAGATTTATGAATATACTGACAAGCTTAAAGCATGACTAGCAATTTACCAATTACAGGGAACGACCACCCTTTGGTGGGAAGAAACTGAAACTGTGAGATTATTGATGAGGAACAAGTAACATGGCAAGAAGGTCAAAAACATTTTAAAGATAAATATCTAACAGAACGTTACTATGATGAAAAGGAAAAAGAGTTCCATGAGTTAAGACTAGGAGCCTTGACCATAGATGAGTATGTAAAATGGTTTACTTCCCTATTGCGATACATTCCATATATGCAAGAGGAAAAAGATAATATTCAGCGGTTTATTAACAGTTTTGCCAACTTTATGAAGGAAAAACTAGAATTCGATTATTGTAAAACAATGGAAGATGCGGTAGGAAAAGCTTACATCTGTTATCAACAGATGAAGTAGAAAAATGAAGGACCTAAAGGAGCTATTGGCAAGAAAATTAGGAACTTATCACCAAACACGAAACAGAAAGTCATAAATGGCATAAATAATTAGCAAAGGACTTTTGGAAAATTCGCAAGAAATCCACCTAGTGCTCAGACATACACCGAGAATAGACAACATGAAGGACTTAGCAGAACTGCTACTGAACAACCATCAAAGCCACCACTGCAATGTTAGGGATGTGAGGAAGCACATTATTACAAAAACTTCTTGTACAAAGCTTGAACTAAACAACTTTCAAACATTCAAGAAGCATTTACCATAGGCGATATCACAAGGAGCATGCCTGGAATTAATGTTGCCTTGTTCGATCATCATGTGGAATATCAACCCACCATGATCGAATGTGAAGTTATGATTGCTGATCAACCTGTTTCTGTTTTCATTTGATCCAGGAGCTTGCCTAAGTTGCATTAGTCCTAAAGTGGTAGAAAAATGTCAGCTGTAAAGCAGTAAATTTAAGAATCCTTGGCTAGTTCAACTAGCCACTGGAGCAAAAAGGAAGTTGTCTGCAAAAACATAAAACTTCCCTATAACAGTTTCAGGACAACCCATCCAGGTTGATCTGAATATCCTTCCCCTGGGTCTGTATGATGTATTAAAAGGGATGGACTAGGGGGAAGCTCGCTGGTCCTTAGTGGATTGCAAAGAAAATTTGGTAAGTTATTTTACCAAGTCAGGACAATGAAACGAAATTCAAGGAATCAAGAAAAATATCAAGTTATGCCCTATTACGGCTAACCATCTCGGAAGATGCATAAGAAAAGGTTTCCATATCTATGTTGTCCAGGTAGGGTACAACAATGACAAAAATAAGATTACCTCCTTAGAGAATATTCCTGTAATTCAATATTTCATAGACGTATTCCCTGAATCCATCCCTTGGTTTCCACCAAGACGAGATATTGATTTTACCATTGAGGTAATGCCTGGAGAAACTGATGTTTCGAAATCCCCCTATCGTATGAGCATTTCTGAGTTAATAGAAGTTAAAATGTAGCTTCAGGAGCTATTAGATAAAGGGTACATTCACCCTAGTGTGTCCCCTTGGGGAGCCCTTGTGTTATTTGTACGAAGAAAGGATGGAACCTTAAGATTGTGCATTGATTATCGTCACCCAAATAAGTTGACCATCAAGAATAAGTACCCTTTACCTTGTATCAATGATTTATTTGATCAAGTGCAGGGAGATAGCGTGTTTTCAAAAATCAATTTAAGGTCTGGTTACCACCAGATCAGAAGAAAGGATGAAGGCATATGCAAAACCATATTCTGAACTCTTTATGGACATTATGAGTTTGTGTTACTTCCTTTCGGCCTTACCAATTCTCCAGCCACTTTCATGAGCCTAATGCACAACATTTTCCACCCATTTCTAGATAAATTTGTACTGATTTTTATCGATGATATACTAATCTATTCAAAAAATGAGGAGGAACATGAGCAACACTTGAGAAGAGTATTGCAGATTTTACGGGATAACCAGCTGTAAGCAAAGCCTAGCAAGCATAATTTTTATAAAAATCAAATCCAACACCTAGGCCATGTTATATCACCAGAAGGAATAGCAGTGGATCGAGAGAAGATCAAAACTATTATGGAATGGACCACACCGAAAAACGTTGTTGACATAAGATCCTTCTTGGGCTTGGAAAGGTATTACCATCACTTTATTAAACGATTTTCAAAAATATCTTTTTCGATGACTTCACTTTAGAAAAAAGGGCATGCTTTCCATTGGACAACAGAATGCCAGCGAAGTTTTGAGCAGCTAAAACAACTTCTTACAACCGCTCTAGTGCTAAAAGTAGTAGATCCGAAAAAATCCTTTGTAGTATGTATAGATGCAAGTAAAGAGTGTGTCAGTGGAGTATTAACTTAGGAAGGAAAGGCCATTGCCTATGAGTCACGTAAACTGAAGGATTATGAACATCGCTACTCTACTTACGATTTGGAGATGACTGTGGTGGTGCACACATTAAAAATTTGGCGACACTAACTTTTGGGGCATAAATTTCTGTTACTAACTGACCACAACAGTTTGAAAAATTTCTTTAATCAATCTAGTTTAAATGCACGACAGGCCAGATGGACCACATTCTTGAGCAAATTTGACTTTGACATGAAGCACCTCAAAGGAAAAGAAAATCGGGTAGCAGATGCTTTAAGAAGAAAAATACATTGCATCTATGAAGTACATTTCAGTCAAGCACAATCTAACCTACCAGAGGTTATCCGAGAGGCATCCCTCAAAGATCCAGAACATGCATTCCTATGGAAGCAAGCTTCAGAAGCTCACGCAAAAGGGGAACAGTGTGAGTATGCAATTAACCCTGAAAATTTGTTAACATTCAGAAATAGAATTTATATTCCTAACCAAAACTCTGTGAAGCAGATTTTATTAGATGTACGCCGCCCATCCGGGATACCAAAAACTATTTTCTGCTATTAGGAAAACTTATTTCTTGCCAGGCATAAGAAAATATATGGCTGAATATTTATTCAAATGCTTAGGGTGCCAATTGGTGAAGGTGGAACATCAACGTCATGCGGGCCTGTTGCAACCATTAACCATTCCAAAATGGAAATGGGAGACAATCTCTTTAGACTTTATCACCGGATTACCTCATATTAAAAAGCAACATGACTCAGTCATCATTGTGGTGGAGAAGTTGAGCAAGTCCGCTCATTTCATTCCTATAAAATCCACCTATAAAATGGTGGAGATTGTGGAAATATTTATGACAGAAATATTCCAACTACAAGGGATACCCCGAGTAGTGATCTTAGTCAAAGATGTAAAATTTACATTCTCTTTCTAGAAAACTCTGTTTTCAAGGTTGGGCACCCAAATCCATTTCAGCACTACCTACTATCCCCAGACAGATGGTTAGACAAAGTGAGTGAATCAAGTCTTACAAGACATGTTGAGAATGTTTGTAATGCAACAACCGCAGAAGTGGGAGGATTACCTCCACTTGGTAGAATTTTCCTACAATAATGGACATCATGACTCATTGGGTACGAGCCCTTTCGAAGTACTATATGGAAGAAAGTGTTGGGTACCCAAGGACCAGAACAGTCTAGATAATAAATTCGCATTGGGCCCTCATATGTTAACAGAAATGGAGGCCACTGTTAAGAAGGTTCGCGAGAACATAAAAGTGGCACAGGATAGACAAAAGGTGTACATAGATAAGAAGAGGGCTCATAAAGAATTCTAGCTGGGGGATCACGTGTATATTAAGGTAAAACACTAGAAAAGCACCTTACAATAGAAAGGTTGTTCAAAGTTGGCACCATGGTACTGTGGGCCTTTTCAAGTTTTAGAATGGGTTGGGCCCGTGGCATACAAGCTAGCACTTTTGGGCCACATCCAAGTCCACAATGTCTTTCATGTATCCTTATTAAAAAAATACGTATACAACCCTCAGTATATTATTAACTGGGAAAGTATTCAGGTAATGATAGAATGGAATCAATATGTTAATAATTGTTGTTATAGGAATTTTTCTGACAGTAGATTATGAATGTCCAGGTAGAACTCGAGTGAGAATTTCTGGAAGAGCCTCTTCGTATTCTCGATCAGAGAGAAACCACCTTACGGAGGTAAGCCATCACCCAAGTTAGAGTGCAGTGGAAGAACTTTGGCCGGGATGAGGCTACCTGGGAAGAAGAGGAAGTCGTGTGAAAAGATTATCCTACACTATTTACGTAGAGGACGAACACTACGGATGATGTTCCTCTCAAGGGGAGGGAGTTGTAACATACAGTGATACACCATCAATTGTTTTTATAAAGTTTAATTATCACTGTTAATTTTATTTCGTTTTAATTTGAATTATTAAAACTATTAGGTGAAAAATCTAGAACAAATGTTGCTAAGTATTAATTAAAAGACTAGAGAAATAGTTGAATTAACTTCTAAAAACAATTACAACTGTTCCTTCACCCTTTTCACTTAAGAGGAAAAAGGACAAAGCCATGGGGGGGTTAGAGGAACTAGGTTGTGTTGAATTCTTCCTAGAGTTGGGAAAAAAAACTTAACTAGTGGGCAAGAAAACTGTGATAACAGTTGTGGGGTACAAGACTTGAGGCTTGACAGATTCCTGATGCCTACGATATCCAACTGCTCATCACTATTAGAAGTGGAAGAGCTCGGAGGAGGAATCTGGATGTAATTTCCTGTTCCATGGTTGGGTGGTGAGACCTTCCAAAATAAAAGTTACGTTCATAACAAGAAAATAGATAAGTGATATTACCACATCAATCATTATTACTAGGAAGGGATAGATTGTTTACTATTACAATAGAAAGTACATGAATAGACTAATAGTGGTAATTAACGTTTATTGATTTCTGAATAGAGTAGGAAATATTGTCTTGATACCATGCATTATTAGTAGACATTTATATAGAACTGAAATATGCAAGGGTAGAATAAACTAGCTTACTGGGCAAGATATTTTCAATAGATAGTTTAATGACTTAATTCCGAAGAACATGATAAGCAAGAACAATAACACAATATTCCTTTTTGTCTTCTATATTTTCTATAATATTGGTTTTGCACAGTCTATAGAGAAATCACATGCCCACACAATATATAAATCTCAGTTCTTAGATTGTACTCTAGTAATCTTTTTTTTATCAATGACAGAAGGAAACTTTAAAGAAAAACTTTATAAACATAATCAACAAATACCCTACAGCTTACATTTCTTATAGCAATCGGTCTAGCGTTTATCGGCTCTCGGACTAGTTCGGGAAAGAAATCACCAAGAGCCAAGTGCCCCAGTACTATTTAATCTATGAACTTCTTAACCAGTAAATATCAACTCTATTTAAACAAAAAAGGAAGGACTTAGTTTAAGAAATCTGCATTGATAGCCATAAATTAATAACACATTCGAGTTGTTGCATACAAATCCTTAAAATCAATTCATTAGAACTAATACGACACAAAAATATATATCATAACCAAAAATTAATAGAAGTTGAAATACCGTTGCGGGCCTAAGACAACCAATTAAATAAATATACAAATTTCATGCCATGAAAGGTCATGTAAATTTCCACAGAAGTAATTCATGGAAAGAATTAACCAGACCACGTACTGCGTTGGCATATTCAAAGGACGACAGTTAAAAATGATTTAAATACATTATTTATCGAAAGCACACATTTGGGCCGTAGCCTTAACCATATCTATCACCATTCCTTGAAACCCTCTGTCACGGAAAATCGGCTCGAAGAGCTCAAGGCACAAACAAGTTCAGAATCCAAACCCACCTGGAAAATGAAGAAAGAAGCAAGGTCTAATAAGATGGCCACCCTCCAAATGCCATATGTCAAACGAAGGGTTCAAACCATCTTGAGCGGGTTTACCTACACAGTAAAAGTAGATAATAAGGACCCGAAACCTTGCAAAGATCTTGATTGCCATATGAAAAACCCGATGATAAATAGAGGTGGCTTACCTGAGTAGGAGATGGGCATCCCTCGAATTGGTCGTCGAACTTGCAAATACACCATGCAATCTCAGCAAGAAGAGAGTGAAGAATGAACTTAAAATGTCAATACTAAAAAAATGAAACACTGCTTACCTCTTGCTGCCGCGGAATTGACCCTCTCCACTAGGATTTTGGAATACATGTCGTAGCCATTACACCTATTCCATAGTGGCCCAAAATACCATCAGACATCCTTGTGAACCACCACAGTCCACTTAGCATCGACAAAGGGATCTTATTGATGAAATTATGAAGTAACAGTGACAAGGGGCTTGCAAAGCACCTGGAGTTTCACATAGAAGCATGACTGAGCAATGCACCATATCACAATTGCAAAGACGAGAGACAAGATGGGTCATGAGAAAATGAACCTCCCTCACCGGCGACAAGGCCATTGTACTTCCCTGCCAAACCGGAAGCATCGAGACCATAGATCTAAATAGATCCAATGACAAATGGAAAGCCAGCTCCAGTACCTCGACACCTTCCCGAGAAGCTGTAGTTAAGGGAATTAATGCTGAACCTAATGTCCAGCATAGATATTAACGGCTATAACAGGAGAGGACCTCAGGGCTCTCCTGCGTTAATGAGGAGGGGCTTGCCCAAGGATGATAAACTGCAGGTGAGTTATTGTAGGTCATAGAATGGAGGTCTACATGGAGATCCAACGAGGAAATCAAACGAAAAAATAGCCACATTAAACTTAAAACCTTAATCAATCATCCAACTAATCATTGATATAACAGTAATAATTTTGGTCTTGGTTAACATATAAATGAGTTAGGTCCACATCTGAAGCAATTACATAGTTACATTACCAATTTTTTTTTTTGGAGTTAAAGTTTTTACGGCCTCTTAATAATAAAAAGTATATAAAGCATATATTTTTCTTTAGTTCTTAACATGACATTTATCTTCTGATACTCATGTAAGGGGACCTTATGTAAGTCCTTATGTTAGAGTGAGGAATTTGTAATATTCCTTCAATCATGAAACATTATTAATTACCGTCTTAAATTACCAGGTTTAATGTTGATGAAATGCTTGATAGCAAGAAATAATAATTGGTAAATAAATCAATAAATTTCCACGTCTTGATTATGGTTTCTTGATAACGAACTTGTCATTTCTTATTTATTAGAGATCTATTCTATGGAGGGTTTAATTATAAGTAGGAAGTTCGTTATGAAATAGCACTTAGAATAATTCTTACCAAAAAAGGGAGCGAGATTCACCTTCCTTGACTGGGTTCTTTCCTTAGTACAATGTGTAACACAGTAGTATAATAATTCAAAGACCCATGGAGCCATGAGAAACTTGTTTCATTCCACACTCCGATTGTGCCATTTGTGCAGAATCGACTTGCTAGACATGGTCACATGGTCTGAATCTTCGCTATCTCTCCTTGGTTTTAAGGTAACATGGTTGAATAAAGTCATGCAAAATCATGCTTCATGCTTGCAGAATATATGGAAAGAGAAATAGACCATTCACATTCTTTCTATGGATTCATTTGTGGATTGGCTAATAGACTGTAACAACTGTTAAGATAAGTAACTTTCCATTTGCTTGAAGGAAAATGTATGTGTTTAATTGGGTATCTTTTGAAATATTTTTTAGAAAATATATATAATATATACATAGTGTTTAATTGGGTATCTTTTGAAATATTTTTTTAGAAAATATATATAATATATACATAATTAGATGAAGTGAGGAATGTGGAAAAATATATGAGCATTTGTGTGTTTTTTGAAAAGATAGATTATTGCATTCGTTCAAAAAAGAGAAAATATAAGTTACTATAGTTGCATATAGAGGATTTTAATAATGTTATGTTTTTGGGAAAAAATGGTTGAGAAATTTACACATAAAATAATTGTTGTGGAAAGCAACAGATATGTTATTAGTATTTTCATTGTTTCCCTACACTATATTTGTGGAAAGAAAACATACTTATATATATACATAAATTATAAAAGATGATATAAAAGTTTCATAAGAAAAGAAAAGAATATTCTATTTGAATCTTTTAGATTAATTCTTGAAAATACATCCATGAAGTCAACTATGCGTAAAAAATTGTATTTTTATGCATAAACGACAACTATTATGCAAGTATTCTTTGCATAATAATTTGCATTGCATGCAAATATAGATAATTATTGTTTTATCATTTGAAAAAGAATACATTGTTTGGTATTCAATTATGATAAAAGATTTCCATGGTGTGTTATGTTAATGGTAAAGTTTAGTTATTTAATAAATCCATGGAAAAGTTTTCCAAGGATTCTCATGCATAAGAGATAACCAGTTATGGTAAAATATTTCCATGGTGTGTTATGTTGATGGTAAAATTTAGATATTTGATAAATTCATTGAAAATGCTTCGAAAGATTCTCATGCATAAGAGATCATTGTGCCCTGGAGCATTAACGATGCTCTTCCATTCGAAATTGTCATTGCATTTAGTCTCAACACTAGTTTTCAGACTCAATTTATCTTAGATCTACATCAAGATCTAAACATGTCAACTTCCTCAACTTGGCCATAGTGATTTCGCTTCTCACATTCTTAGTGATTACAACTCTACATTGTGATGTTTTAATATTATGTTCATTAGATGAGGCAATGGGAGGAAAGCAGGAACTTACCTCTATATCAATGGTGAGTTACAACTGTACATGGATTTCTTATTCCTATGCCACACATCTCCAGAAAATTATATGCTTTGCATTAGTTATTCCATAGGAGACACTTGAGGGGCAAAAAACCTTTGCACAATCCAAGTAGAGTCTCATTCTCTTTGTTTGGGGAGCCTGCTACTACAAAGAACTAATATTTGGACCTTATTCTCATGTTTTCATTCCTCCTTCCTAGTCTTCATTTCCATTTTATCTCTAGTTCTTGACTCATGTGTCTAGGTTAACTCTCCTCTATTGACATGATTTTACTTTTGGGACTTTTTTCAACTCGCGAGGGATTTGCGCATCACACATAGTTATGAGAAGTTGTGGTTTCAGAGTGGCCTTTGTCATTCTATTTCTTTGTGCTAGTCACTTTGAACCAAACCATAGTGAAACATATGATTTTATATTTAGGAACCCCAATCCTTTCTTCTAAGTCATCTCTTTCTCCCAAATCCAGAATTAAACCATGCCACACCAATGGGAATAAGTATGATGGGGTGTAGCCTATTATTAGAAGACGAGGCAAAGTTGAACTCAAATATGAGCTAAAATCTGTGCTATCGTGTATCGATATCTCACTTTGTATCCAATACATGATGAACTTACCAAAGTTGAATGACAATTTCCTTAGGAATGACATGTACTCAAAGATTCTGAAGTGGTAACAAATGTGATTGAATGGGTAGCTAATGTAGGCCACACTCTAGGTAGATATAGGAAGTGCATGTAGATAATGGGAATTTACTTGCATATAAAACTTATTCTTGGCATGTACACAATGAAATTTACTTGCATATAAAAATTCTTCTTGGTAACGAGAATTATTTTCTATGTACAAATTACTAGAAATAATTGAAAGACAATTGGGAACTCCTCCAGTCCTAAGATACTCACATTGATGGCATTATGATACATATGTTGTACTTGATGGCAACCCACTCATCTCAGATGATAAATTATAGTGAAGCAAAGTTCATGCACTTTCATGAAGATAAAAGTTTCTTTCATGAAGATAAACATTTCTTTCATGTAGAGAAAAGTTCACGCACTTATATGCAGAGAAAAGTTTATTTCATGTAGAGAAAAGTTCACGCACTTTTATGCAGAGAAAAGTTTATTTCATGTAGAGAAATGTTCACGCACTTTTATGCAGAGAAAATTTTATTTCATGTAGAGAAAAGTTCACGCACTTTTATGCAGAGAAAAGTTTATTTCATGTAGAGAAAAGTTCACGCACTTTTATGCAGAGAAAAGTTTATTTCATGTAGAGAAAAGTTCACGCACTTTCATGAAGAGAAAAGTCCCTTTCATGAAGAGAAAAGTTCACGCACTTTCATGGTTGGCTCATGGTATTAGTCTGACAGTTTTTGATCCTATGGTTTTGGTCCGTGGTATTGCATCTAAAATTGTTGATCTCATGCACTTTCATGGTTGGTTCATGGTATTAGTCCTATAGTTTTTGATCCTATGGTTTTGGCTCATGGTATTGCATCCAAAAGTGTTGATCTCACGAACTTTCATGGTTGGTTCATGGTATTAGTCCAACAGTTTTTTGATCCTATGGTTTTGGACCGTGGTATTGTGGAAGGCCTAAGACTATAAAAGAGGAAGGAGATCATTTGGCAAAGTATCATCGAATAAATTGAATATCTAATAAGTGCTAGATCTGAAATATGTGTGATTGGGTTATGGTGCAGATCTGGATCTGAATGAAGGAGGAACCTTAGCGCATAAAGAAGGATAAGTTCTATTGATGGGTCATAATCTTTATGCTTGAATAATAGTATCTTTGCATGGTTTTGATCTGTTATATGAGGTGCATGCTTGATCTATAAATCTGACAATCTGGGTTAATTAGTGTCTGAATATTTGAAAGAAGGAATTATCCTTTATAGATCTGCACGCAGGTTTCAGGTTGTTGAAGTAGCGTATATCTTTAAATTATGATCTAGCTGCCTCTGTCTATTGCTGCAGTATTCTGGGTTCAGAATTTGGTGTGTGGTTATTGTTACTGTGTTTTGGGTACAGTTGTCAGAGAAGTGTTTACTTGATTCAGTGCTAATTGGGAAAAGGAGATTTTTTGATGCAGATATACTTGATGATTGATTGATGTTCATGGATCCAGTCTGAAAATTTATGAAACGTGGTCCCTGGAAGAAAGAGAAGGTTGTAGCCTTCAGTAGGCCAGCACCTACGTACTAGTATCTTGGCTAGTACAAGAACTAAGGGGGTTTTAGCTCCCTTCCAGGAGAAGCTGGAGAACGAGAGAGGGTTGTAGCTCTCTACAGGTTGTAGCCTACGTACTGGTAAAGGACTGCACCAGTACAAAATCATTGTAAAAGGAGTTTCTAATTGAAAGAAGATAGAGACATATTGCAGTAGGTGGTTTTCACCCACATTGGGTTTCCACCTTATATCGGTGTTCTTTTGTGTGACTATTTGCTTTTCTTGTTCCTGCTCATTATCTTATGATACTGACATACAAAGTAATGATGAATATTTGAAGAATTATTCAAAGTATAATAAGGAAGATAGATTGTAAAGAATTTGATAATACTGATTCACCCCCCCATCTCAGTATTATTTCCAACAATTGGTATAAGAGCAGGTTCTTCTGAAGAAGCTTGATCGCTTGAAGGAAGATCTAACATCATGAGCAACTACGAGAGGGAAGCATCAATCAGGCCACCGATTTTTGATGGAACAAACTTCGTGTATTGGAAGGTAAGAGTTACTACCTATCTTCAATCTTTGGGTATAGAAGTATGGGACATTATAGAAACAGGGTATACTTTTCCATCAGCTACTCCTACAGATTCAGCTGAGAAGAAGAAATATGAAACAAATGCAAAGGCGGTTAATACTCTTCTAGGATGTCTATCTCAATCTGAATTCGTGAAGGTTATGCAATATAAATCCGCAAAAGAAATATGGGACAAGATTGTTTTGAGCTACGAAGGAGATGAACAGGTAGAACGTGAAAAACTTCAAACCCTCAGGGTTCAGTATGAGAATCTCAGAATGTATAATGATGAAAGTGTGGCTAACTATTTCCTTCGGGTAGATGAGATTGTTAATTGTATGAAAAACTTGGGTGAAGAAATAAAAGAGGCTGTTGTGGTTGAAAAAGTCCTAAGATCATTGTCCCCCAAGTTTGAATCTAAAGTGTCTGCAATAGAAGAAAAGGAAAATCTACGAACTCTTACTATGTCTTAGCTACATGGAATTCTAACTGCTTATGAAATGAGAAAAGGAGATCCATCAGACAGGAGAGAAGCTGCTTTTAAGGCTTCAAGCAAAGGAGACTACTATGAATCAAGTCACGTGCCAGAAGAAGAAGAAGAATCAAATTTTGTCAGAAATCTTCAACGGGCTACTGGAAGGTTCAGAGGTAAGCTACCTTTTAAATTCTTTGCTTATGGAAGAGTAGGTCATTATGCTGCCAAATGTCCTCATAAGGATAAGATTGACAAAGGAAAGGAACCTGCCAGATGGAACAAGAAACAGAATGCAAATAAGAAAAGCTACTACACTCATGAAGACAGTGATGGTCTATCAAATAGTGATGAAGATGAACGAGGTAATGACTATAAACTTTTAATGGCATTTGAAGATGATGATTACATGGATGCTATAGATGTGGATAGTTTTTATGAAGAGATTTCTAGACTTAAGACATGTATAGAAGAAAAGAATATGATCATTGATACTCTACAATTTCAAATTGATGAAAAAGAAAAATATCTTGAAAAGTTAGAAGGTGAAATTGTTGGCCTTAGAAAAGAAATTGAGAAAACAAAGGCTATTAATCTTAAGTTTGTCAAAGGATCTGAAACTCTGGATGAGATCATCAATGTACAGCATTCTCCGCTAAACAAGACAGGTCTGGGGTATAATGGAGAAACATCTCAAGCATCCACCTCAAAGAGTTATCTTGATGCAGCAAGAAGGAATGAGCAAAAGCACAATGGAGATCACCAGGTAAAGCAGGGACGAATTACATCAAGAACGAACAAAGACTATCAGGTAAACCAGGGGCAATCTGTCTTAAGGATGAACAAAAGCTACAACCAGCCACAGGTAAAATCTTCTCAATTTGCTTCAAGAATGGATGACAATAGAAATTAAAATCATTTGGCCGGTAGATTTGATAATCGCAGAAGTTTCTTCAATGGGAAATTTTTCTCTTGCCATAACTTTGGTCACAAAGCAGCTCAATGTGTTGCATATAAAACAATCATGACTAGAGAAGCTCAAAAACAAAGAAGTATGATCGGGATTACAAAAAGGACCTATAACAACTTTTCGGCTCTTGAAAATGAAGTTGAATGTTCTATTTGCAATAACTTTGGTCATGAATATTTTGAATGCAGGAGTAGGTTTCAGCAGACAAAGGAACAAGCCTCAAGCACCAGAACATGGAGAATAAAGGAACCACAAATAGAAAGATGTGGGATAGCATTTTATGCAAAAGGGCAAGAAAATCTATGGTACATTGACAGTGGATGTTCGAAACATATGACAGGTGATAAAGAAAAACTTGAATCATATTTTGCTTTAGAAAAGGGAAAGAAAGTCTCTTTTGGAAATGATACTCCTGTAGCTATAAAAGGAAAAGGCACTGCTCAGTTAAAAGAAAAGGTCAAAGCTGGAAATGTTTTGTATGTTGATGGACTGAAGCATAATCTTCTAAGTGTCAGCCAGATGTGTGATCAAGGAACCGAGGTGATATTTAGATCAAACGGATGTCATGTTCGTGATCTTGATACAGGTGAAACAGTGATCAAAGGTAGAAGAACTCCAAATAATCTATACATATTTGGAGAAGGACAACAACAATGCTATTTGAGCAAGGATGATGAACACTGGTTATGGCACTGGAGGTTGGGGCATCTAAGTTTTTCACAAATAAGGAAAGCATGCAAATATCAGGCAGTTCGTGGTCTTCCAGATATCAAAATTCTAGACAACACCATATGCAAATCATGTCAGTTTGGAAAGCAAACCAGAACTAACTTTCCAGAGAAGGAAGGATCAGCTAGCATGCCTCTTGAGCTAGTCCATACAGATGTGTGTGGTCCATTTAGGAAAAGGACACCTCGAGGAGAAGAATACTTGATATTATTCATTGACGATTTCTCCAGGTTTGTTTGGTTAGGACTTATGAAGCACAAAGACGAAGCATTCGAGAAATTCAAATCCTTCAAAGCCTTGCTTGAAAATGAATCAGGTTACAAAATTAAGTGCCTCATGTCTGACAGAGGTGGGGAGTTTACCTCAAATGAATTTTTCGATTTCTGTGAAGAACATGGGATAAGAAGAGAATTCTCTACAGCTAGAACTCCTCAGCAAAATGGAGTGGTGGAAGGGATGAACAGAACAGTCCAACAAATGGCTCGTGCTATGCTGGATGAGTTTGGAGCTCCTGCAACTTTCTGGGGTGAATCCGCATATGCTGCGGTTGTTATTCTCAACAAAACAATTGTCCGAGTGAACAGCACTCAAACTCCTCATGAGCTCTGGTATGGTGAGACTCCTTCGGTAAAGCACTTCAAAATCTTTGGGAGCAAATGCTATATTAAGAATACTGATGAGCAACTTGGCAAACTTGAACCTAGAGCAGATGAAGGCATTCTTCTTGGTTATTCTCCACACAACAAAGCATATAAGTGCTACAATAAAAGACTTGGAAGAATTGTTGACAGCATTGATGTAGTGGTTGATGAAAAGGGATACATTCCTAGGCAAGTAAATCATGAAAATATCGAAGAAGATGAAGACTACCCTCAAAGACAGAATGATGAAGAAGAAGAACCTCAAGAAGCACTAGAGGAACATATAAGGATAGAAGAGAAGACTCCATCCCGGTACGTTCAGAAGAATCATCCAGAATCTCAGATTTTGGGGCAGAAAGAAGCAGGTGTACAAACAAGAAGAACAATTGCAGAAGCTTCAAGCTATTTGGCATTACTCTCCTCCACTAAACCACAAAATGTAAAAGAGGCATGCAAAGATGAATGTTGGGTCAAAGCAATGGATGAAGAACTTGAGTAGATCGAAAAGAACAACACTTGGGAGTTGGTTCCTAGACCAAAGGATAAGAATGTTATAGGGACAAAATGGGTCTTCAAAAATAAGTTGAATGAAAATGGGGAAGTAATTAGAAACAAGGCAAGACTTGTTTGTAAAGTGTATGCGTAGCAAGAAGGAATAGATTTTGAGGAAACTTTTGCTCTTGTTGCAAGACTTGAGGCCATCCGAATGTTCCTTGCTCTCTCAAGCTTTCAAAAGTTCAAAGTATTTCAAATGGACGTGAAATCAGCCTTTCTAAATGGAGACTTAGAAGAAGAAGTATACATTGAGCAGCCAGATGGTTTCATTCTTGGAAATGATCCAAATCTTGTATGCAGACTAAAAAAGGCTCTCTATGGTCTTAAACAAGGTCCAAGGGCTTGGTACTATCGTTTGGACAAATATCTTCATCAAAAAGGTTTTTCAAAAGGATTAGTAGATAGCAATCTTTATATAAAAATTGAAAATGACAAATTGCTAATACTTGTTGTGTATGTAGATGACATTATCTTTGGCAGCAATGAAGAATCTATGAGTCAAAGCTTTGCCTTGGTGATGCAGAAGGAATTCGAACTGTCCTTGCTTGGAGAATTGACATATTTTCTTGGCCTGCAAATCCAACAAAAGGAAGGAGGGATCTTCTTGTCTCAAACCAAGTATCTCAAGTAGATTTTGAAGAAATATGGCATGGAAGATGCAAAACCAGTATGTACACCCATGGTCACAGGATGTAGCCTCAGTGCAAATGATGAATCAGCAGCAGTACATCAACCAACCTACAGATCTATGATTGGAAGTCTACTTTATTTGATAGGTACCCGACCAGACATCATGCATGCAGTGGGAATAGTTGGAAGATTTCAGGCAAATCCAAAGGAAACTCATCTTCAGGCAATAAAGAGAATCTTCAAATATCTTCAAGGGACTCAAAATTATGGCTTATGGTATCCTAGAGATACAGATCTCACACTTCATGCTTATACTGATGCAGATTGGGCCGGAAGCGTGGATGACAGGAAGAGCACAAGTGGTGGTGCATTCTTTATGGGTTCCAGATTAGTATCTTGGTTCAACAAGAAACAGAGTTCGATTGCCTTGTCTACAGCTGAAGCAGAATATGTTGTTGCTGCATCTTGCTGCACTCAACTCCTTTGGATGATGCAGACCTTGCAAGATTTTCAAATCACTTGTACACCACCCATCTCCATCTTATGTGATAATACAAGTGCAATCAGCATTTCAAAGAACCCAGTCATGCATTCAAAAACCAAGCACATACCAATCAAGTATCACTTTCTCCGGGAACAAGTGCTTGAACAAAAGGTCAAGTTGGAGTATGTTCCTTCTAAGGAACAGGTTGCTGATATACTCACCAAACCATTGCCTAGGGAGACCTTTGAATACCTCAGGCAAAAGCTGGGGGTTGTTGATGCATCATCTTGTTGTTGAATCTCTTCTGATTGTTGGTTGTACGCAAGGTTCATCTGAAGTATATCCGTACATGTGCTGGGTTGCGGATTGGTCAAAGATCGAATGGCACAGGTTCAGGGGGAGCATATCATGCATTGTTGGCATTATGGAGGAAGTACAGAAGGAGATCATGGATGCTGGTCAGAATATTGCTGCAATACGTCTCTATCTCTTTCATGGTTATTTATGGTGTTTGATGGATTATGGTTCTTCTTTGCAGATTTGGTTTATAGTCAGGGGGAGCATGTTCTTAGGGGGAGCATAACCCTTTGCCCTTGATGTGAAAGGGGGAGAGTGATTGGTTGTTGTTGCCATCAAGTCCAAAGGGGGAGATTGTTGGCATTATAATACATATGTTGTACTTGATGGTAACCCACTCATCTCAGATGATAAATTATAGTGCAGCAAAGTTCACGCACTTTCATGAAGATAAAAGTTTCTTTCATGAAGATAAAAATTTCTTTCATGTAGAGAAAAGTTCACGCACTTATATGCAGAGAAAAGTTTATTTCATGTAGAGAAAAGTTCACGCACTTTTATGCAGAGAAAAGTTTATTTCATGTAGAGAAAAGTTCACGCACTTATATGCAGAGAAAATTTTATTTCATGTAGAGAAAATTTCACGCACTTTTATGCAGAGAAAAGTTTATTTCATGTAGAGAAAAGTTCACGCACTTTTATGCAGAGAAAAGTTTATTTCCTGTAGAGAAAAGTTCACGCACTTTCATGAAGAGAAAAGTCCCTTTCATGAAGAGAAAAGTTCACGCACTTTCATGTTTGGCTCATGGTATTAGTCCGACATTTTTTGATCCTATGGTTTTGGTCTGTGGTATTGCATCCAAAAGTGTTGATCTCACGCACTTTCATGGTTGGTTCATGGTATTAGTCCTATAGTTTTTGATCCTATGGTTTTGGCTCGTGGTATTGCATCCAAAAGTGTTGATCTCACTCACTTTCATGGTTGGTTCATGGTATTAGTCCAACAGTTTTTTGATCCTATGGTTTTGGACCATGGTATTGTGGAAGGCCTAAGACTATAAAAGAGGAAGGAGATCATTTGGCAAAGTATCATCGAATAAATTGAATATCTAATAAGTGTTAGATCTGAAATATTTGTGATTGGGTTATGGTGCAGATCTGGATCTGAATGAAGGAGGAACCTTAGGGCATAAAGAAGGATAAGTTCTATTGATGGGTCATAATCTTTATGCTTGAATAATAGTATCTTTGCATGATTTTGATCTGTTATATGAGGCGCATGCTTGATCTATAAATCTGACAATCTGGGTTAATTAGTGTCTGAATATTTGAAAGAAGGAATTATCCTTTATAGATCTGCACACAGGTTTCAGTTTGTTGAAGTAGCGTATATCTTTAAATTATGATCTAGCTGCCTCTATCTATTGCTGCAGTATTCTGGGTTCAGAATTTGGTGTGTGGTTATTGTTACTGTGTTCTGGGTATAGCTGTCAGAGAAGTGTTTACTTGATTCAGTGCTAATTGGGAAAAGGAGATTGTTTGATGCAGATATACTTGATGATTGATTGATGTTCATGGATCCAGTCTGAAAATTTATGAAACATGGTCCCTGGAAGAAAGAGAAGGTTGTAGCCTTTAGTAGGCCAGAACCTACGTACTAGTATCTTGGCTAGTACAAGAGCTAAGGGGGTTGTAGCTCCCTTCCAGGAGAAGCTGGAGTACGAGAGAGGGTTGTAGCTCTCTGCAGGTTGTAGCCTACGTACTGGTAAAGGACTGCACCAGTACAAAATCATTGTAAAAGGAGTTTCTAATTGAAAGAAGATAGAGACATATTGCAGCAGGTGGTTTTCACCCACATTGGGTTTCCACCTTATATCGGTGTTCTTTTGTGTGACTATTTGCTTTTCTTGTTCCTGCTCATTATTTTATGATACTGACATACAAGGTAATGATCAATATTTGAAGAATTATTCAAAGTATAATAAGGAAGATAGATTGAAAAGAATTTGATAATACTGATTCACCCCCCCCCCCTCTCAGTATTATTTCCAACACACATGGAAAAAATAGGAAAGTAGTTGATGTTTAGGATGTTGTAGCTTTTTCTATCTCCTTTCACACAAGTTCTTCATAAGATGTACAAGCCTCATAGAGACAACCTCTCGGTTGATTGGATATCAATTCCTAGGGCATCTAAGATGAGTGATTTTGAAGATTATCTAAGGGTTTTTTGCTGCACTCCATATGTCACGTAGTTTGAAAAGAGATAATATATGGGCTTGGTTCAATAGTCCTTCATCAAGGTAAACCCAAAAAAATACATAGATCTAAATACTCAGGGGGTAAATATCAATAATCACAAAGAAAAATGTCTTGGTTATGGTGGCCGACAAACAACAATAGGTACCTTAACATTTTTGTTGTAGTATAGATGAAAAAGAGGAAGAAAATGAGGGAATTGATGCAAAGGGATAGACAGAACATAGAATCCTAAGAAAAAATATCTAGCAAAAATATGGAAGAGTAAGGAGATGAAAATGTAGAAAGAGTGATGTTCCGATGCGTGATCATTGATATGTGGTCATCCATATGATGGATTCTCTAGTGTGTGATCACTAATCTCCAATGTCATAGGACGTCTGAGATGCGATTGTCGATATTATGATGCTCTTATGTTGCGTTGCGTTCGTATGCCTAACCTCCGATATGCGATCTTCGATATTCTTTCCTTCCTAAGGCTTGAATCCTTGAAACATCAGCATACCATATATTTTAATCCAATAGTCCATTTTTGGACTTCCACCTATCGTTGGAAATCTTACTCATATCACTTTCCAATGGAGAGGGTCTAATTCACAGTTTTAGTATTTTTTAGGCTTGGAAGATGACTGTAAAATTCTCAGCTCATTTACTCTTTGGACAACAGAAAGAACATTGCGTAGTAGGTGACAACATTGGCTCCAACTCGGGAGATTTCCTTCCTGACAAGGTGCTGAGAACCTGCATTCTATTGGCCTTCGCCATTGGACATGGACTCCAAAATATATTGAATCTATAAAGACAAAAAATCTCCATGGAAATTTATTTTTGAGGGTTCCTTTCCTCATAATACTGAAATGAAACAATATAAACTCTAACGACTGGAAATTAAATGCTCAACTAGTGATATTACCAATATACAACTCATACTTATGCATAGGGCTCAATTCACCAGAGTGAGGTCAACCTTCCAATAGTACCAGGTCTGCATTTGGGTGTTGGACCTAATGCCTCCATGTTGCTAATATTTAAAAATAAAAACAAGCATGCACGATGAAAAATCTTTGGACAGAAAATTTGATATTTCCCCCAACTTGATTGTTGATGATCAACTTTTTTAATCTCCTCCATGAACCTTATAATTGGGTTGTGTTCTTGAAAATTAGTAACTAAAATAAGCATGTACCCCATAAGAACTTCAGACCAAAAAATTGATACATACCTTGGAATTGATGTATATTGTTGCATACCAAAGAAAGATGCCATGTAGTTAGCTACTGGATCATAGAACTGGTGAGAGAAATTTATATCCCTTTCTCTTTCTTGAGAAGTTTTCATGGAGGAATATTTCTGCGACAGAGAGCCATAGACATTACTTGGCTCCTCAACTTTGGGCCCCTCTTGAAGAATTTATTGTTGGTCAACTTCTCCCCACTTATTTGTAAGAAAATCACTTTGAAAGTATGGAACCATCTCATACTCCTCTAAATCATATGAATCATAGATTGGAGAAGGTTCTTGAACTTTATCTCTAGGTGAATGATGTGAACCATAAACTGGGGACTCCTTGTTAACCTCATGGTGGACCTCTTTTTTTTGCATCTTCCCATGACTTGGACTAGTGTAGTCTTGCATTACTCAACATCCCATAAAAGTCATATGAATAATAAGAAGGAGAATCATACAATTTGGTAGAATAAGATATCTGAAGGTTTATTTGCAGCTTGATAATGTATCCTTCTTCCTTTTCTTGATCGCTTGGTGATGCTTTTTTATGCAAGTATATGTTTTCTTGGAGTTGATCCCCACAAACATATTCAACAGGATCATTAACCCCAGAAATATTTTCAACATTAAAATGTGCAGAACAACCTTCAAACAAAGCACCTCGTCGATATAATCTTTTGCAAAAATGATTGAATGGTATGTGAAATCTATTTAAGGAAGATATGCTACCATGAGGAATTGTTTTGTACTAAAGTCTAGCATCTCCCTTTAAAGAATACATGAACAATTTCATTTTCACATATTCCAAAACAATACCCAGTTGTTCCATGCATTCATGAAAATCCTTGAGGTGTTGGTCCATGCTTCTATTTGTGTTTCCACTGAAGCTAGGAAAATTGGTATGCCATTCATGAACTGAGGGAACATGATGGGGATAACCAACAACAAAAGAAAAAACTAGTGGGGAAAATTTATTGCCCAAGAATGCAAGAATGAACATTTTGGAAACCCCTTGAGGTGAGTGATCTCAAGTTAAAATGTACGAGAATTTTAATTTTGTTTAGCATCAGAGCCAGTATGAGGCCTCTTGAAATCTAGGATGACAAAATAAGGATATAGACAATGGATTTTCCAGTGTTTTTACAATAAGATTCAACTAGTGGAGTCGCGAAGATGTTTACAATAAAATTCTAACAGTGGAGTTGCCAATGTGAGAGATGAGATCTTCAACCCAAAATTCCCTTTCTCACCCGACAGAGGGAATGTAAAAATTTTCGTACCTAAGGAAAAATATTCTCATTCATTCCCTGACAACGACACCCGAAAGGTGTCCTAGGTTTTTCTATCTCCTATCACATAAGTGCTTCAGAAGATGTAGAAGCCTTCTAGATACAACCTTTAGGTTGATAGGAGACTAGTGCCTAGGGAATCCAAGATGAGTTCTTTTGAATATTATCTAAGGGCTTTCTGCTACACTTCATATGTCACGTAGTTTGAAAAGAGATAATTTAGGGCTTGGTTCAATAGTCCTTCATCAAGGTAAACTCAAGAAAAGACATAAATCTAAATACTCAGATGTAAATATGGTTATTCTCAAAGAGGAATGTCTTGGTTCTAGTGGCTGACGCGCAACAATAGGAAGCTTAACATTGTCATTGTAGTATAGATGAACAAGGGGAAGGAAAGGAGGAAAATCAATGGAGAGGGCTAGACAAAACACAAAATCCTAAGCAACAATATCCAACATAAATACGGAGTGAGGAGATGAAAATGCAGAAAGAGTGGAGTGTGAATTAAGGTCTCAAACTCTATGCCTCATGAATAAATTTGTGAGAAAATAACATTAATTAAATATTTGTACATTACATGTATTGTAAGCTATCAAATAACACAATCAAATATGTAGTTAACATAGATATTGTTACTACTTAGCAGCAAATATACAACCATGAATGAGAGTGAAACCAACAACTTGAATCCAGTATTTAAGAGGATTAAAGACATACATGAAGTGATAAACAAAGGGGAAACATACTACGCATTGCTCTTAATGGAATCAAATAAATAGTTTCATTACTCCTTCAAGATGGCATCCAAATCACTAGTACATTATATTTAGCAATTGTATCGCTCAAGTCCCTCATGAAAAGAAAAAATGAACCAAATTGGAACCACAAAATTCTGGCATCTTGGATTCGAAACCATTGTTAAGTGTTTCTTCCCTCTTTTTATAAGAAGAGGGCAATATTTGAAAGCAGTTACAAAAATATTAGCTAAGCTCCAACTATCTGAATGATTATGAAGGACTCGATACTTTTCTTTAAAATATAAAAAATACAGAATAAAAGAAATAAGGAAAACTGAATTATGATTGAGGAAAATATCTCCCCGTCATTCCTGTGATGACCTATGATAAAGCCATGTCTCTGCCACAATGATTCGGTCGGTTCACCTATCACTTTCGTCTTAACCGCCTGAATTCCCCACTCTTTGGAGCTGGTAGCGGTCAACTGTGGTGGCCTTTCTTGAGGAACTATACTTTCCAACTCATCCATCTCTTTAAACTTCTACGTTACACTATTGGTGAACAATATGACCTGTAATATAGCCATAATGTTACATCAGATCTATGCCTTATCAAAACTTTATTCTTAACAAACATTACAAAAACAATGAGTTCTGATGTCCTTGGTGCCATTTTTTTAGCCCATTTCTGCATTTCTCATCATAGGAATGAGGGTTGTGACCTACTTCTTAGCCTCAAGGTGCTAGGGAATTTTTTTCTTGTCAGCAACTATTTTTTCTTTGTAAAGTGATTTGTGTCCATGGTCCTTTAAGTTATTTTAGACCATGCACTAGCCCAATATCAGAGCAACTCTCATCAGAGGTTTCCAATGGGGAAATATGTTTGGATTTGTGACAATTTTCACTTCCAATATGTGACCTCCAATATGATTTCATCATTCCATGTGGCACCTCATGAGTGGTGACATGTGTCACCTTGATTTGTCCGCAAAGGCCCCTCAAAATGCGAAAATTGCCTACCACATGTTCTTATCGCAACTAGTCATATGCTGCCACATGTCCCACTAGAGGCGAGAGAAAAGGGCCCACACACATTCGGTTTTGTGATGAAATCATTTTTTATCCTTATCGACACTCCCCGATGGTTGCTAACACTATTGAAACTTTTCCCATATCACAAATTTGTAAAGTTTCACACGTTCAGAAGTTCTGATCCTTCGATTGTCGATGTTCCGATCTGCTTGATGCTCCTATGTAGCGATGTCACAATGTGTGATCACCGATATCTGGTGTGAAATCATCGATATCCTATGCCACAAGACCTTCGACATGTGATCGCAGATATTCTAATGCTTTGATGTTGCGGTTATGTTCTATGTCCAACCCTCTACATCAACTTCCCTCCTCTCCTTCCTCATTGTGACCTATATTATGGGAACAATGTTAAGTTGCATATTGCTCTATGTTGGCCATCAGAAGCAAGAAATTTCTCTTTGAGATTAGCCAAAATGACCCTCTGAGTATTTAGATCTATTTTTTTCTTAATTTTACCTTGATGAAGGACTATTGAACCAAGCCCCTGAATTATCTCTATTCAAACTACATGACATATGGAGTGCAACAGAAAGCCCTATTGATAATCTTCAAAAGCATTCCTCTCAGATGCCCTTGGCACTAATCTCCTATCAATCCAGAGGTTGTCTCTAGGACGCTTCTATATCTTCTTAAACACGTGTCTTACATGAGATAGAAAAAGCTAGAACATAGGCCATCAATTTTAATCCCGCCTCCTCAAAATTGCTACTATTTCCTCTTTTTTTTTATGTCTTATTTTTGTATGCCTATATTTTATTAGAGACCCACGAGGTCATGATAATATTTGAGTTTCTAGTTTTATCCAATAAAATCTAATATTTCAGTTTTTTGTGAAGATTGTCTAATGGAACACTACTCTAATTCTATGTTGTAACCCTTATTTATAGGAAATAAATTCTTGTAACTACTTAATCATACTTTGTATATATTATATAACACTAATTTGCTAGTATAAGACTTTAAAATTCTAAGTCATTAGGAGTAAATTCTCTCTCACGCCCTAGAATTCAAAAAACAAAATATCTATAACATAAATAAAATGTAAACAAAATTTAAAAAGGTTTTTCATTGATTATTTAGTATAGTTTTTTTGCAATATTGTTTTGATAAAAATCAAACAAATAATACACAACTATATTATAACTTTTTCCCTTAGTAAGTAAAAATTAAAAATTAATGCAGGCCTAACCAAAAATAACCATATAAATAAAAAAACTAAAAAAATTAATAAAATAATTACAATACATCTATGCAATAAAGGAATGATCATTTGCTATGTTTGTTGAATTAATTGGGTTCATTTTGTTCAAGTTTTCTATACTTCTTAGTGATCGCTCAATTTTATAACTAATAATAGTATTTGTTTTGATATATCTGTCTTTTTCAAATAAGTTTGGGATTGGATAGAATATAACATAGGGAATTCATATGTGCAGATCCATTATATATGTTTGTAGAGCCATTATAATTTGTGACTCTCTAACGATTCAAATGATAAAAAAAAAAAATCCTGTTGTTCGAAATACTATTAATATTCAAGTTTAGGTTGAGGCAGAAAAAGCAACAACATTCAATAGAGATGATCAACATGGTAAACTAAAGTTTTTGTCGTCGGTTGTTTCAATATATAAAGAATTACATGTTAACGAAAGGTTGTTCAACATATTTCTTATTTTCCTATTGTTTCTCGTGTCGATTAAGGATTAAAAACGTCACTTTGGAAAACTCAATTCCCGTTTGTTGAGTATTCGAGTGTGGACTTCGTTGCTTTGCACTGTTATGGGTTACTACAGAGTTTTGTTTTTTTTGGTCTTCCTATAACATATGGCATCCACAAATTTCAAATGAAGACACTAGGAGTGCAAAGTTGGGTTTAAGAAAATGTCCTACACTTTATAAAATATCACCATACTAAAGGGATCCATGATGCTAAGCACTTCTATATTCAATGTCTTTATGTGAATACTTAACCTTGATGTAACTTTATTCTCCCTTTCTCATAGAACAAGTTGTGAGAGCACTTCAAATTTTTTAAATGGAAAGTATCTTTGGAAAAACATGATAATTAAGTTTTGGTATTTCATGTTAACATATATTAAAATGTTAACGTAAAGGTTTATTATTAAGGTAAGGGTTTGGGTTAAAGAAATTTTGATAACTGGTATGCATATGGTGTTTTTTATTTATTTTTTTGTGAAAATATATGTACATATTTCACATCACATATTTTTGCAATTTAAATCAAAACTTTTATCAATTATTCTAAAATATCTTAATTGATCTTGTAATTTATCATTAGTAGAACTGCTTTGAAGGCATGGGAGCTTTTCAAAGCCAAAAATGGGGAAGAATGCATGCTCTTGTCACATCTCAACACAATTGAGCAAAATTAGGTATTGAGTTAAAATTGATTTGAATCAACAATCATTAACAATGAACAATTATTTTTGCAATAATTGGTATGATGGGGTTGTCAACACGAATGAATTTAATACAATTAATAGATATCCCTACAACAATTATTATGTTATGGGCGTTGCAATCATTAATGTATTTGATACTATCAATTGCTGTCATTGCAAAAATTGGGAGGTTGGTGTCAAGATGATGGATATATGCCCTATTTGATACCATATTTCTTACCTTCATTACCATACAAAACCGAGACTCTCATTAAATTGGAGAATGAGATGAGTATTGGAATAGTGAATTGGGTTTGACAGATTCCAAGTGATCTAGTACTGGAAGGTTGATGCATGATGGTAATAAAAATAATTGAGAAGATCAATAATATGAATGGTAATAATCGTAATTGAGAAGTAATTGACAATGTGATTCATATTGAATGAAAGATAAGCCTCAATGTTGTTGTATAGTCTCTAGGAGATGAAATTGGTTTAGACGCACAAATAGATAAAAAAATGGAGTCTACCAATGGTAAGGCTACTACAAAACATATGGGTTCAAATAAGCAAGGAGAATTAACTACATACTGGAAGTTTGAAACATGACATTCTGGAATATTAAAATATATCAAGTGTTATATAAATAAATAGCTAATAATATTTATGTTAATTTCAAGGATATACCTAGATCCACCTAAATTCATATCTGCCATGCTCAGAGAGCGATCCAATACCAAGAGGTACAAATATTTTTTCAAATTATACAGTCCAAATAGAAGGTTTGCATCTTGCATGGTAGATCCAAAGGTAGATGGATCTAGGTTGTTAATAATAAAAGGGATATAAAATATATCTTACTCTTCAATTCCTATGATGACATATATCTTCAAAGTAAAGGGACCTTATGTAAATTTATGTAATTCCTTATGCCATGGAAAAAAATTAAATATCCACTTCGAATTTCTATTTATTAGTTCCTACCAAAACAAGCCTATATGATTCCATTCGAGTATTAACCACTAGTAATTTAGCACTCAGAAATTTAGGTTATAATTTTTTATGCAATTTTTCCAAGAGAATAATGTTTCTATTTATTAGTTCCTACCAAACCAAGCTTATATGATTCCATTTGGGTATTAACCACTAGTAATTTAGCACTCACAAATGTAGGTCTGAAATTTAGGCTATAGTTTTTTATGCAATTTTTCCAAGAGAATAATGTTTCTATTTATTAGTTCCTACCAAACCAAGCCTATATGATTCCATTTGGGTATTAACCACTAGTAATTTAGCACTGATAAATGTAGGTTATAATTTTTTATGCAATTTTTCCAAGAGCATAATTTCTAACTTGAGCAAGAAGGAATCAATTATTGTACAACACTTTTTAAATTTAAATGGTTGCATTAATTATAGATTTTCGATGATTAATGATGAAATAATGAATTAAAACGTTAATCTTTTCTTCTAACTTGTGAGGTATATATATATATATATATATATATATATATATATATATATATATATTGGGCATGTTGTATAGATAAGCCATGATACAGTAACAAATATGATTTCCAAGTTAAAATTTCATGGTTAAGAATATTATTGTATGTTTTTTAAAAATTATAAATATGATTCTCTCATTATTAATAAGAATAAGAATAAGAAGTTAAAATTTATTAAAATTGCATGTTCTTTTAATCTTGCGAACATGAAATGTATTATGGAGAACTTTTTTTTTTTTATGGTGGATTAACTCCCGTCATCATTTAGCAAAGATTTAATTGATATCGATGTGCTTTTTATATTGAAATAGTGAGACATAAAAGGTACATATTTAAAAAAAATCAAATTGTTGCTTAGTGAACTTCTCATAAATTTGAATTGGTTCAAAAGTTCAGTGATTCTATTATATAATTATTAATACTATTAGTATTTAATGTGAAGTCCTTCTTCTCACCAAAATGGTTTCTCAATCAAAGTGAGACACATCCAATTCATAATATTAAAAGACAATCCAATTAGGGGGAGGATCATTGCACCGAGAGGTGCATTCTACAACCCAGAATGAGGAGATGTGTGAGGAGAATGAGATGTGTTGATATATCGTACATGCTTTGATACTTTTAATTATTAAATATATTATAACCTTATACTTGTTTAGATATTTTTAGCTATTAAAAATATTATAACACAATATGAACCACATGTAAAAATATTTCACTTTCCATTTATTATTATTGATATTACAACCCCATGAGAAATAAAATATTTTCTATATCCATGTGAAGTAATTTAATTTAATGAATATGAACACTTCCACGTTTCGTAATCATAATAGCAAATGATTTTTGGAGATCTTAGTTGTGCCTAGACTTTAGACAAAGATAAAGTAATTCAAATAAAAATGAAATATTTTCTCTTTCTAATGTGAAAGATAAAGTAATTCAAATAAAAATGAAATATTTTCTCTTTCTAATGTGAATAAAATGCTTAACTTTTATACTTTCTAAATATATTTCAATTTGAGTGTATATAAATTACTTGAATATTAGTTAAGTAATTTATTTCAATATCAACTTGATATATATGAATATTTAGAAACAAAAAATGAAATAAAAATAAAATAAAATCAATTATTTGTAATAAGAGAGGATATAAATTTCATTCAACACCTAATATAAAATTAATTTGTCTGATTTAAAAATATAAATAAATTTAATCATAAAAAAATTCGATGTCTGTTAAATTTTTTTTTAATATGCGACATTAAATAAAATTAAGATGTATTTGGAATATGTTAATAACAAAAAAAACATAAAAGTGGACAACATCCATAAATAAAATATTTTAATTGTTATATTAATTAAAATTCACAATATTATGGCTGCTGCTTAAATATTTGATCTCTTTGGAATGTTGTAGATAGGAAAACCCTCTCTGGATGGCCGTTGTGGAGGGTAGAAACTGGTAATCAGAAAAATTGACAGCTGGGATGGAAGAAGCAGTGAACAAGGGTGATAGATTAGTCTTTCATTGTATCTCAACAGCATAAATTTGAGAAATTCCAAGATTTAGGTCCTATTATAGCATTTTCAGGAGGCGGAGGTTTTCACATATTTTGATGGCGGCCAGTCGAGCATGCTTACGCATTCTACTAATTTGGCCATTTTAGCTTGGCGGAGGTTTTTCAAGATTCCCCTCAATTTACTTATTGGGTGGGGGGGCTTTTGGTCGAGCACCTAAAGGTCCTATTATAGCATTTTCAGGAGGCGGAGGTTTTCTGATAAGGAGAGAACCTTTAGGGTGCGTTAGCACACTCGACTAATAAGGACTTTTAGGTACTCGACCCCAAGGGAGAGGATGCATAAGCAGGCTCGACTGTTAAGGCCACCATCACCTTTAGGTACTCGATCCCAAGAGAGAGGAGAGGTGCTCGACCATAGGACTTTTAAGTACTCGAATCCAAGAGACCCAGAATCCAAGAGAGTTGAATATTTGTTTGTTTATGTCACGGACAGAACCACCATCATCATTGACGTCAAGGAGGTTATCCTACCCACACAACACTGTGCCGTATTGTCCCAATAACGTTTGGCATTTGAAGGGATTATTCGACCTACAACTAACCGTTACTCTACATGTTCCGTCAGCTATGAGGAGTAAAACTTTTAATATCAAGTACTAGAAAATGGTCACATTACAAATTAAAGAAATTAATGCTAAATTCCAGATACTAAAGGAAATGAATTTGATATAAACTCAATAATTTATTCTATTTTTTAAATTAAATTTTAAAATAATATTTAATTTTATTTTTTAAATAAATTTTTAAAATTTAAAATTCTATTACATTTAAATATTTTAAGATACTAAAATTCTGTACATTTTTATATGTACAATATAAATGATATTACATTTAAATATTTTGAAATACTAAATTCCTGTACATTTCAATACAAATGATATTAAAGAAACTGGTTGCCTATACAACACGAAATACTTCGTGATACTAAAATCCGGTGCCGTTGGGTAAAGATGAGATTAAGGACGGGATGGCGTGGTTCATGCGTTTGAAGGCCTGGGTTTACTAACTCATGATTAGTAAAATTACTCTTAAGTTGTGAGAATTTTTGAAAGCTAAAAATGTGGCAGATGAATTCTCCTGTCATACGTTAAAACAATTAAGCAAAATTAGGTATTCAGTTACCATGAACAATTATTTGTGAAATAATTTGTATGTTAGGGTTGTCCAGTTGACAGTAAGAAAATATTTAATACCACTATGCATGTAACAATTCTTAATTCTTAGGTTATGAGCTTTGAAATTATTAACATTTTTGATACTATTAGATGTTATCGAAATTGGGAAGTTAGTTTCAATATGATATGTATTTTTTTTCTTAAATATTAGTGAAAATATAAACTACTTTTTTTTCCGGAAACCATGCATAAATCATCCACGAATTTAAATTTAGAAAATCTGATATACAACCTAATGTATAATATTATTCTTTTGCCAACTTATTGATATTTCTGTACTCGCAGTACGAGATGCCCAGCGATCCATTAGTGGAAGGTTGATGCAGGATGGTGATCTCATAGCTTTAATTGAAAAGATCAATGGATTACAATAATCTCAATTCAGAGGAAACTAACACTGTGATTCAGGTTAGGAAAATATAAATATCAACTGTGTCACAAAGCTTCTGGAAGAAGAAATCGGATTTAAGGAACAAATAGATATTTAAAATTTCTCTAGTGGGTGAAAGGCAAGATAGGTTCAAATAAGTAAGGAAAATTAGCTGTTGATCTGCATTTTGAAGTACAACATGGTGCCATATTTAAATATATTTAGTGTTAAGTAAAAAATATTTAATTAACCAAAAAGTTTATTTTAAAACATAGTTGGAATGCTATGTATACCTATGTCTATATTTAGTTTGGAGTTGACATGTGTATTTTTTAAAAAGGTTCAAATAAGTAAGGAAAATTAATTGCTTATCTGCATTTTGAAGTACAAGATGGTGCCATATTTAAATATAATTAGTGTTAAGTAAAAAATATTTAATTAATCAAAAAGTTTATTTTAGAACATAGTGTGAATACTATGTATACGTATGTCTATATTTAAATTGGAGTAGACATGTGTGCTTTTTAAAAGAAAAAATAAAATATTCTTAATATCGAAAAGAAATACTAGCTATAATAATAATAAAAAAAAATTATCTATAATTTTATGTAAAGTAGTTAGTAGTAAAAAGATATATATGAGTAAAATGTTTAAATCTTATATTTTTCAAAAATATTTTAACAAAAGAAGATTAAAAGGAAATATTTTAATATTATATGGAATAAATTTCTCACCTGAATTATGAACAAAATATTTTAATATAAATTAATGTTACTTAAAAATATATTAATGACAAAAAAAAACATTTTAATGTGAGATGATAAAATGGAAAAATGCAAATGTTATGTAATCCATATAACATTAGAAAATACTCTAAAATAAGTTTGCACCTAAAGCAATTTGATCCCTTTTTGTTGATGTTAGCTTAGTGCCTAAAATGGATCTATGCTAGTAGTATTTACATTAATTTCAAAGATACCTCTAGATCCACCTCACTCTAGATAGAAGAAGAATCAAATCCTACGAGAGGCAAACATTCTCTCTAATCCTACACTCTGCACCTAACATGGCATATCCATAATTATATTTTCACATTTTCAAAATTATTTCAATGTAAATCTATATAAAGTATTTGAATGTTGGTTAAGTAATTTATTTCAATATCAACTTGATATATATGGATATATAGAAACAAAAAATTAAATGAAAAAAAAAAAAAAAAAACAATTATTTGTAATAAGAAAGAATGTGCATTTCATTAGACTTTTAAATTGAAATAAATATGTGACATTTAAATTATGAATAAGTTTAATAATAATAAAATACAATATAGGTGATAAATAAATAAAAATTAATATGCAAAATTAAGTAAAAAACAAAAAAATTCATACTCAACTTCATAAATAAAATATTTCAAAGTTTTGAGCAGTTTTAATATTCTTGATTTTGATGGATTTTTCATGTATAATTTTCAATGAATATTGTCTAAAATACTACAAATGGCTGTTAAACTTATAAATTTAGGGTGTGTAGTCACCAAAATTTTGAGATTTTCAAGTTGCCCAACACATTTATAAATTTAAAAAATACAATATATATATAATTGACTTGAATTATAATTTTTTTTTTCGTATTAACAATTTAACAAATTTGATTCCTCTAGTTGACTTTCTCCATCATTTTGATAAATCTTAAGAAAATCACCAATTTCAATTAAATTAAAGAAAAAAACTATTAGAGAAAATGATTGCCACAAAAAACAAATACATCTATTTCCGAATAGAATTAAAAAACAAATACATCTATTTTAGAATAGAATTCAAATATATTTTAGCAATTAATTTTATTTTTTAAATTAAATTTTAAAATATTTTTCAAATTTAAAATTCAATTCTGAAATCCAACCATCATGGTTGACTTCGCGGAGGTTATCCTACCGACATATTCATGTGACGTCACTGAGCACGTCCATGGGACGTCACCGAGTGCCGTTGATATGAAATGAACATATTCATTTCATAATATAATTGAATATATTTTAATAATTGAGTTTATTTTCTAAATCAAATTTGCAGATAATAATTTTATTTTAAAATGTAGTTATAAAATATTCTTAAAATTTAAGATCCAAATACATTTAATAAATTTCAAAATACTAAAATCATGTACATTTCCATGGAAATGATATTAAAATGATATTACAGAATGGCACGGTTCATGCCTATGAAGTAATGGATGGCGGTCGGTATCCAAACACGGAGGTTATCCTGGAGGGCTATAAAACGGTGGCATCCGAGAAGCATCGCAATAACGGTGGGGATATTATTAGAGGTGATAGTGTTTCATTTGGCATTCGAAGGAATTATTATTGCTAAAGGTGATATTATTTCATTTGAGGCAGCCATGACGATCACCTCATTTGCCTCTGTTTTACCTCTAATCTTACTGCTGCACGTGCTGGGCGTGCAGGGTTTAACGGGAGTGTGTAACCAAAATAAACTCCCGAGCGGAAGTCCTTTCTTCAGTACTGTCGGAAAGCTACTCTTAGAAATCGAACAAAACGCGCCCTTGTACGATTACAACTACCAGACGATCGTCCAAGACACAACCACAGGCACATCTGCCTCGGGGCAAGGAATCTGCAATGCATCAGGCAGTCGGGAGGACTGCGCCAGCTGCCTTAAGACCGTGGGTGACTCCATCTGGAAATTTTGCAACAACGCCATCGCTGCTCAGGTTGAAGACGGTAGCGTCTGCTCCATCCTCTACTCTATTAATCCATCTTCTTCCCCATGACCACTACAGCTTTTAGTATCAGCTCTAATATGTCTGTTCAAATAAAACCCATCCTCTACTCTACGTTGGTGCTCAGGTACTACACCCATGCATCTAAGATCACTATAAATAAAACTTCAAAGGAATTTGGAGTGATATTGGTAATGTAGTTTGTTTGATGAGGTACTATGCCCCGGGTATATACCTCTCTTTCATAATTGTTAAGTTTGTAAGTCATATTTCAGAATGTATGGTTTTTCAATTCCTATATGGAATATGAATCATTATCTTCCAAATTATTGTGGTTATCTTTTATGGATTTTTGTACAGTTTTAATAAAATATTATTAAAATTTAGAGAAGCAAATACTGAGAAAATCTAATGTCCAATGCTATTACTGCATGAAATTTTGGCATTATGAACATTAATTCAGAAATAAATGGTCCATGTCCCCAACAATGGAGGAGAATCCTCTAAAATGATATTTTTTTTCGTGCAATTTTTTTGAACACACTCACAAGAAAGATCTTTGGTTGTTGGACAATGGTTGCAACATGCTTCCATAACATCATAAATTACTCTTGGAAATCATTCTTGAGTATATACCTCTTGTTCATAATTGTGATAGTTTACAAGTCATATTCTATAATGTATGGTTTTTCAATTCCTATATGGAATATGAATCATTATCCTCTAAATTATTGTAGCTATCTTTTATGGATTTTTGTGCACTTTTAATAAAATATTATTATTATTTTAATTTTTTCTATGTCTTAAGTTATTTATACTACTTCTTTGCAGTCATAAAATATTATTCTTTTGTTGTTATGCTATGGACTTATTCCTCATCAATCAAAAAGACAATTGCATTGTCTTCTATTTCATTTGAAATAAGTCATTGCTTTTGTTTTTATCCTATCAAAATAGCTCTAGCCAAAGCTACAATGACTTTGAATTGTAAACAAGTGGATTTTCTAGAGTTTAATCAATGTCTAATTCAAACCTAATAAAGAAGAGAATAACTTAATTTTAAGTATGCTCATCTTTAATTTTAGCTTTTTTGTTCTTCCATATAATGGTGCGAATATTTCTATGTCCATGGAGCCTTCACACTATCATAAAATATCTTCAAAGTATAACTTTGCGATTTTTTGAGATATTAATCTCATTGTCTATTAGGGGTCATCACATTTTATTATGACTTCTACTAGGTGTCATAGACAATTCAGTTTTACTTCAGTTCTACTCCATAGGTGTCGAGTTCTACTTCAATAATTTGTTATTGATATTTATAAGGTAATTTATTTATCTATTTTGAATATTGAGAAGATAAATCTCTCCTCCACCTTTTTGGATTTCTTTCCTTGTCATGGTATCAAAGCACTAGGTCGCATAAGACTCCGAAGAGACCATCTCTTTAAAAATTTTTTTGGCCTCAGAAAGAAGAAGAAAGGGTTGTCAAAGGCCGAGGAGAAAAGTGCAATTGCGCACTGTGCGTCAATTTCATGGCTTAGCCAAGAAGAAGTTGAGAAAGAAATGACAAACTTATGAAACGATCACTTTTTTAGAAGACGCACTTTACAATAAAAAAAGGGTGCACATTTGCACATAGTATCCCTTCATAACTACACAAAATACTGAGGGCAATAAGAAGCAATGTCATCAAAGCATTTATCAAAGGATTGAAGATCAAAGAACGTTAGCGGTCAAAAGAAGAGCCTTTTTCGAAAAGTTGAAGTTCGTATTGATATTCGAAAGATCATGCACATCTGCATTAAAAAAAAATGGCTTCTTCTAGTGCCTTGCCACACACCCTGACTTTGATTGGAAAAAATTACAAATTTTTCTCTTTAAGAATGAAGACATTTCTACAAGCCCATTAATGTTGGGATACCTTGTCAAACGTTTATGTAGAATTAACCCAAGAAAAATTAACAGCCATGAAAAATAATTAGAGGAATGCCATTGCATAACTCCGAAAGAAAGAGAAGAGAGCCAAATGTTCGATACAAAACTCATTCGATGACTCTATCTTTGAAAAGATAACTGGCACATCAACAACAAAAGAAGCTTGGGATATTTTTAAAGTTGCATATCAAGGTAATAATAGAGTGAAGATATTTAAATTGTAGATATTGAGAGCACAATTCAAGACCCTAAAGATGAGTGACACAGAGAATGTGGATTAGTTCATGACTAGAGTAGTGGGAACAATCAATGACATCAAACTCATTGGTGAAACCATTACAGATCAGAAAATTGTTGAAAAGGACCTTCAAAGCATACCCAAGAAATATTACATGATTGTAACAAACATTCTGGAATCCAAATATTTTACAGCTTTCTCAGTAGAACAGTGGACTGGATCAGTTTTGGCACATGAAACAAGACTCAACTTAGGAGAAGATTCCATGGGATGAGATTTCAAAGAACAACTCTCTTTGCACAGAGATAGAGGTAGAGGATATAGAAGTAGTAGCAAGCAAGGAAGAGGCTGAAGTAGAGGCAGATGAGAACATCATCATGCAACAAGGTAGTGGCATCCTTCACAAAACCAAACTCATATAAGTAGAACATGGATCAAATCTAATGTACAATGTTATTACTGCATGAAATTTGGGCATTATGAAAATGAATGTAGAAAGAAATAGTCAAATTACCAAAGACACAGTGTCCATGTCTCCAACAATGAAGGATAATCCTCTAAAACAATGTTTCTTTCATGCAATATTTCTGAATACACTCACAACAAGGATCTTTGGTTGTTCGATAGTGGTTGCAACAATCATATGATAGGTAACAAAAACCTTCTTTCTTATCTTGATTCTTCCATAGCATCATAAATTACTCTTGGAGATCGTTCTTGTATTAAATTTTAAGGAAAAGGTATTGTCCCTATTCTTACTAAACAAAATCAGCAGAAATACATACCTGATGTTTATTATGTTCCACATATGAAGCATAACCTCATTAGTGTAGGATAACTGATGGAACATGGCTATAATGTAATATTTCAAGGGAACACATGTTATATCTATGACAAAGCTCCCAATAGAATACTGATAGAAAAGGTTGAAAATTTATAGAATAGAATGTTTCCATTTACTCTTAGAAGTCAAAATCTCTCACAATATTTTGTCCACAATGTGTCAAGAATAGAAGACTCTTAACTATGAAATTCTAGGTATGGCCACATCACATTGAAGAGTCTATGTCTTCTTCAGAAACATTCAATGGTCATTGGTCTCCCTACTATGAATGAAAAAAAAATGTAATTGTGAAATTTGTGTTCTATCCAAACATAAAAGAGATGGATTTCCCACATTTTCCTCTAGAGAAAAAGAGCCTTTAGAGCTAGTCCATACAAATATTTGTGGCTCAATGTAGACACATTCCATTGGTGGAAGTCTTTATTTTCTGAAATTCAATGATGATTATTGCAGGAAGATGTGGGTGTATTTTCTCAAAATTAAATCATATACATTCTCAAGATTCAAAGAATTCAAAGAAGAAGCATAAAAGTAGAGTGGAGAACCTTTGATAGTACTCCAATGACTTCAAATGTTTTTGTGAACAACAAGGAATCATAATGCAAAACACAACAAGATATACTCCACCGCAGAATGGAGTATCAAAAAGGAAAAATTAGTCGATCATGAACATGGCCATATGTATGTTTCATGAAAGGAAGTTGTCAAATAACTATTGGGTTGAAGTAGTTTCGACAACTGTATATGTTCTCAATAGATCTCCAACATCCAGTCTCCAAGATATAGTACCTCAAGAAGCATGGGATGGTAAAAAGGTAAATGTATGTCACTTTAGAATTTTTGGATCAGCAGCATTTTCACATGTTCCTGAGGAGCTAAGGAGGAAGCTTGATGATAGGACCGAAAGATGTATTTTCCTAGGATATAGTGACAAGTCGAAGGCCTACAAAATTTATAATCAAGTTACCAAGAAGTTTTTTTTAAGAAGAGATGTAAAAATATTTGAAAATAAATCGTGGTCTAATCATGTTGATGAAGATTCAAATCAATCTTTTCATCCACCACAACCACCAAGATTATAGATTGAAGAAGAGCCATAACATTCTGAAAATGGTACATCCTCAAGCAGTGAATCCACGAGTGATCCAACATCTGTAGAAGACAGTCAAAAAACAAGAAGCATCAGAGAAATATATGAGAAGGGGAATCAATTTGACTAGCAAAATATGTTTGCATTTCTTTCATCTCAACCAACCCATTTTAAAGAAGAATTTAAAGAAAAGCATTGGGTTGATGCAATGAACCAATAAATTTTTTCCATGGAGAAGAACTAGACTTGGGAATTAGTTGATCTCCCAAGAGACAAAACCAGAATTAGTGTAAAATAGGTATATAAGACCAAATTGATTGAAAAAAGGGACATTGAGAAACATAAGGAAAGTTTGGTTGCCAAAGGATTCTCACAACCGTTTGGTGTTGACTATGGTGAAACCTTTGCTCCAGTAGCAAGGTTAGACACTCTAAGAATAATTTTATCCACAACAGCTGAAGACAAATGGAAATTCTATCAGCTTGATGTAAACTTTTCCTTCCTAAATGGTATCTTGAAAGAAGAAGTTTATGTACAGAATCCTCCTAGTTTTGAAGTTCCAAGAAAGGAGGATAATGTATACAGAATGAAGAAAGCATTGTATGTTTTGAAACAAGCTCCAAGAGCGTCGTACAGTCGCATTGACACCTATCTCATCAAAAGTGGTTTTTACAGAAGGAGCCATTAGCCAACTTTGAATACCAAAGCTCACAAAGGTAAAATTATTATTGTATGCCTTTATGTAGATGATCTTCTTTATACTGGAAATATGACGTAAGAAGAGTTAACATCAGCAATGCAAATAGATTTTGATATGATAGATCTAGGAGTCATGAAATACTTCTTAGGCATTCAAATTCAACAATCTACTAATGGCATTTTTGTTGGTCAACAAAAATATTCCACTGACATCATCCAAAAGTTCAGAATGACCATTGAAAACCTGCTAATACATTATTTTCTCAAGGCACCAAACTAAACAGAGAAGATATAGCACCGTCAGTTGATCCCACATTGTATAAAAGTCTAGTTAGTAGTTTGTTGTATCTAACTATAACTAGACCTCATATTAGGTTTGCAGCAAGTTTTGTCGCCAGGTTTATGTATTCACCTAATATTTCTCATTGGAATGTTGCAAAAGGGATCTTAGGGTATATTGCAGGGACAATAGAGTGTCGTTTGTTCTATTCACATTCTAAAAATTGTTCACATTCAGGCTATACATGTAGTGATCATGCAAGGAGTTTAGATGATCGCAAAAGCACCTCAGGGTATTATTTTCATCTTGGAACCAGTCTGATTTCATGGGCATCTAATAAATAATCAATAGTTTCAATATTATTTGCAGAGGATGAATATGTAGCAGCAAATTCAACATCTTGTCAAGAAATGTGGTTGAGAAAATTATTGAAAGATCTATTAAATGTTCAAAAGGATCCAAATCCAATTTACTGTGGTAACAATTCAACAATTTCTCTATCAAAAAATGTGTTTTCCACAAAAATATCAAGCACATTGACACACATTTTCATTTCAACCATGAGCTTGTTAATGATGGGGACATACTACTTTCACAAAAATCAGCTTGTAGATAGTTTCACAAAGCCATTGGGAAAGAGTGTATTTGAATTTCAAAGAGAACAATTAGGCATTGTAAGTGTCTCTACAAGTAACAATTGAGATTACGAGGGGATGTTGAGATATTAATCTCATTCTTTGTTAGGTGTCATCACATTTGATTATGTTCTCTACTAGTTGTCATAGATAGTTTAGTTTTACGTCAGCTATACTCCATAGGTGTCAAGTTCTACTTCAATCATTTATCGTTGATGTTTACAATGTAATCTATTTAGCTATTTTGAATATCGAGAAGAGTAGTCTATGTTGCTCCAACTTTTTGGTTTCCATTCTTTTTCAAGATTAAGCTATTATTTATTTTCTTTACATTTTTTACTCCTTTTCTATTTATATATAAATCACTTATCATGGTAATATCACATATTTTATTAATTTAAAATGAATAATATCTTATTTTTTGAAATCATTCATTGTCCAAGGCATTGCATGTTGCAAAGTCATTTGATTTTGATTTTCTTTTATGCTTATATACAAATTTAATATCATATATAGTATGAGCTATCACATTCCTATTCCAAGTTATGGATGTCAATTTGGCCATTTAAAAAAAAAAAATCAATGGAATGAATTTGTTCTCAATAATTTGTTACAAATTATTATATATTTATCAATATTTATTAATATTTTCATTAATATTAGATTTATATGAATAAGATTTATAGTGTTTTTCAACCACATTTGCTGATGTGGCTGTGCTAACATATATTAAATTTATGCCTACGATGTTTATCAACCACATTTATTGACGTAGTTGCGCTAATTAATATTGTGACCAGTTGGAGAATAATGCTTGAGAATATCAAATTTGTTTCCTTTAAAGATAACACTAAAGACATTAAGACATAAATAAATCAAGATCATGCTAAATACAATGATAAGGATATTTGTTTATAAATAAAAACATAAAAGAATAACTAAATTTTAAATTCCACCTTAAAAATTCAAATTTTAAACAAATTTATTATAAAATTTTAAGAATAAGAAATTGCATATTAACTTAAAAAATTAATTATTTCACATTTTTAAAATAAGAAATTGCGCATACAAATTACAACCAAGTTTTTTGAAATATTTATTTATAAATAAAAATATAAAAGAATTAAAAATATAATTTTTAAATTTCATCAAAAAAATTCAAATTTTAAATAAATTTATTATAAAATTTTAAAAATATGAAATTGAATATTAACTTAAAAAATAAATACTTCATATTTTAAGAATGAGAATTTGTCTAAACAAATTAGAATTTTTTTTTTTGAAAAATTAAACAAATTAGAAACAATTTTTTTGAAAAATTACCAAAAGATATTACGAAGAAATTTAATTTATCCATTCATAATGGAGTATTGAGAAAAGCTAAATATTTAAAGTTACATGAGTGAAGATGACTCAATCTAAATTTTTTTGTACGAAAATAGTGTAATTCAGTTTCAATTATTTAATTTAGTATTTTTTTGGGTAAAGTATTGGTTATTTTTTTTTTACGAAAATAGTGTAATTGAGTTTCAATTATTTAATTTAGTATTTTTTTTGGTAAAGTATTGGTTAATGATATATGAATATTTTTATGTTAGAATGTGATACCGGTGATCTGTTTGGATTATACAAATGTAAGTGAATTTTTTTTTAACCTCAGGGTATTTCGTTTATTAGGTTCTTGGTCTAAGTTTTTCTTGAATATGAGAAAGAGAGAGTGGAGAAAGAAGGGATACATAATAAGACAATGTGTTGTTCTTTTAAATATTTAGATGGAGGATGACTTAATAATCAACAATAACTGTAGTTACAAGTTTTAATGGAATTAATTAAATTTGGATATAATAATACTAATTTGAACATTTGGTAAACAATTAAAAATTTAAATCATAATTATAAAAATATTATAAGAGACGTTAATTTTTTTTTTTTAAAAATCATGTTAAATCATTCTTATATTTATTATAAGAGACGTTAATTTTTTTTTTTTAAAAATCATGTTAAATCATTCTTACATAATTAATAATAAAGGGAAAACAAAAAATAATTAATTACATTTATATAATTTGTATTTTTAAATTAATTCAAAATTTTAATATGTTAAAATTTTCTTTAATTAATTATGTGAATATATTTGGATTAAATTATTTTAATTTAAAATTATAATGAAATTGATAATGAAAAAATGTATTATGACATTTTATATTAACAATTTTCATAAACTTGAAGACAAACACACATAACTACACACACATACTTGGATATAATCAAAGTAAAATATATTTACAGTCATAAATTTTTGAAGTCCTTCAGACGGGTTATTGTCGAGTAGAGGGATGGGGTGAGATGTTGCCATCCTACTGGGACAGACACTCAAGGGACAAGGCAAATCAAACCCTATGAGTTTTCAATCACATGCTACATTTATCGTGCATTAGTACATGCCTTTCAATGATGCAAATCCCATTACATTAATTTCTCTCGTCCACCACTATGCATCTTTGCTCACTCTTACTATTGGTCATCTCACCCAAGGGTGCTGATTATGCTATTCCATTGGGACTTGTCTTAGCATTTACTTTAGCCACTACATTTCACATACTCATTTCATCTTGGATGAAAAAATTAGAGGTCCTTTAGGTGGGGTTTCCTTCAGGTAGATGGGTAGTGATGGGGTGTTTTCATCCCAATGAGATACATGCCCAAGGTACATCGAAAATTATAACTTATGAGTTTGTCATAATATGTAAGTGATTAAGGCGTTCATTGCATGTCACATATCTAACACATTAGAAAAAAAAATCTCAACTATGCAAATTCCATTACATTCAAGTGTTTGTTCTACCATTGCACATATCTACTAACTCAAATTATTGATCAAGGCACCGTGGAGCATTTATGAGGCTCTTCTATTAGGACATGTCTCCATATTTAGTCTTGACACTAGTTCTCAGACTTAATTTGTCTGAGATCTACATCAAGCTCTAGACATGTCTCCTTCCTCAATTTGGTCGTAGCCCTTCCTCAATTTGGACACAGTGATTTTGATTCTCACAATATTTGTGCTTACAACTCTACATTGCAATGTTTTAATATTATGTTCATTTGGCTAGTAGATGGGAGGAAAGCATGAACTTACCTGTCTATCAATGGTGAGTTACAATTCTTAGTGTGGATTTCTTAGTCCTATGCCACACATCTCTAGAAAATTATATGTTTTGGGTTAGTTATTCCATAGGAGACACTTGAGGTGGGAATAAAACATTTGACAATCCAACAAGTGTCTCATTCTCTTTGTTTGAGGAGCCTGCTACTACAAAGAACCAATATTTGGACCTTCTTCTCATGTTTTTGTTCCTCCTTCCTAATCTATATATCTTTGTTCTCTCTAGTTCTCAACTCAAGTGTCTAGGTTAACTCTCCTCTATTGATAGGATTTTACTCTTGGGATTTTTTCACCTCCCGAGTGACTGGCACATCATACATAGTTCTGAGAAATTGCAGTTTTATATTGGCCTTCCCCATTCAAGTTCTTTGTGTTAGTCACTTTGAACCAAATCCTAATGGACCATCTAATTTTATATTTGGGACCCCCAATCCTCTCTTCCAATTCATATCTTTCTCCCAAATCCACAATTAAACCATGCCACATTGATGCAGGAGCATCTGACTCAAATGTTTCATTGTATTTTAGTTGACTTACGGGTCTTGTGTTTTTAAAGAAGTTGGTTTCTTAAGTATTAGATTAATAGGATGTGATAGATTTAATATGCGTGGGTTTAAGAATTATATCATTAAATAGTCTTTGAAACATTTCCGCATGAGGATTGATTAAGGGGCCTTAAACTTTAATTTATGAAGGTTTGACTAGGAAAGGTAATTTAAATTCCTCATTCAAATGAGATATATGCATTTTATATGAATTTTGTGGGCATTATCGGCTTAGGTTGGCATCATTTTGGTATCTGAGTAGGAATAGGTAAATGTCTTTGAAGAAACTCAGAGCAAGAACGAAATAGTGAAAGAAAACTCAGCAAAGGAGATAAAGTCACCAACGAAGGTGTGAAGAAGCCTCATAGATATCATTTCGGAATAGCTGCTCTTTAAGAAATTCGGAAGTATCAGAAAAGCATGGAGTTTCTAATTCGAAAGTTGCCATTTCAAAGGCTTGTGAAGGGAATCGCTCAGGACTTCAAGACGGATTTGTAATTCCAAAGTCCTACTATCTTGGAACTTCAGGATACTACAAAGGCTTATCTTGTTGGTTTGTTTGAAGATACAAATTTGTGCACCATACTTGTAAAGAGGGTGACAATTATGCCAAAAGACATTTAGCTTGCAAGGCGTATCTGTGGAGGAAATATTGGCCTGATTACTACGTTGAGATTCCAATTAAATTCCTCAAAGTAAATGCCAGGAAATTACGTATTGACGTGTGGTATGTCTAACTGTATGCACTGTTTAAGTTAGAGCTTAAAATTGTGGAATTGGTTGCGCAATGGAAGCATGAAGATCTGTTGAACTAGATTTGCAGGAGTGGTGAGATCCTGAAGATAAGCGAATGGGGGGCAAAGATCAGACAAAGATCTTGAGATGAGATGATATGTTTTTATTTTAATTGGTTTGAAGATTGTATTGCATAATTTAGAATGTAGGAAAAGAGGAAATATCTCAGTAGAGATGAAGGAAACTCATAAAAGTTTCTGAAAGAAAGAGAATGTGGCAGAACTTAAATGTTCCAATTAAAGATTTGAAGAAAAGGAAAATTGTGTTCTTAACGTGTAGATGAGTTGAAGCCTAGAAGGAGTAGAGAGAAATGCTCAAGGAGGTTCCAGAAAGAGGACTAGTACCTTCTAAAAGATCAAGTCCAGAGGAGAGCTTGGTGAGGTAGGTGACAGTAGGGAGGACTTGTTGTTGCAGAGGCTTACACAACTCATAGTGAAGTGAGTGAGGAACTCAAAGATATGAAAGGATGATTACTAGTGATATTCATAACAAAGGTTCTGAAAGAGACCACAACAGAGGAAAGAAGAAGAAACATGCCAAGGAAAATGGCATGAGAATGAGTGATGAAAGATAAGAAAAAGAAATGGCCGAGATGGGAGTTGGTCTTGAAGTATTAAGGGAGATGTTGCAGAGAAATGAGGAGGACCAGAGATATGGTTATGTCATGAGAATTAAAATGAAGTGGCAGAGGCTACAAGAGAAGAGGAATCAACAGGTGAATATGCAGTAAATAAAGGAGGTGAAGGAACTTTAACAGATTATATATGTCAAATTGAAGACGAAGAATATAAAAGGAGTTGAGCTACAGCAAAAGGAAAATTCTGGAGAAGGTGTTGAAGCTTTGGTATGTCAACGAGAACATGGTCCATTGATTTCTGAATGTAATGAAGAGATAGAGGAGTTGAATCATATGAGTGATTCAAAGAAGCCAGAAGAATTGATGACTAAGGCATCAACTGAGACCGAAAGGTCTTTTATTTTAAAAAATAATGATTTGTGTATGGTTGCAGGTACAACATAGGGCGATGAAAAAACTTTAGATTTTGTTAAGAAAGAGGAGCAAAGTCTGAAATCTATTCAAATTAAGACTGAGATAGCAAGATCTCAGAAATGAAAGGAGACAGAAAGGAATCATGGAAATATGCAGCAGAATATTGGAGTTGGTAGTAGTAAAGATTGGAATAGAAGATATGAGTTAAGACATGAAGATGAAGAAAAGGTATTTACTATGCCTAATGAGTTTGGAATACATAAGCAAGATTATTTAGATTCAATAGAGGAAAGACCATTTGATGATGGGACGGTCCAACAAGTGAAGGTATTGAAAACTGTGTAAAATTTTCAAGTTCTACTCCAATTAGAATTATTGAATTATATAGAAAATTAGATCTTCAAAGAAGAAAACTAGAACAATAGAGGATAAATATCTGATGAAGGATGACAAAGAAATTGTCATGAATGACAATCAGGAAGAAGAAGTTATCAGTTGCAAAGAACGGAAGTAGAAAGTGGTCCTGGAAGACAATATGGCAACAACTAAAAAGGTGCAAGACAATAGTGAAAAAGAGGGTAAGGATGTAAGGGTGGGAGTAGTAAAAATGAAAATGCAGTAGTTAAGAGTTGAAGGAAATCAGCAGTTAGAAGATATACTGGACAAAGAGATTGAACTCATAAGAAGAATAATGATAAAGGTGTCTTAGAAGAAGACAATAACAGGAAAGCAAAGAAGCAACAGTAAGAGGAAGACAGTAGAAGAATGTGAGAGCATAGAAAGCGGGAAATTGCAAAATAAGGTATGGAAACTGGGAAAATAATAGCAGACAATAGTAGCAACAGAACAACTAGAAGGAAAAGAAATAGGCAAAGATATATTACAAAACAAAATCTGGGATCCAAGAGGAAGTACAACAACATTGAAGACACATGATCTGGAGATCATGAATGTTTTCAACCTTGGGAGTCTAATGCAGGAGCATTTGGCTCAAAAATTTCATTGTATTTTAGTTGACTTAGGGGGTCTTGTGTTTTAAAGAATTTGGTTTCTTAAGTATTAAATTAATATGATGTGAGAGTTTTAATTAATTAAATATTGTGAGGATATTTGTAAATGTTCTCGAATGTAGGAGAACATGAGTGATGATGAACAATTAGTATGGATTGAGATATTGTAAATCTTAGAAAGTAGTTCATGATTTATGGAGGATCCTTAGGATTAGTTGAAAGTTGAGATCCTCAAGGGATAAAGAAGAGGTTTTATGAACTAAATGAGGACTTACAAGATTCTTAGGGTTTAGTTGAGAAGATTGAGGATCTGAACCAGAATTGGAAACATAATCCTTTTGTATAAATGTAAGCCTTAAACGCATAAACAATTTAGATAGTAGTAGAAACGAGGAACATAGATAGATAGGAGGGTTGGATTGTGAGCCTACAGGCATTGAAACAAAAAAGGCCAACTAAATGTAAATGAGGCTAGCGAGAGAAAGACTCTATGGTAAATACATTGTTTTTTGAATGTAGAGATTCGTTTTCTGAGTTATATAGTGTGTATTAAGAAATTAATTGATAAATTATGTGTGTAATGGAGAAATCTGTTTAATATATATATATGAATGAGAATTTCGAGCAGAAAATAAGTGCAGAGAAGGAGTATAGAGAGGATAGTGGTCGAATTGTATGAATCTGATTAAATAAATCATCTAAAAGCTTAGAAGTAGTAGCTTTAAAGAAGCACGCGGAGAATAACTCAAGAGAAGAGTCACACAGAGAAAGGGAATGAAAGACAGAAAGCAGAAATTGTGCTATAATCTACTGGAACAACAACTGGGAAGATCTGTGTATGTGGAGTTTAGGAGTGTACGAAGGTTTTGATCGTGGTTGAAGTCCCGTACTAAATCCTAACCATCGATCTCATTTTCAAATGCTTACATCACAATCAACTACGGAGGTTATGATATTATTTAACTAGTGTGAAAGTTAAAGTACCGCAAGCCATAGATGTGAAGGATTCTGTTATCCATAGATATCGGATCGTGAATTGATTGGGCGTTAATCCCAATAATGGACCCGAACCACTTTAAATAACGATTTATTGTTTTGTTGATCAGATGAATGATAACCGTTAGATCTGGTCAGAGGAGACCAATGACGTAGAGAAAGTCAATGTGGGCAAAGTGTTGTTCAATCGTGCATTTGTTGTTCAATTATAGAAGTGATGTTCAATCACACATTTGTTATTCAATTACGAAAGTGTTGTTCAATTGGTGGTTGTTGTTCAATTTTCTATTCAACTGGCAGTTGCTGTTAAATTACTGCTCAGATGGAGGTTGTTGTTCAATTGGCCATTGATGTTCAACTGGTGATTTCTATTCAATTGTTGTTCAATTGTCAATTGTTGTTCAATTGACCTCTTGCGTCATTTTTAGGTGAGCCTCAGAAAACGTGCCAAGAATGTTGAAAAAGTGGAAAGGTAAGGTTAAATGCGATTTATGTATATTTCTATTATATGAGGTTATAATAGAAATAAAGCATATTAAGGACAATTAACCATGATATGATTAGTGCTGAGTAAATCCAAGACCAGAGTAAGAGGGTATCGTTAATATGCATGGCTTTAAGAATTATACCATTAAATAGTCTTTGAAACATTTCCACATGAGGATTGATTAAGGGGCATGAAACTTTAATTTATGAAGGTTTGACGAGGTAGGGTAATTTAAATTCCTGGGTCAAATGAGATATATGCATTTTATATGCATTCTGTGGGCATTGTCGGCTTAGGCTGGCATCATTTTGGTATCAGAGCAGGAACATATAAATGTCTTTGAAGAGACTTAGAGCAAGACAAAATAGTGAAAGGAAACTCAGCAAAGGAGATAAAGGCACCAATGAAGGTGTGAAGAAGCCTCATAGATATCGTTTCGGAACAGCGGCTCTTCGAGAAATTTGGAAGTATCAGAAGAGCACGGAGTTGCTAATTTGAAAGTTGCCATTTCAAAGGCTTGTGAAGGGAATTGCTCAGGACTTCAAGATGGATTTGCGATTCCAAAGTCATACTTTCTTGGCACTTCAAGAGACTACAAAGGCTTATCTTGTCGTTCTGTTTGAAGATATGAATTTGTACACCATACATGCGAAGAAAGTGACAATTACGCCAAAAGACATTAAGTTTTCAAGGCGTATCTATGGAGGAAATTGGCCTGATAACTATGTTGAGATTCCAATTAAAATCCTCAAAGTAAATCCCAGGAAATTATATATTGACATGTGGTATGTTTGACTGTATGCACTGTTTAAGTTAGAGCTTAAAATCGTGGAATTGGTTGCGCAGTGGAAGCGTGAAGATCTGTTGAACTAGATTTGCAGGAGTGGTGAGATCCTAAAGATAGGCGAATGGGGGAAAAGATCAGACAGATATCTTGAGATGAGATGATATGTTTTTATTTTAATTGTTTTGAAGATTGTATTGCATAAATTAGAATGCAGGAAAAGAGGAAATATCACAGTAAATATGAAGGAAACTCGTAAAAGTTTATGAAAGAAAGAGAATGTGGTAGAACCTAAATGTTCCAACTAAAGATTCAAAGAAAAGTACAGTTGTGTTCTTAAAGCGCAGATGAGATGAAGCCTAGAAGGAGCAGAGAGAAATGCTCAAGGAGGTTCCAGACAAAGGACCAGTACTTGCTAAAAGACCAAGTGTAGAAGAGAGCTTGGTGAGGTAAGTGGTAGCAGTTGTTGTTCAATTGCTGCTCAATTGGTGATTGTTGTTCAATTGGCGGTTGTTGTTCAATTGTTGTTTAATTGGTGATTGTTGTTCAATTGTTGTTCAATTGCCGATTGTTGTTCAATTGACCTCCTGCGCCATTTTTAGTTGAGCCTTGGAAAACATGCCAAGAACATTGAAAAAGTGGAAAGGTAAAGTTAAATGGGATTTATGTATATTTATATTATATGATGTTATAATAGAAATAAAGCATATTAAGGACAATTAACCATGGTATGATTAGTGCTGAGTAAATCCGAGACCCGAGTAATAGGGTATGGTTAATATGCGTGGGTTTAAGAATTATACCATTAAATAGTCTTTGAAACATTTCCACATGAGGATTGATTAAGGGGCCTTAAACTTTAATTTATGAAGGTTTGACTAGGCAAGGTAATTTAAATTCTTGGGTCAAATGAGATATATGCATTTTATATGCATTATGTGGGCATTGTCAGCTTAGGTTGGCATCATTTTGGTATCAGAGTAGGAACAGGTAAATGTCTTTGAAGAAACTTAGAGCAAGAACGAAACAGTGAAAGAAAACTCAGCAAAGGAGATAAAGGCACCAACGAAGGTGTGAAGAAGCCTCATAGATATCATTTTGGAATAGCTTCTCTTCAAGAAATTCAGAAGTATCAGAAGAGCACGGAGTTGCTAATTCGAAAGTTGCCATTTCAAAGGCTTGTGAAGGGAATTGCTTAGGACTTCAAGACGGATTTGCTATTCCAAAGTCATATTGTCTTGGCACTTCAGGAGACTACAAAGGCTTATCTTGTTGGTCTGTTTGAAGATACAAATTTGTGCACCATACATGCAAAGAGGGTGACAATTATGCCAAAAGACATTCAACTTGCAAGGCATATCTATGGAGGAAAGATTGGCCTGATGACTACGTTGAGATTCCAATTAAAATCCTCAAAGTAAATCCTAGGAAATTATGTATTGACATGTGGTATGTTTGACTATATGCACTGTTTAAGTTAGATCTTAAAATTGTGGAATTGGTTGCGCAGTGGAAGCGTGAAGATCTGCTGAACTAGATTTGCAGGAGTGGTGATATCCTGAAGATAGGTGAATGGGGGCAAAAGATCAGATAGAGATCTTGAGATGAGATGATATGTTTTTATTTTAATTGGTTTGAAGATTGTATTGCATAATTTAGAATGCAGGAAAAGAGGAAATATCTAAGTAGAGATGAAGGAAACTTGCAAAAGTTTCTGAAAGAAAGAGAATGTTGCAGAACCTAAATGTTCAAGTTAAAGATTCGAAGAAAAGGAAAATTGTGTTTTTAAAGTGCAGATTAGTTGAAGCCTAGAAGGAGAAGAGAGAAATGCTCAAGGATGTTCCAGACAGAGGACCAGTACCTGCTAAAATATCAAGTTCAGAGGAGAGCTTGGTGAGGTAAGTGGCAGTAGGGAGGACTTGTTGTTGCAGAGGCTTGCACAAGTCATAGTGAAGTGAGTGAGGAACTCAAAGATATGGAAAGGATGATGACTAGTGACAGTCATAACAGAGGTTTTGAAAGAGACCACAACAGAGGAAAGAAGAAGAAAGATGCCAAGGCAAATGGCATGAGAGTGAGTGACGAAAAATAAGACAAAGAAATGGCTGAGATGGGAGTTGATCTTGAAGTATTAATGGAGATGTTGTAGAGAAATGAGGAGGACCAGAGATATGGTTATGTCATGAGAAATAAAGTGAAGTGGCAGAGGCTACAAGAGAAGAGGAATCAACAGGTGAATATGCAGTTAATAAAGGAGGTGAAGGAGCTGAACAGATTATAGATGTCAAATTGAAGACAAAGAATCTCAAAGGAGTTGAGCTACAACAAAAGGAAAATGTTGGAGAAGGTGTTGAAGTTTTGGTATGTCAACGAGAACATGGTCCATTGATTTCTGAAAGTAATGAAGAGATAGAGGAGTTGAATCATATGAATGATTCAAAGAAGCCAGAAGACTTGATGACTAAGGCATCAACCGAGACCGAAAGGTCTTGTATTTTAAAAAATAATGATTTGTGTATGGTTGCAGGTACAACACAGGGCGATGAACAAACTTTAGAGTTTGTTAAGAAAGAGGAGCAGAATCTGAAATCTATTCAAATTAAGACTGAGATAGCAAGATCTCAGAAATGAAAGGAGACAGAAAGGTCTCATGGAAATATGTAGCAGAATATTGGAGTTGGTAGTAGTAAAGATTGGAATAGAAGATACGAGATAAGACATGAAGATGAAGAAAAGGTATTTACCATGCCTAATGAGTTTGGAATACATAAGCATGATTATTTAGATTTAACAGATGAAAGACAATTTGATGATGGGATGAAAACAAGTGAAGGCACTGAAAACTGTGTAAAATTTTCGAGTTCTACTCCAATTAGAATTATTGAATTATATAGAAAATTAGATCTTCAAAGAAGAGAACTAGAACAAATGATAAATATCCAGAGTAAATTGCTGATGAATGATGACAAAGAAATTGTCATGAATGAGCATCAGAAAGAAGAACTTATCAGTTGCAATGAACGGAAGTGGAAAATGGTCCTGGAAGACAAAATGGTAGCAACTGAAAAGGTGCAAGACAATAGTGAACAAGAGGGTAAGGATGTAAGGGTGGCACTAGCAAAAATGAAAATTCAGCAGTTAAGAGTTGAAGGCAATCAGCAGTCAGAAGATATACTAGACAGAGAGGTTGAACTCATAAGAAGAATAATGATAAAGGTGTCTTAGAAGAAGACAACGACATGAAAGCAAAGAAGCAACAACAAGAGGAAGATAGCAGAAGAATGTGAGAGCATAGAAAGCTGGAAATTGTAGAATAAGGTATGGAAATCAGGAAAACAATAGCAGACAACAGCAGCAACAGAACAACTGGAAGGAAAAGAAATACGCAAAAACAGATTACAAAACAAAATCTGGGATCTAGGAGGAACTACAACAACATTGAAGACACATGATCTGGAGATCATGAATGTTTTCAACCTTTGGAGTCTGATGTAGGAGCATCTGGCTCAGAAGTTTCATTATATTTTAGTTGACTTAGGGGTCTTGTGTTTTTAAATAATTTGATTTCTTAAGTATTAAATTAATAGGATGTGAGAGTTTTAATTAATTAAATATTGTGAGGATATTTGTAAATGTTCTCGAATGTAGGAGAATATGAGTGATGATGAATAATTAGTATGGATTAAGATGTTGTAAATCTTAGAAAGTAGTTCATGATTTATGGAGGATCCTTAAGATTAGTTGAAAGTTGAGATCCTCAAGGGATAAAGAAGAGGTTTTATGAACTAAATGAGGACTTACAAGATTCTTAGGATTTAGTTGAGAAGATTGAGGATCTGAACCAGAATTGGAAACATAATCCTTTTGTATAAATGTAAGCCTTAAACGCATAAACAATTTAGATGGTAGTAGAAACAAGGAACATAGATAGACAGGAAGGTTGGATTGTGAGCCTACGGGCATTGAAACGAAAAAGGCCAACTAAATGTAAATCAGGCCAGTGAGAGAAAGACTCTTTTGTATATACATTTTTTTTGAATACAGAGATTCATTTTCTGAGTTATATAGTTTGTATTAAGAAATTAATTGATAAATTATGTGTGTAGTGGAGAAATCTGTTTAATATATATATGAATGAGAATTTCGAGCAGAAAATAAGTGCAGAGAAGGAGTATAGAGAGGATAGTGATTGGATTGTATGAATATGATTAAAGAAATCATCGCAAAGCTCAGAAGTAGTAGTTTTAAAGAAGCATGCAGAGAATAACTCAAGAGAAGAGTCACACAGAGAAAGGGAACCAAAGACAAAAAGCAGAAATTGTGTTATAATCTACTGAAACAGCAAATGGAAGATCTGTGTATGCGGAGGTTAGGAGTGTACAGAGGTTTTGATCGTGGTTGAAGTCTCATACTAAATCCTGACCATCGATCTCGTTTTCAAATGCTTACATCACAATCAACTGTGGAGGTTATGATATTATTTAACTAGTGTGAAAGTTAAAGTATTGCAAGCCATAGATGTGAAGGATTTTGTTATCCATATATATCGGATCATGAATTGATTAGGCATTAATCCAAATAACAGACCTGAACCACTTTAAATAATGATTTATTGTTTTGTTGATCTGGTGAATGATAACTGTTAGATTCGATCAGAAGAGACCAACGACATAGAGAAAGTCAACATGGGTGAAGTGTTGTTCAATCACGCATTTGTTGTTTAATTAGGGAAGTGATGTTCAATCGCGCATTTTTTGTTCAATTACAGAAGTGTTGTTCAATTGGTGGTTGTTGTTCAATTTTCTATTCAATTGGAAATTGTTGTTCAATTACTGCTCAATTGGAGGTTGTTGTTCAATTGTTGTTCAATTGCTGATTGTTGTTCAATTACTGTTCAATTGACCTCCTACATCATTTTTAGGTGAGCCTCAAAAAACGTGCCAAGAACGTTGAAAATGTTTAAAGGTAAGGTTAAATGTGATTTATGTATATTTCTATTATATGAGCTTATAATAGAAATAAAGCATATTAAGGAAAATTAACCATGGTATGATTAGTGTTGAGTAAATATGAGACCAGAGTAAGAGGGTATGGTTAATATGCACGGGTTTAAGAATTATACCATTAAATAGTCTTTGAAACATTTCCGCATGAGGATTGATTAAGGGGCATTAAAATTTAATTTATGAAGGTTTGACGAGTCAGGGTAATTTAAATTCCTGGGTCAAATGAGATATATACATTTTATATGCATTCTGTGGGCATTGTTGGCTTAGGTTGGAATCATTTTGGTATCAGAGCAGGAACATGTAAATGTCTTTGAAGAAACTCAGAGCAAGAATGAAATAGTGAAAGAAAACTCAGCAAAGGAGATAAAGGCACCAATGTAGGTGTGAAGAAGCCTCATAGATATCATTTCGGAACAGCTGCTCTTCGAGAAATTTGGAAGTATCAGAAGAGCACGGAGTTGTTAATTGGAAAGTTGCCATTTCAAAGGCTTGTGAAGGGAATTGCTCAGGACTTCAAGATGGATTTACAATTCCAAGGTCATACTGTCTTGGCACTTCAGGAGACTACAAAGGCTTATCTTGTCGGTTTGTTTGAAGATACAAATTTGTACACCATACATGCGAAGAGGGTGACAATTACGCCAAAAGACGTTCAGCTTGCAAGGCGTATCTGTGCAGGAAATATTGGCCTGATCACTACGTTGGGATTCCAATTAAAATCCTCAAAGTAAATCCTAGGAAATTACATATTGATGTGTGGTATGTTTTACTGTATGCACTGTTTAAGTTAGAGCCTAAAATCGTGGAATTGGTTGCACAGTGGAAGCATGAAGATCTGCTGAACTAGATTTACAGGAGTGGTGAGATCCTGAAGATAGTCGAATGGGGGGAAAGATCAGACAAAGATCCTGAGATGAGATGATATGTTTTTATTTTAATTGGTTTGAAGATTCTATTGCATAATTTAGAATGCAGGAAAAGAGGAAATATCTCAGTAGAGATGAATGAAACTCGTAAAAGTTTATGAAAGAAAGAGAATGTGGAAAAACCTAAATGTTCCAGCTAAAGATTCAAAGAAAAGGACAATTGTGTTCTTAAAGTGCAGATGAGTTGAAGCCTATAAGGAGTGGAGAGAAATGCTCAAGGAGGTTCCAAACAGAGGATTAGTACTTGCTAAAATACCAAGTGCAGAGGAGAGCTTGGTGAGGTAAGTGGCAGTAGGGAGGACTTGCTGTTGCAGAGGCTTACACAACTCATAGTGAAGTAAGCGAGGAACTCAAAGATATGGAAAGGATGATGAATAGTGACATTCATAACAAAGGTTCTAAAAGAGACCACAACAGAGGAAAGAAGAAGAAATATGCCAAGGCAAATGACATGAGAATGAGTGATGAAAAATGGGACAAAGAAATGGTTGATATGGGAGTTTAGCTTGAAGTATTAATGGAGACGTTGTAGAGAAATGAGGAGGACCAGAGATATGGTTATGTCATGAGAAAGTGAGTGAAGTGGCAGAGGCTACAAGAGAAGAGGAATCAGCAGGTGAATATGCAGTTAATAAAGGAGCTGAAGGAGCTTGAACAGATTATAGATGTCAAATTGAAGACAGAGAATCTCAAAGGAGTTGAGCTACAGCAAAAGGAAAATGCTGGAGAAGGTGTTGAAGTTTTGGTAAGTCAATGAGAACATGGTCCATTGATTTCTAAAAGTAATGAAGAGATAGAGGAGTTGAATCATATGAATGATTCAAAGAAGCCAGAAGACTTAATGACTAAGGCATCAACCAAGAGTGAAAGGTCTTGTATTTTTAAAACTAATGATTTGTGTATGGTTGCAGGTAAAACACAGGGTGATGAACAAACTTTAGATTTTTTTAAGAAAGAGGAGAAGAGTCTGAAATCTCTTCAGATTAAGACTGAGATAGCAAGATCTCATAAATGAAAGGAGACAGATAGGTCACATGGAAATATGCAGCAGAATATTGGAGTTGGTAGTAGTAAAGATTGGAATAGAAGATATGAGTTAAGACATGAAGATGAAGAAAAGGTATTTACTATGCCTAATGAGTTTGGAATACTTAAGCAATATTATTTAGATTTAACAGAAGAAAGACCATTTGATGATGGGACAACAACAAGTGAAGGTACTGAAAACTGTGTAAAATTTTCAAGTTCAACTCTAATTAAAATTATTGAATTATATAGAAAATTAGATCTTCAAAGAAGAAAACTAGAACAAAAGACGATAAATATCCAGATTAAATTGCTGATGAAGGATGACAAAGAAATTGTCATGAATGACAATCAGGAAGAAGAAGTTATCAGTTGCAATGAATGGAAGCGAAAAATGGTCCTGGAAGACAATATGGCAGCAACTGAAAAGGTGCAAGACAATAGTGAACAAGAGGGTAAGGATGTAAGGGTGGTAGTAGTAAAAATGAAAATTTAGTAGTTAAGAGTTGAAGGCAATCAACAGTCAGAAGATATACTGGAGAAAGAGATTGAACTCATATGAAGAATAATGATAAAAGTGTCTCAGAAGAAGGCAACAGTAGGAAAGCAAAGAAGCAACAGTAAGAGGAAGTCAACAGAAGAATTTGAGAGCATAGAAAGCGGGAAATTGCAAAATAAGGTATGGAAACAGGGAAAACAATAGCATACAACAACAACAATAGAACAACTGTAAGGAAAAGAAATAGGCAAAGACAGATTACAAAACAAAATCTGGGATCCAGGAGAAAGTATAACAACATTGAAGACACATGATCTAGAGATCATGAATGTTTTCAACCTTGGGAGTCTGATGCAAGAGCATCCGGCTCAGAAATTTCGTTGTATTTTAGTTGACTTAGGGGTCTTGTCTTTTTAAATAATTTGGTTTCTTAAGTATTAAATTAATAGGATGTGAGAGTTTTAATTAATTAAATATTGTGAGGATATTTGTAAATGTTCTCGAATGTAGGAGAACATGAGTGATGATGAGTAATTAGTATGGATTGAGATATTGTAAATCTTAGAAAGTAGTTCATGATTTATGGAGGATCCTTAGGATTAGTTGAAAGTTCAGATCCTCAAGGGATAAAGAAGAGGTTTCATGAACTAAATAAGGACTTACAAGATTCTTAGGATTTAGTTGAGAAAATTGAGGATTTGAACCAGAATTGGAAACATAATCCTTTTGCATAAATGTAAGCCTTAAACACATAAACAATTTAGATAGTAGTAGAAACAAGGAACATAGATAGACAGGAGGTTTGGATTGTGAGCCTATGGGCATTGAAACAAAAAAGGCCAACTAAATGTAAATTAGGCCAGTGAGAGAAAGACTCTTTTGTATATACATTTTTTTTAGTACAGAGATTCGTTTTATGAGTTATATAGTGTGTATTAAGAAATTAATTGATAAATTATGTGTGTAGTGGAGAAATCTATTTAATATATATATGAATGAGAATTTCGAGCAGAAAATAAGTGCAGAGAAGGAGTATAGAGAGGATAGTGGTTGGACTGTATGAATCTGATTAAAGAAATCATCGCAAAGCTCAAAATTAGTAGTTTTAAAGAAACACGCGGAGAATAAATCAAGAGAAGAGTCACGTAGAGAAAGAGAACCAAAGACAGAAAGCAAAAATTGTGTTATAATCTACTGGAACAGCAAATGGGAAGATCTATGTATGCGGAGGTTAGGAGTGTACGGAGGTTTTGATCATGGTTGAAGTCCCATACTAAATCTTGACCATCGATCTCATTTTCAAATGCTTACATCATAGTCAACTGCAAAGGTTATGATATTATTTAACTGGTGTGAAAGTTAAAGTACCGCAAGCCGTAGATGTGAAGGATTCTGTTATCCCATAGATATTGAATCGTGAATTGATTGGGCATTAATCCCAATAATAGACTTGAACCACTTTAAATAACGATTTATTGTTTTGTTGATCAGGTGAATGATAACCGTTAGATCCGATTAGAGGAGACCAACGACATAGAGAAAGTCAATGTGGGCAAAGTGTTGTTCAATCGTGCATTTGTTGTTCAATTACAGAATTGATGTTCAATCTCACATTTGTTGTTCAATTACAGAAGTGTTGTTCAATTGGTGGTTGTTGTTCAATTGATATTCAATTGGCAGTTGCTGTTCAATTGCTGCTCAATTGGAGGTTGTTGTTCAATTGGCGGTTGATGTTCAATTGGTGACTGCTATTCAATTGTTGTTCAATTGCTATTCAATTGACCTCCCAAGTCATTTTTAGGTGAGCCTCAGAAAACCTACCAAGAATGTTGAAAAAGTCGAAAGGTAAGGTTAAATGCAATTTACGTATATTTCTATTATATGAGGTTATAATATAAATAAAGCATATTAATGACAATTAACCACGGTATGATTAGTGTTGAGTAAATCTGAGAGCAGAGTAAGAGGGTATGGTTAATATGCACGGGTTTAAGAATTATACCATTAAATAGTCTTTGAAACATTTATGCTTGAGGATTGATTAAGGGGCCTTAAACTTTAATTTATGAAGGTTTAACTAGGAAAGGTAATTTAAATTCCTGGGTCAAATGAGATATATGCATTCTGTGCACATTGTTGGCCTAGGCTAGCATCATTTTGGTATCAGAGCAGGAACAGGTAAATGTCTTTGAAGAAACTCAGAGCAAGAACAAAACAGTCAGAGAAAACTTATCAAAGGAGATAAAGGCACCAACGAAGGTGTCAAGAAGCGTCATAGTTATCCTTTCGGAACAGCTGCTCTTCGACAAATTCAGAAGTATCAAAAGAGCACGGAGTTGCTAATTCGAAAGCTTCCATTTCAAAGGCTTATGAAGGGAATTGCTCAGGAAGTCAAGGCCGATTTATGATTCCAAAGTCATACAGTCTTGGTACTTCAGGAGACTACATGATCTGAATTGCATCCTTAAACGTTTCCATGACTGTTTCAAATTATGTCAAGCTTCAAAATCTTATGAATAATGAGCTTATTAGAGATGGCCTTTGGACAACAACAATTTGTGGCCACCACGAAACAACGAGGACCCTCGGTCAAAGTGCACTTACCATTGGCCCATGGAGACCGCACATGGACACAAATTGGCAATCGGAAGCCTAGATCCAGAAATAGAGGCAGTTTCTGATACGCAATTAGCGCTAAGCATTGATCGCGTGTCGCAGGACAAAACCATTAGTAAAGGAAAGCCCCGAGCGCTTGATCACAGGGAAAAGCATAAAAGCATATGGAAATCACCGAAACCGCCAGAAGGCAGGCCCCATGCCCAAAACTGGTGGGATATCATGTGCACTTCGAGCGGTAAGCAGGTTTGGATGAGTCCCGAGTGATGCCATACATTGGGTGATGCGTTCCCGACAGATGTGAGAGAAAACCACTTACATCGCGTGAGCAATGGTCGAGCAACTTACCCGTGCGATATGAATGGAGACCATAGGATCTAGAGGCCCAGATCAATGGTGGAGAAGCAATCCGATGGGTGACCAAATTCGATAGGGAAATAGGCTGAGGCGGATAAGATTTGAGATCCGGCATGACCACTGAGCTGGCAAAAGAATCAGTTTCGCGGGCAACCTTGGAGTAATGGAAATAACGACTGTTCAAAAAGAACTGACATTTAGTTCATGAGAAAACAGGTGGCCACCTCTCTATGAAGCATTACACAACGATGACGACGCAGAGTAGGGGAATCCCAATAGATAGAGGTAGGCGATCAAAAGAGCCGGGAAGTAGAAATGATCAGTCAGGGAGCAGATTGGCGTTAAGCGACCAACAGACAAATTGCAGGGGGGATAGAAGTAGAGAAGCAGTAAAAGAAAGCAAGAAATAGAGAAGCTGAGCTGACCTGTAGAGCAAACACAACATCTAGTAGACAGAACAGAGAGAGTCTGTGAACTCGAGAGAAGGCTTGAGAGGTTCAAGCAACTCCTCTGTGTATACCTGTCAGGTATTGAGTACCAAATTGGACTCATACCACTGAGACCAGTTGAGGTCAAGACTCAGGAAGGGGGAGTCTGTGTACTCTAGGGGCTTGGGGAATCCAAGTACCACCCTACTGATCATCATCTGTTGAAGTGAGACTGAAGTTCAGCTCCTTATTGTAAAATATTTGCTTTAAGAAACAATAGAAAGGGCCACCACTAAAGGCTGGACCAGGAGACATAGCCCAGGAGGATTGGGTGAACCCCTTATTAAATTTGTTGTGTTTTTGTATTTTCTTATTGTCTCTCTCTTACTGTTTCAAGTGTCTGTGTATTTCGCAATCTTATCGATCCATTGCTTAAAATAACATAGGCACACCCCAACACATGAGTCTGTAATACCTTCATTAATTTCCTGAGGTCATCTAGGGGTGATTTCAGATCAAGTGGTATCAAAACTTCTAGGTTGTTTAAGGTTAGACAAGCTTGTGCTGGATTTTGTTGTTGAATGCTAACTAGATCGAAGCTTAAATTAGGAGAAGGAGAGTTGGTCGAAACTAGCCTAGAAATTGGAAGAGTCTATCCTCAGAAGAAAATGTCAGCAGAAAGTCCCTTGGGACCAGATCCCCAATTTATGGATAGTTTCCTGGCCATGAGGTCCACGATAGAGGAAATTTATAGGGACTTTAGGAAACATAAAGACGAAGATTCATCAGGCTCCAAACAAGATAATGGAGAAGAAAATTCTCTCCTCCATGACCAATCAAAAGGCAAAGGGAAAGAAGAAAACTTTCTCACACCTCCTAATAGCCCTGAACATAAAAGGAAAACATATTTGATTAAATTAGATGTTAAATTTGATTTACCAATATATTATGGAGAGTTGAATGCAGAGAAGCTGGATAATTCGATCAGACAAATTGATGTTTATTGCAGAGTGCAGAGTATCGAATCAGACAAGAGTAAGATTTAGCTGACCAGCCTATGCCTTGAAGGCACTGCCTTGGTATGGTGGGAAGGAAGGACCGAAGCTGACATGAAGAAACATGGTAAGATTCTTTCGCTCTAGAGTGAATTTTTTTTCTACAATAAAAAATCAGTTCTATCCACTAGCTTACATGTAGCAAGCCATGATGAGCTGGTGAACTCTTCGTCAATTGAAAGGGAAAAGTATACAAGGTTACACCCAAGAATTTAGGAAGAGAGCTTTGATTCTAAGAATTTCTTTAGACTCACCTGAGACTCTGTTGAAGTACATAGGTGGTCTACACAGCTACATGAGGCACAATATCCTCATGTTTAATCTCACTAGTATAGATGAGATATTTGTTCAAGCTACGCATCTAGAAGATAGAGGAAAGAATGGGAACCCAGAAGTTGGGAGATCATCCAAACCCATTGCAAGCAAGAACAAGGAGAAAAGAAAACATAAATGGAAAGAGAGGAAGGCCAACACTGCACAAAAAAGCAAGTCTTCAAGCACTCACCGTAAGAAGGATGGGCATGATGATGAGCACTGTTGGATTCTGCATCCGGAGCTAAGACCTAAGAAGTTTGAGGGCAAGAAGAAGAAGATTGCTGCAACAATTCAGAAAGATTTGGGCTCGGACTTAGGAGATGAAACAACCATTGCAGCCACATGTGTAAAAGGTAAAAATTCTGAAGCATCTACTAGCAATTTTGCACAATCTATTAATGATGAAGAAAATGAGAGAAAAAGACATGAGCTTTTCCATATTTGAGTTATTTCCAAGCATCAAAAGATTGATACTTTGTTTGATAGTGGCTCACAAGTAACTTTAATTTTTGAAGCAATTATAAAGAAGTTGGGATTACTAGCTGTACCTCATAGGAAACCATACCCATTAGGTTGGTTAAGTGATAAAGTACAACTACAAGTGACTAGACAATGTAAACTTAAGTTTTCTTTTGGGTCAACATTTGTAGATGAGGTTGAGTTACATATAGTTCCTCTGGATATATGTGGAATTGTTTTAGGAAGTCCTTACTTGTATGATAGAAAAGCTATTTTCTACATCACTGAAAACAAGTATCTACTCGTTAAAGATAGAATCGAATACTTTGTAAGGGCTCATAAGCTCAAGAATAATTATACTCTCATAAACTCAGGGCAGATGAAATGAATTGTAAATTAATGCAAACAATTTTTACCGATGGTTGTAAAGGAAAAGAAACCTGATAAAACCAATGCATTTGAGGGTTGTGATGCTAAACATCAAGCTGATTTAGAAAAAGTTGTTTCAGAGTATGATATCTTGTTTGAAGAACCTAAAGGTCTGCCACCCAAAAAGGAAATAGTGCATGATATTAATTTGCAGTAAGATGCTCTGTTGCTTAACATCGGAATGTATAGGTTTTCCACTTTAGAGAATGTAGAAATCAAGAAGCAGGTGCAGGAGTTGCTCGAGAAGGGGTTCATCATACCTAGCGCATCACCATGTGGGTCACCAATCATTTTGGTGAGAAAGAAAGATGGCTCATGGAGAATGTGCATTTATTAGCAAGCACTGAATAAGATAACGATAAAAAAACGTTATCCCCTCCCTCATATAGATGACCTATTAGATCAATTGAAAGAAGCTGTTTATTTTTCCAAGTTAGACTTGCATAGTGGATATCATCAGGTCAGAGTTGTAGAACAAGATACATAGAAGATTGCTTTAAAAACAAAGTAGGGATTGTATGAGTGGCTGGTTATGCCTTTTGGCTTAACTAATGCTCCTGCTACTTTCATGAGAATAATGAATGATGTACTCAGACCTTTTCTTGATGAATTTGTTATCGTATATCTGGATGACATTCTTATATTTAGTAAAACATGGGAAGAACATTTAAAGCATGTTAAGCAGACACTAGATGTTTTGAAAAGAGAAAAACTTTATGTTAAACTCTCAAAATGTAAATTTGGCAAAACATCTTTGAATTGTTTGGGTCATATAGTAGGGGGTGGTGAATTGAAGATAGATCCCTCTAAGGTTGCAGTCATTGTAAACTGTCCTAAACCCAAATCTACCATAGAAGTAATAAGCTTTTTAGGAGCAACACAATATTGGAGAAAGTTTATTTCTAACTTTTCCTTAATTGCAGCTCCATTACATGCTAGGTGCTTCAGTGGGGAGGAAAATAGTAGAAAGCCTTCGACACATTGAAAGAAAAGATTAGTATAGCACCAATACTAGCACTGCCAGATCTTCAAAGACCATTTGAGATCCAAACGGATGACAGTGACTATGCCATTCTGAGACATTTAATTCTGTAGTAGTTAACTATACCACATATGATAAATAATTGTGTGCATTAGTACAGAGTGTGAAAAAGTGGAAACATTACTTAATGGGCAAAGAGACAGTTGTACATACTAATCATCAACCACTTCAATATCTACACTCCCAAACTAAGTTGCAGCAATCAAGGCAATATAGATGGATGGGTTTTCTACAACAATTTCATTTAGTCATCAGATATAAAAAGGGCATACACAATAAAGTTGCAGATATGTTATCTACACCAATTATAAATGCATCTACTATACTTAAGCATAACTCAGTATTGCATGAGAGCTACATTGAACAATATGCTCAAGATATAGATTTTAAAGATGTATATGCAACTTTAAGTCAAGGCAAATGAACAGAAGAATTGGATTATCACATTAAAGACCAACTCTTGTATCATTGTGGGAAGCTATGCATTCCACAAACTGAAAGAGTAAAGATAATTCGAGAAGCACACACTTATCTAATATCAGGTCACTTTGGGGTAAGTAAAACGGTTCCACAGCTGCAAAGTTTTGTTATTGGTGAAAAATGAATGAGATATTTTCTAGATATGTAAGAGGGTGTACCATGTGTGCTAAAAGCAAGCCCAGTAATAGAAAACTAGGCTTGTACACTCCACTACCAGTTCCTTCTCATCCTTGGGAAAGTGTTTCTATGGACTTTGTTGGAGGACTACCTAAATCTGGGAAAGGTCATGACTATTTATATGTTGTTGTGGATAGGTTCAACAAAATGTGTATTTTGATACCTTGTAATAAACATATTACAGCTGAACAAACTGCAAAGTTGTTCTTTCATCATGTATGGGTTCATTTTGGATTACCCACTTCCATTGTATCTAATCGAGACACCCAATTTGTTGGGAAGTTTTGGTCGAGTCTATGGGAATTGATGGACACCAAACTGATGAAAATCACAACCTTTCATCCACAAACAGATGGCCAGATAGAAGCGGTCAACAATATACTGATCCAGTTGCTCAGAGGCTATTGTAGCAAGCATCCCAAACTTTGGGATGAACGTTTGTGTTATGTGCAGCATGCTTACAACCGAGCTAAACATTCTTCTACACAGAAATATCCTTTTGAGACCTGTTTTGGTTTCACACCAAGGTCTCCCTTGGATTTTTTCTTTGGTAAAGACATAGCAGTTGATGGACACAGTGATGTAGACAAGGCAACCAGGTTCATTGAAAAAATCCAAGAGATTCACCAGGCAGTACAAGAATAGCTGGAAAAGAGCCAAGCCAAATACAAGGCAAGGCATGACAAACATTGGATGGAGCATGGTTTCCAAGTTGGTGATCAAGTCTGGTTGTATATCAGCAAGGAAAAAATGCAAGGTGAAGGTAAAAAGCTAAAGCCAATAAGTTATGGACCTTTCAAGATACTTGAGAAAATTGGTGAGAATGCTTTTCACCTTGATTTACCAGTTGACATGCACATCTACTCAGTCATTAATGCAGACATCCTGAGACTATTTGAACCTTCATTAATTGAAGGCCCTGAAGAGCAGAGTCAATTTCCTTCTATTGATGATCTGTTACTGGAATATCTTAATAAATTGCAGGAAGACACAATTCTGGACAGGAAGGTGAGGATGACGTGCAGGGGAGATGTTGAGTACCTCAGGATTGGACTCAAGGGTTCAAAGCCAAGTAGCGCAAAATGGATAGAGATTGGATAAGTGAGACATCTATACACTCACTTAGTCGATGATTGAAAACCAACTTTTGGTGGTCCAAAATCTTTTAAATGGGAAGGCAGTGATCTGAATTTCATCCTTAAACATTTCCATGATTGTTTCAAATTATATCGGGCTTCAAAATCTTATGAATAATGAGCTTATCAGAGATGACCTCTATACAATGGAAATTTGTGGCTAGCACGGAACAACGAGGACCCCCGATCAAAGCACGTTGACCGTTGGCCCATGGAGACCGCGCATGGATACAAATTAGCAATCAAAACCCCAGATCTAGAAACAGAGGCAGTTTCTGATACGTGATTAGTGTTAAGTGCTAATCGCGTATCGCAGGACAAAACCCTCAGTGAAGGAAAGGCCCAAGTGCTTGGTCACAGGGAAAAGCATGGAACCATACGAAAATCAATAAAATTGCCAGAAGGCGGGCCTCGCACCCAAAACCAGTGGGATATCATGTGCACTTCAAGCGGTAAGCGGGTTTGGCTGAGTCCCGCGAGATGCCATACATTGGGTGACGCGTGTCTGGCGGATGTGAGAGAAAACCTCTTACATCACGTGAGTAACGGTCGAGCAACTTACCCACACGATATGAACAGAGACCGTAGGATCTAGAGGCCCCAGATCAACGACGGAGAAGAAATCCTTTGGGTATCCAGATTCGATAGGGAAATAGGCCGAGGTGGATAAGATTTGAGATCCGGCATGACCGCTGAGTTGGAAAAAGAATCAGTTTCACAGGCAACCCTGAAGTAACAAAAATAATGATTGTTCAAAAAGAACTAACACTCAGTTTGTGAGGAAACAAGTGGCCACCTCTTTGTGAAGCATTACACAGCGATGATGACGCAGAGCATGGGAATCCCAACAGACAGAGGTAGGAAATCTAGAGATCCAGGAAGCAGAAACGAATATTTAGGGAGCACATTGGCTTTAAGCCACGAACAGACAAATTGAAGGGGGGACAGAAGTAGAGAAGCATTAAAAGAAAGCATAAAATAGAGAAGCTGAGCTGACCTGCAAAGCAAAGGCATCATTGAGCAGACAAAACAGAGAGAGTCCAAGAGTCTGTGAACTCCAGAGAAGGCTTGAGAGGTTCAAGCAACTCCTCCGTGTACACCTGTCAGGTATTGAGTACCAAATTGGACTCATAGCACTGAGACAAGTTGAGGTCAAGACTCAGGAAGGGGGAGTCTGTGTACTCTAGAGGCTTGGGGAATCCAAGTACCACCCTACTGATCATCATCTATTAAAGTGAGACTCAAGTTGAGCTCCTTATTGTAAAACCTTTGCTTTAAGACACAATAGAAAGGGCCACCACTAAATGCTGGACCAGGAGACATAGCCCAGGAGGATTGGGTGAACTCCTTATTAAATTTGTTGTGTTTTTTAGTTGTTTACTGTGTCTCTCTTACTATTTCAAGTGTATATGTATTTCACAATCTTATCGATCCATTGCTTAAAATAACATAGGCACACCCCAAACATGAGTCTATAATACCTTCATTAATTTCCTGAGGTCATCTAAGGGTGATTTCAAATCACTACAGAAGCCTATCTTGTTAGTCTATTTGAAGATACGAATTTTTGCACCATACATGCGAAGAGGGTGACAATTATGCCAAAAGACATTCATCTTGCAAGGCGTATCTGTGGAGGAAAGACTGGTCTGATGACTGCGTTGAGATTCGAATTTAAATCCTCAAAGTAAATCCTAGGAAATTACATATTGACATGTGGTATGTTTGACTCTATGCACTGTTTAAGTTAGAGTACAAAATCGTGGAATTGGTTGTGGAGTTGAAGCATGAAGATATGCTAAACCAGATTGAGATCCTGAAGACACGCGAATCAGGGAACAAGATCAAATAGAGATCTTGAGATGAGATGATATTTTTTTATCTTAATTGGTTTGAAGATTGTATTGCATAATTTTGAATGCAGGAAAAAAGGAAATATCCCAGTAGAGATGAAGGAAACTCGTAAAATTTTCTGAAAGAAAGAGAATGTGGCAGAACCTAAATGTTCCAGCTAAATATTGGAAGAAAAGGAAAGTTGTGTTCTAAAAGTGTAGATGAGTTGAAGCCTAGAAGGAGCAGAGAGAAATGCTCAAGGAAGTTCTAGACAGAGGACCAATACTTGCTGAAAGACAAAGTCCAGAGGAGAGCTTGGTGAGGTAAGTGGTAGCAGGGAGGACTTGTTGTTGCAGAGGCTTGCGCAACTCATATTGATGTGAGCGAGGAACTCATAGAGATGGAAAGAATGATGAATAGTGACAATCATAGCAGAGGTTCTGAAAGGGACAACAACAGAGGACAAAAGAAGAAAGATGCCAAGTTAAATGGCATGAGAATGAGTGACTAAAAATATGACAAATAGATGGCTGAGATTGCAGTTCAGCTTGAAGTATTAATGGAGATGTTGCAGAGAAATGAGGAGGACAGGAAATATGGTTATGTCATGAGAAAGAAAGTGAAGTGGTAGAGGCTACAAGAGAAGAGGAATCAGTAGGTAAATATGCAGCTAATAAAGGAGATGAAGGAGCTTGAACAGATTATCGATGTCAAATTGAAGACAGAGAAGCTCAAATGAATTGAGCTACAACAAAGGAGAATGCTAAAGAAGGTGTTGAAGTTTTGGTATGTGAACCGAAACATGGTCCATTTATTTCTGAAATTAATGAAGAGACAAAGGAGTTAAATCATATGAATGATTCAAAGAAGCTAGAAGACTTGATGAATGAAGCATCAATCGAGACCAAAAGGTCTTGTACTTTTAAAACTAATGATTTGTTTATGGTTGCATGTACAACACAAGGTGATGAACAAACTTTAGAGTTTGTTAAGAAAGAGGAGAAGATTTTAAAATCTGTTCAGATTAAGACTAAGATAGCAAGATCTCAGAAATGAATGGACACAGAAAGGTCTCATGGAAATATGCAGCAGAATATTAGAGCCGGTAATAGTAAATATTGGAATAACAGATATGAGTTAAGACATGAAGATGAAGAAAAGGTATTTAATATGCCTAATGATTTTGGAATACTTAAGCATGATGATTTAGATTTAAAAAAAGAAAGACCATTTGATGATTGGACGACAACAAGTGAAGGTACTGAAAAATGTGTACAATTTTCAAGTTCTGCTTCAATTAGAATTATTGAATTATATAGAAAATTATATCTTCAAAGAAGAAAATTAGAATAGTAGAGGATAAATATCCAAAGTAAACTGCTGATGGAGGATGACAAAGAAATTGTCATGAATAACAATTAGGAAGAATAAGTTATCAGTTGCAATGAACGGAAGCAAAAAATGGTCCCGGAAGACAATATGGCAGCAGCTGTAAAGGCGCAAGACAATAGTGAACAAGAGGGTAAGGATGTAAGGGTGGCAGTAGTAAAAATAAAATTCAGCAGTTAAGAGTTGAAGGTAATCAACAGTTAGAAGATATACTAGACAAAGAGATTGAACTGATAAGAAGAATAATGATAAAGGTGTCTCAGAAGAAGACAGCAGCAGGAAAGCAAAGAAGCAACAGTAAGAGGAAGACAAAAGAAGAATGTGAGAGAATAGCAACCTGGAAATTGCAGAATAAGGTATGGAAACGGGGAAAACAACAATAGACAACAGCAACAACAGAACATATAGAAGGAAAATAAAGATGCAAAAAAAGGTTACAAAACAAAATATGGGATCTAGGAGGAAAGACACATGATCTAGAGATCATGAATATTTTCAACCTTGGGAGTCTGATGCAGGAGCATCCGGCTCAGAAATTTCATTGTATTTTAGTTGAATAAGGGGTCTTGTGTTTTTAAATAAGTGTCATGTTTCTTAAGTATTAAATTAATAGGATGTGATAGTTATAATCAATTAAATATTGTGAGGATATTTGTAAATGTTCTTGAATGTAGGAGAACATGAGTGATGATGAGTAATTAGTATGGATTGAGATATTATAAATTTTAGAAAGTAGTTCATGATTTATGGAGGATCCTTAGGATTAGTTGAGAGTTGAGATCCTCAAGGGATAAAGAAGATATTTGAGGAACTAAATGAGGACTTAGAAGATTCTTAGGATTTAGTTGAGAAGATTGAGGATCTGAACCAAAATTGGAAACATAATCCTTTTGTATAAATGTAAGCCTTAAAGGCATAAACAATTTAGATAGTAGTAGAAACAAGGAACATAGATAGACAGGAGGGTTGGATTGTGAGCCTACAGGCATTGAAACAGAAAAGGTCAACTGAATGTCAATGAGGCTAGCAAGAGAAAGACTCTTTTGTATATACATTTCTTTTTGAATATAGAGATTCATTTTGTGAGTTATATAGTGTGTATCAATAAATTAATTGATAAATTATGTGTGTAGTGGAGAACTTTGTTTAATATATATATGAATGGGAATTTCAAGCAGAGAACATGTGGAGAGAAGGAATAGAGAGGAGGATAGTGGTTGGACTGCGTGAATTCGATTAAATAAATCAGCGCAAAGCTCAAAAGTAGTAGTTTTAAAGAAGCATGCGGAAAATAACTCAAGAGAAGAGTCACGAAAAAAAAGGGAACCAAAGACAAAGAAAAAATTGTGTTATAATCTGTAGGAACAATAGATGGGAAGGTTTCTGTATGTGTAGGTTGGGAGCATATGGAGGTTTTGATCATGGTTGAAGTCCCGTACTAAATCCTAACCATTGATCTCATTTTCAAATGCTTACATCATAGTCAACTGCAGAGGTTATGATATTATTTAACCAGTGTGCAAGTTAAAGTATCGCAAGTCGTAGATGTGAAGGATTCTGTTATCCCATAGATATCAGATCGTGAATTGATCGAGCATTAATCCCAAGAATGGACTTGAACCACTTTAAATAACGATTTATTATTTTGTTGATCGGGTGAATGATAACCATTAGATCCGGCCAGAGGAGACCAACAACGTAGAGAAAGTCAATGTGGGCTAAGTGTTGTTCAATCATGCATTTGTTGTTCAATTATGGAAGTTTTGTTCAATCGCGCATTTTTTGTTCAATTACGGAAGTGTTGTTCAATTGGCGGTTGTTGTTCAATTGCCATTCAATTGGAGATTGTGTTCAATTGTTGCTCAATTGGCGGTTGTTTTTCAATTGTTGTTCAATTGGTGGTTGTTGTTCAATTGCTGTTCAATTGGCGATTGTTGTTCAATTGTCAATTGCTGATCAATTGATGTTCAATTGACCTCCTGCGTCATTTTAAGGTGAGCCTCGGAAAATGTTCCAAAAACGTGGAAAAAGTGGAAAGGTAATGTTAAATGTGATTTATGTATATTTCTATTATAAGAGGTTATAATAGAAATAAAGAGGATTAAGTAACCATGGTATGATTAGTGTTGAGTAAATCCGAGACCAGAGTAAGAGGGTATGGTTAATATGCGCAGGTTTAAGAAATAGACCATTGAATAGTCTTTGAAACATTTGAGCATGAGGATTGATTAAGGGGCCTTAAACTTTAATTTATGAAGGTTTAATTAGGCAGGGTAATTAAAATTCTTGGGTCAAATGAGATATATATGCATTTTATATGCATACAGTGGGAATTTTCAGTTTAGGCTGCCATCATTTTGGTATCAAAGTAGGAACAGGTAAATGTCTTTGAAGAAACTCAAAGCAAGAATGAAACAATGAAAGAAAAATCAGTAAAGGAGATAAAGGCGCCGTCGAAGGTGTGAAGAAGCTTCATAGATATTGTTTAGGAACAGCTACTCTTAGAGAAATTCATAAGTATCAGAGGAGCATGGAGTTGCCAATTCGAAAGTTTCCATTTCAAAGGCTTATGAAGGGAATTGCTTAGGACTTCAAGATGGATCTGTGATTCCAAAGTCATATTGTCTTGGCACTTTAGGAGACTATAGAGGCTTATATTTTCGGTTTGTTTGAAGATAAAAATTTGTGCACTGTACATGCGAAGAGGGTGACAATTACGCCAAAAGACATTCAGATTGCAAGGTGTATCTGTGGAGGAAATATTTGTCCGATGACTGCGTTGAGATTCCAATTAAAATCCTCAAAGTAAATCCTAGGAAATTACGTATTGACTTGTTGTATGCTTTACTGTATGCACTGTTTAAGTTAGAGTTCAAAATTGTGGAATTGGTTGCGCAGTGGAAGCATGAAGATCTGCTGAACCAGATTTGCAGGTGTGGTGAGATCTTGAAGACAGACGAATGGGGGGACAAGATCAGACAGAGATCTTGAGATGACATAATATGTTTTTATTTAATTGGTTTGAAGATTGTATTGTATAATTTAGAATGTAGGCAAAGAGGAAATATCTCAGTAGAGATGAAGGAAACTCGTAAAAGTTTTTGAAATAAAGCTAATGTGGCAGAACCTAAATGTTCCATCTAAAGATCGGAAGAAAAGGACAGTTGTGTTCTTAAAGTGTAGATGTGCTGAAGCATAGAACGAGCATAGAGAAATGCTCAAGGAGGTTCGAGGCAGAGGACCAATACTTTTTGAAAGACCAAGTCTAAAGGAGAGCTTGGTGAGGTAAGTGGAAGCAGGGAGGACTTGTTGTTGCAAAGGCTTGTGCAACTCATAGTGAAGTGAGTGAGGAACTCATAGAGATGGAAAGGATGATGACTAGTGAAAGTCATAGGAGAGGTTCTAAAAGAGACCACAATAGAGGACATAAGAAGAAATATGCCAAGGAAAATGGCATGAGAATGAGTGATGAAAAATATGACAAAGAAATGGCTGAGATGGCAGTTCAAATTAAAGAATTAATGGAGATGTTGTAGAGAAAGGCCTTGTATTTTTAAACCTAATGATTTGTGTATGGTTTCAGGTACAACACAGGGTGATGAACAAACTTTAGAGTTTGTTAAGAAATAAGAATAGAATCTGAAATCCATTCATATTAAGACTAAGATAAAAAGATCTCAGAAACGAAAGGAGACAGAAAGGTCTCATGGAAATCTACAGTAGGATATTGGAGCTGGTAACAGTAAAGATTGGAATAGAAAATATGAATTAAGACATGAAGATGAAGAAAGGGTATTTACTATGCCTAATGTTTTTGAAATACTTAAGTAGGATGATTTAGATTTTAGAGAAGAAAGACCATTTGATGATGGGACGACAACAAGTGAAGGTACTAAAAAATGTGTAAAATTTTCAAGTTCTACTCCAATTAGAATTATTGAATTATATAGAAAATTAGATCTTCAAAGAAGAAAGCTAGAACAACAAAGGATAAATATCCAGAGTAAACTGTTGATGAAGGATGACAAAGAAATTGTCATGAATGACGATCAGGAAGATAAAGTTATCAGTTGCAATGAACGGAAGCGGAAAATAGTCCTGGAAGACAATATGGAAACAACTGCAAATGTGCGAGACAATAGTGAACAAGAGGGTAAGGATGTAAGGGTGGCAGTAGTAAAAGTGAAAATTCAAAAGTTAAGAGTTGAAGGCAATCAACAGTCAGAAGATATACTGGACAGAGAGATTGAACTGATAAGAAGAATAATGATAAAGGTGTCTCTGAAGAAGAAAACAACAAGAAAGAAAAGAAGCAACAGTAAGAGGAGGACAACAGAAAAATGGGAGAGCATAGCGAGCCGAAAATTGCAAAATAAGGTATGGAAACCAGGAAAACAACAATAGGCAACAACAGCAAAAGAACAGCTGGAAGGAAAAGAAATAGGCAAAGACAGATTACAAAACAAAATCTGGGATCCAGAAGGAATTACAACAACATTGAAGACACATGATCTAGAGATCATGAATGTTTTCAACCTTTAGAGTCTGATGTAGGAGCATCCAGATAAGAAATTTCATTGTATTTTAGTTGACTTAGGGATCTTGTGTTTTTAAGGAAGTTGGTTTCTTAAGTATTAAATTAATAGGATGTGAGAGTTTTAATTATTTAAATATTCTGAGGATATTTGTTAATGTTCTCGAATGTAGGAGAACATGAGTGATGATGAGTAATTAGTATGGAATGAGATATTGTAAATCTTAGAAAGTAGTTCATGATTTATGGAGGATCCTTAGGATTATTTGAAAGTTGAGATCCTCAACAGATAAAGAAGATATTTTAGGAACTAAATGAGGACTTAAAAGATACTTAGGATTTAGTTGAGAAGAATGAGGATCTGAACCAGAACTGGAAACATAATCCTTTTGTATAAATGTAAGCCTTAAAGGCATAAAAAATTTAGATAGTAGTAGAAACAAGGAACATAGATAGACAGGAGGGTTGGATTGTAAGCGTATGGGCATTGAAACAAAAAATTCCAACTGAATGTAAATCAAGCTAGTGAGAGAAAGGCTCTTTTGCATATACATTTGTTTTTGAATACATAGATTCGTTTTCTTAGTTATATAGTATGTATTAAGAAATTAATTGATAAATTATGTGTGTAGTGGAGAACTCTATTTAATATATATATGAATGTGAATTTTGAGCAGACAACAAGTCCAAAGAAGGAATACAGAGGAGGATAGTGGTCGAATTGTATGAAGCTGATTGAAGAAATCATCACAAAGCTCAGAAGTAGTAGTTTTAAAGAAGCATGCGAAGAATAACTCAAGGGAAGAGTCACGCAGAAAAAGGGTACCAAAGATAGAAAGAAGAAATTGTGTTATAATATGCTAGAACAACAGATGGGAAGATTTGCGTATGTAGAGGTTAGGAGCATATGGAGATTTTGATCGTGGTTGAAGTCCCATACTAAATCCTGACCATCGATATCGTTTTCAGATTCTTACATCACAGTCAACTGCAGAGGTTATGATATTATTTAACCAATGTGAAAGTTAAAGTACCACAAGCCATAGATGTGAAGGATTCGGATATCCCATAGATATCGGATCATGAATTGATCGGGTGTTAATCCCAAGAACAGACCTGAACCACTTTAAATAATGATTTACTTTTTTGTTGATCGGGTGAATGGTAATGTTCGATCAGGTCAAAGGAGACCAACAACGTAGAGAAATTCAATATGGGCAAAGTGTTGTTCAATCATGCATTTGTTGTTCAATTACAGAAGTCTTGTTCAATCGTCCATTTTTTGTTCAATTACAGAAGTGCTGTTCAATTGGCGGTTGATGTTCAATTGCTGCTCAATTGGCTTTTGATGTTCAATTGTTGTTCAATTAGGGTTGTTGTTCAATTGCTGTTCAATTGGCGAGTGTTGTTCAATTTTCGATTACTGTTCAATTGACCTCCTGCATCATTTTAGGTGAGCCTCGGAAAACATGCCAAGAACGTGGAAAAGGTGGAAAGGTAAGGTTAAATGCAAGTTATGTATATTTCTATTATATGAGGTTATAATAGAAATAAAGCGGATTAAGGACAATTAACCATGGTATGATTAGTGTTGAGTAAATCCAAGACTAGAGTAAGAGGGTATGGTTAATATGTGTGGGTTTAAGAATTAGACCATTGAATCGTATTTGAAATTTTTCCACTTGAGGATTGATTAAGGCGCCTAAATATTTAATTTATGAAGGTTTGACTAGGCGGATAATTAAAATTCCTTGGTCAAATGAGATATATGCATCTTATATGCATACTGTGGCCATTGTCGGCTTAGGCTGGCATCATTTCGGTATCAAAGCAGGAACATGTAAATGCTTTGAAGAAACTCAGAGCAAAAAGGAAAAAACGAAAGAAAACTCAGCAAAGGAGATAAAGGCACCAACGAGGGTGTGGAGAAGCCTCATAGATATCTTTTTGGCACAACTGCTCTTCGAGAAATTCGGAAGTATCAGAAGAGCACGAAGTTGCCATTTCAAAGGCTTGTAAAGGGAATTTCTCAGGACTTCGAGATGGATCTGCGATTCAAAATTCATATTGTCTTGGCACTTCAGGAGACTACAGAGGTTGATCTTTTCGATCTGTTTAAAGATACGAATTTGTGCACTGTACATGTGAAGAGGGTGACGATTACGCCAAAAGACATTCAGCCTGCAAGGCATATCTGTGGAGGAAAGATTGGTCTGATGACTACATTGAGATTCCAATTAAAATCCTCAAAGTAAATCCCAGGAAATTATGTATTGACGTGTGGTATGTTTGACTGTATGCACTATTTAAGTTAGAGTTCAAAATCGTGGAATTGGTTGCACAGTGGAAGCATGAAGATCTGTTGAACCAGATTTGCAGGAGTGGTGAGATCCTGAAGACAGGTGAATGGGGGGACAAGATCAGACAGAGATCTTGAGATGAGATGATATGTTTTTATTTTAATTGGTTTGAAGATTGTATTGCATAATTTAGAATGCAGGCAAAGAGGAAATATCTCAGTAGAGATGAAGGAAACTCGTAAAAGTTTCTGAAAGAAAGAGAATGTGGCAGAACCTAAATGTTCCAGCTAAATATTGGAGGAAATGGAAATTTGTGTTCTTAAAGTGCAGATGAGTTAAAGCCTAGAAGGAGTAGATGGAAATGCTCAAGGAGGTTCCAGACAAAGGATCAGTACGTGCTAAGAGATTGAGTCCAGAGGAGAGCTTGGTGGGGTAAGTGGTAGCAGGGAGGACATGCTATTGCAGAGGCTTGCGCAACTCATAGTGAAGTGAGTGAGGAACTCATAGAGATGGAAAGGATGATGACTAGTGACAGTCATAGCAGAGGTTCTGAAAGAGACCACAATAGAGGACAAAAGAAGAAAGATGCCAAGGAAAATGGGATGAGAATGAGTGACGAAAAATATTACAAAGAAATGGCTGAGATGGCAGTTGAGCTTGAAGTATTAATGGAGATGTTGTAGAGAAATGAGGAGGACTAGAAATATGGTTATGTCATGAGAAAGAAAGTGAAGTGGTAGAGGCTACAAGAGAAGAGGAATCAACAGGTGAATATGCAGCTAATAAAAGAGTTAAAGGAGCTTGAATAGATTATAGATGTCAAATTGAAGACAGAGAAGCTCAAAGGAGTTGAGCTACAACAAAAGGAAAATGTTGGAGAAGGTGTTGAAGTTTTGGTATGTGTCATATGAATGATTCAAAGCAGCCAGAAGACTTGATGACTGAAGCATCAACCAAGACCAAAAGGTCTTGTATTTTTAAAACTAATGATTTGTGTATGGTCGTAAGTACAACACAGGGTGATGAAAAAAATTTAGAGTTTGTTAATAAAGAGATAAAGAATCTGAAATCTATTCAGATGAAGACTGAGATAGCAAGATCTCATAAATGAAAGGAGACTGAAAGCTCTCATGGAAATATGCAACAAAATATTGGAGATGGTAACAGTAAATATTGGAATTGCAGATATGAATTAAGACATGAAGATGAAGAAAAGGTATGTACTATGCTTAATGAGTTCGTAATACTTAAGCAGGATGATTTAGGTTTAACAGAAGAAAGACCATTTGATAATGGGATGACAACAAGTGAAAGTACTAAAAATAGTGTAAAATTTTCAAGTTCTACTCCAATTAGAATTATTGAATTATATAGAAAATTAGATCTTCAAAGAAGAAAACTAGAGCAATAGATGATAAATATCTAGAGTAAATTGTTGATGAAGGATGACAAAGAAATTGTCATGAATGAAAATCAGGAAGAAGAATTTATCAGTTGCAATGAACAGAAGCGGAAAATGGTCCTGGAAGACAATATGGTAGTAGTTGAAAAGCTGCAAGACAATAGTGAACAAGAGGGTAAGGATATAAGGGTGGAAGTAGTAAAAATTAAAATTTAGTAGTTAAGAGTTAAAGGCAATTAGTAGTCAGATCATATACTGGACAAAGAGATTGAATTGATAAGAAGAATAATGGTAAAGGTGTCTTAGAATAAGAAAACAACAGGAAAGCAAAGAAGCAGCAGTAAGAGGAAGACAGTAGATGAATGTGAGAGCATAGCAAGCAGGAAATTGCATAATAAGGTATGGAAACCAACAAAACAACAATAGACAACAGTAGCAACAGAATATTTGGAAGGACAAGAAATAGGCAAAAACAGATTACAAAACAAAATCTGGGATCTAGGAGGAATTACAATAGCATTGAAGACATATTATCTAAAGATCATGAATGTTTTCAACCTTGGGAGTCTGATGCAGAAGCATCCGGCTCAAAAATTTCATTTTATTTTAGTTGACTTATGGGTCTTGTGTTTTTAAATAAGTTGGTTTCATAAGTATTAAATTAATCGGATGTGAGAGTTTTAATTAATTAAATATTGTGAGGATATTTGTAAATGATGTTGAATGTAGGAGAACATGAGTGATGATGAGTAATTAGTATGGACTGAGATATTGTAAATCTTAGAAAATAGCTAATGATTTATGGAGGATCCTTAGGATTAGTTGAAAGTTGAGATCCTCAAGGGATAAAGAAGAGATTTTAGGAACTAAATGAGGACTTAGAAGATTCTTAGGATTTAGTTGAGAAGATTGAGGATCTGAACCAGAGTTAGAAACATAATCCTTTTGTATAAATGTAAGTCTTAAAGGCATAAAAAATTTAGATAGTAGTAGAAACAAGGAACATAGGTAGACAAGAGGGTTTGATTGTGAGCCTATGGGCATTGAAATGAAAAATGGAAACTGAATTTAAATCACGCCAACAAGAGAAAGACTCTTTTGTATATGCATTTATTTTTGAATACAGAGATTCGTTTTCTGAGTTATATAGTGTGTATTAAGAAATTAATTGATAAATTATCTGTGTAGTGGAGTACTCTGTTTAATATATATATGAATGATAATTTCGAGCAAAGAATAATTGCAAAGAGGGAATACAGAGGAGGATATTGGTCGAACTGTATGAACTTGATTAAAGAAATCAGTGCAAAGCTCAGAAGTACTAGTTTTAAAGAAGCATGCAGAGAATAAATCAAGAGAAGAGTCGTGCATAAAAAGGGAACCAAAGACAAAAAGAAGAAATTGTGTTATAATCTGTTGGAAGGTTTTGAACGTGGTTGAAGTCCCATACTAAATCCTGACCATCGATCTCTTTTTCAAATGCTTACGTCACAGTCAACTACGGAGGTTATGATATTATTTAACGAATGTGCAATTTAAAGTATCACAAGCCATAGATGTGAAGGATTTCGTTATCCCACAAATATCACATTGTGAATTGATCGGGCATTAATCCCAAGAATGGACCTGAACCACTTTAAATAACGATTTATTGTTTTGTTGATCGCGTGAATGATAACTGTTAGATCTGGTCAGAGGAGACCAATGCCGTAGAGAAAGTGAATGTGGGCGAAGTGTTGTTCAATCACGCATTTATTCTTCAATTATAGAAGTGTTGTTCAATCACGCATTTGTTGTTCAATTACGAAAGTGTTGTTCAATCGTGCATTTTTTGTTCAATTACGTAAGTGTTGTTCAATTAGTGGTTGATGTTCAATTGGCAGTTGTTCTTCATTTGCTGCTCAATTGGCGGTTGTTGTTCAATTACTATTCAATTGGTGGTTATTATTCAATTGCTTTTCAATTGGCGATTGTTGTTCAATTTTTGTTCAATTGCCGATTGTTATAAAATTGTTGGTCAATTGACCTCCTACATCATTTTTAGCTGAGCTTCGAAAAACATGCCAAGAACATGGAAAAAGTGGAAAGGTAAGGTTAAATGCGATTTATGTATATTTCTATTATATGATGTTATAATAGAAATAAAGTAGATTAAGGACAATTAACCATGGTATGATTAGTGCTACGTAAATCCGAGACTGAGTAAGAGGGTATGGTTAATATGTGTGGGTTTAAGAATAAGACCATTGAATAGTCTATGAAACATTTCCACATGAGGATTGATTAAGGGGCCTTAAACTTTAATTTATGAAGGTTTGACTAGGCAGGGTAATTGAAATTCTTGGGTCAAATGAGATATATGCATTTTATATGCATACTGTTGGTATTTTCGGCTTAGGCTGGCATCACACACCAATGGGAATGAGTATGACGGGGTGTAGGCTAATATTATAAAAGCAGGAAAACTTGAACTCATCTATGAGTTGAAAGATTTGCTATCATTTATCGATATCTCACTTGGTAACCAATACATGATGAACTTACCAAAGTGGAATGACAACTTCCTTAGGAATGATATGCACTCATACATTTTGAAGTGCTAACAAATGTGTCTAAATGGGTTCATAATACAGGATACACTGGAGGTAGATATAGGTAGTGCAAGTACATAATGGGAATTTACTTGCATATAAAACTTATTAATTTCATGTTCACAATGGACATTTAATTGAATATAAAAATTCTTCTTGGCAACAATAATTTTTTTCTATGTACAAATGACTAGAAATATTTGAAAAAGAATTGGGAATTCCTCAAGCCCTAGGATGCTCTCATGGAAACAACAAGAAAGTAGTTCATTATGAGGTCAATAATTTTAATCCCACCTTCTTAAAATTGCTACTATTTCCTCTTTGGTTTTATGTCTTATTTTTGCACGCATATATTTTTTAGAGGCTCGGGAGGTCATGATAATATTTTAGTTTCTAGTTTTATCCAATAGGATATAATATTTCTATTTTTTCTAAAAATTGTTTAATGAAACAGTACACTAATTCTATATTGTAAACTTTATTTTTAGGCAATAATTTTTTATATCTATATCTTAAAAAAATTGAAGTCAAACGAAAATATATATATATATATATATATAAATAAATATAATGTAAATAATAACATTATAATCATAATAAATGTGATATTTCTATTATCAATTTAGTTAATTGGATAGTAAATCATAAATGTGGTTTTGCTTTTTTTTTTCTTGTTTTGTACTACATGCTAAATTGATATTTTTAGTTTAATTTTAAAACTATTATATTTGATGTAATGATTATTATATAAAATGAAAATGTAAGAACGTTTTTTAACTAAATTTGGAAAAATATATATGTGTATGTGTGTTAATAAGTTTCTAAGTCCTCTTTCTAATATTAAAAATTAACGCTTTTACTATTAACTATTTAATCATACTCTGTATATATTATATAACACTATCTTGGTACTATAAGTCTTTAAAACTCTAGGTCATTAAAAGTAAATTCTCCCTCATCCCTTAGATTTTGAAAAACAAAATATATATAACATAGATAAAATGTATACAAAATTTAAAAATGTTTTTAATTAATTATTTAGTAAAGTTTATTTGCAATATTTTTTTGATAAAAATCAAACTAATAATACACAACTATACTATAGCCTTTGTCCCAAGAGATGTGTTCTACAACCTAGTATGAGGGCGATGTGTAATTGTATCTATTTTGAAGATGGAGTCGAGGTGTGTCTAACAAAAGAAAAAGAAAAATAAATATTTAGTAAATAAAAATTAATGTCAGCCTAAACAAAAATAACCATATAAATACAAAATTAAAAGACAATCAATACGATAATTACAATAAAGTATTGATCATTCACCACGTTTGCGGAATTATCTATGTTCATTTTGTTCAAGTTTTCTATATTTCTTAATGTTCACTAAAAATTATAACTAATAATAGTATTTTTTTTGTATATCTACATTTATCAAATAAGTTAGAGATTTGCTAAAATAAAACATAAGAATTCATATTTGTAAATCCATTATATAATTCTATAGAGTGGTCATAATTTCTCACTCTATCTAACCATTCAAATGATAAGAATATTCTAAGTTTTCTTCAAAATACTACTAATCTTCAAGTGTGGATTTAATTTTTTGGCACGTCACTACACAGCGTCTTCTATCTTCCTATACCGTATGGCATCTACAAATTTCAAATCAAGACACTACGAGTGCAACGTTGGGTTTAATAAATGTCCTACACTTTATAAAATATCACAATATTAGAAGGATCCATGATGCCAAGAACTTCTACACTCAATGCCTTTTTGTGAATACTTAACCTTGATATAACTTTATTCTTCCTTTGTAATAATTAGAACAACTTATGAGCGCACTTCAAATTTTATTAATTGAAAGTTTCTACAGAAAAACATGATAATTAGGTTTATGTATTTCATGTTAACATATCTTAAACTGTTAAGGTAAATGTTTATTAAACTGTTAAGGTAAATGTTTATTATTGAGGTAAATGGTTTTGGCTAGACCAGTTTTGAGAACTGGTATTCATATAGTGTTTTTCTTTTTTTTGGTGGGAATTTATGTACATATTTCACATCACATATTTTTGTAATTTAAATAAACACTTCTATCAATTCTACTAAAATACCATAATTTTTCTTTTGATTCATCATTAATACAACTACTGTGAATGTAATAGATTTTAAAACCGAAAATGGGGAAGAGTGAATGCTTTTGTCATATGTAAACACAACTGATAAAAATTAATAATTTAGTTAAAATTTATTTGGATCAATAAATAATCAGTAATGATGAAAAACTATTTTTGCAATAATTGGTATGTCGGGGTTGTCAGCTATGTTGACAACATGATTAATTTAATATGATTAACAATGATCCCTACAACAACTATTATGTAATAGGCCTTAAAATCATTAACATATTTGATATTATTAACTATCATCCTTGCAAAATTGGGAAGTTGGTGTCAAGATGATGGATACGTGTCATATTTGATATCATATTTTTCACCTTTGATATCATATTTTTCACCTTGATTACCTTACTAAATATAGACTATGATTAAATTGGAGGATAAGATGAGTATTGGAATAGTGAATTGGCTTTGCCAGATGCCAAGTGATCTAGTACTAGAAGAAGGTTGATGCATGGTAGTGCTCTCAAATATTTACGTGATAAGATCAATACTATGGATGGTAATAATGGTGTTTGAGAAGAAATCAACGATGTGATTAAGCTTGAGCGAATGATAAGGCTCAATGTTGTCATACAATCTTGAGGATACGAAATTGGTTTAGAGGCACAAATAGATAATAAAATTGAGTCTACCAATGAAAGACTACTACAAAACAAATGGGTTCAAATAATCAAGGTGAATTAACTACATACTCAAATTTTGAAACATAGCATTATGGCATATTCAAATACATAAGTGTGAAATAAATAAATTATTACTAATATTTACATTAATTTCAAGAATATACTTAGATCCACCTAACTTCAGATCTACCGTGAAGAGGGGGATCCTATCCCAAGAGAAAGAAACATTTTCTCAAATTAGGTAGTCCAAATAGAAGGTTTACATATTTCATTGTAGATCCAAAGGTAGATGCATCTAGGCTCTTAATAATAAAAGGGATATAAAATATATCTTCCCCTTTACTTGGTATGATGGTATGTATCTTCGAAGTAAAGGTAACTTATGTAAATTTATGTAAGTCCTGATTCCAGAGAAATCAATATAATATCCACTTAGAATTTCTATTTATTAGTTCCTATCAAACCAAGCCTATAGGATTCTGTTTACATATTATACACTAGTAATTTAGCACTCACAAATGTAGATTATAATTTTTTATGCAATTTTTTCAAGAGCATCATTTCAAACTTGAGCGACAAGAACTCAATTGTTGTGCAACACTTGTTTAATTTAAATGGTTGCACTAATTATATATTTTGGATGATGAGTGATTAAATAATAAATTAAAATGTGAATCTTTCCTTCTAACTTGTGAGGTATGGATAAATTATTTTTTGTCACATTGGGCATGTTGTATACATAAGGCAGGGTATCCTAAGAAATATGATTTGCATGCTAAGAATTTCTTTTGTAAATAATGGTTAAAAGTGCATGGTTAAGAATATTGTTGAATGTTTTTGAGAAAATTTTATATATCTTTAACACATTTATAATAATAATAATAATAATAAGAATAAGAATAGGAAGATGTAGTTAAAATTTATATAATTTGCATGTTTTTTTATCTTGGGAACATGAAATGTATTATGTGGAACTTTTCTATGGTGGATTAACTCCCATTATCATTTACCAAAGTTTTAATTGATATGGATGTGATTTTTATATTGAAATAGTGAGATATAAGAGACACATATTTCTTTTTCAAGTTGTTGTTTAGTGAACTTCTTATAAGTTTGAATTGGTCCAAAAGTTGAGTGATTCTACTTTTATTTTTATTTTTATTATTATTTTAATGTGAGGTCCTTTTTCTTAACAAAATCTTTTCTCAATCAAAGTGAAAGACATCCAATTCATAATACTAAAACACAATCGAGTTGGGAGGATGATTGCAATGAGAGGCCCATTCTACAACCCAGTATGAAGAAATGTGCGAGGAGATGGGAGGAGTTGTATGATTCTGTGCTCAACCTAGTTTTACATGTTTAAATACTTTTAATTATTAAATTTATTATAACCTTATACATATTTTTAACTATTAAAAATGTTATAAGACAATATGAACTACATGCGGTAAAAATATTTTACTTTCGATTCATTATTATTGATATTACAAGGCCATGAGAAATAATTTTTTTCTTCATATCTATGTGAAGTAATTTAGTTTAATGAGTAAGAACACTTCCACTTTTCATAATAATAATAGCAAATGCTTTTTGGAGATCTCAGTTGTGTCTAAATTTTAGATAAAGATAAAGTGATTTAAAAAAAGGCAATAATTTTATTTTGTAATGTGAAGAAAAAGATACTTAATTCTTATACTTTCTAAAAATATTTCAATGTGAACTTATATAAATTACTTGAATATTAATTAATTTATTTCAATATCAACTTGATATATGAATATATAGAAACACAAATTTAATTGAAAATAAAAGAAAAACAATTATTTGTAATAAGAGTAATAATAGGAGATATATATTCCTTTCGACACCTAATATAAAATTAATATGTCTCATTCGAAAATATGAATAAATTTAATAATAAAAAAGTTCAATATAAGTTATAAATATATATATTTTTAATATGTAACATTAAGTAAAATTGAGATTTATTTAGAATATGTTAATAACAAAAAAAAACGATAAAGGTAGACAACATCCATAACTAAAATATTTTAGTTGTTATATTAAGTAAAATATTTTAATTTCATATATGTATATTTATATGGTTTAAAAAAATGTTGTGGTTGGAAAGTCTAAAGCAATTTTACTATTTTTCATTTTCATCCATTTGCATAGATAGTTTTGATTAATTTTACCTAAAATATGACAAATACTTGTTAAAATGTATTCTCTACAATCTAAATGTTTAATGAAGTTTTCAAGTTGTCGAATCTATTTATGCATTCAAAAATAAAATTATATCTATATCTATATATATATATATATATATATATATATATATAGATATACACTTACTTTCTTAAACCACATTTATTGTTAAGATAGATTTTATAAAATTACCCATTTCAATTCAAATTTTAACTTAATTAAGTAAAACTAGTATAAAAAAAATTGTCATATGAAATGAAATACATTCACTTCATAATACAATTAAAATGTATCTTAACAAATATTTTTAATTTTTTAATTAATTTTTAAAATATTCTTGCAATTTAATTTCTATTACATTTAACAATACTTAAATCTAAAATGCAAGAAAATTAAAAATAAATTTTATATTTAATTTTTTAATTAAATTTTAAAATATTCTTGCAATTTAGTCTCTATTACATTTGACGATAAATCTAAAATGCAAGAAAATCGAAAATATATTTTATAAAATTACCTATTCCAATTTAAATTCTAACTTAATTAAGTAAAAATACTATAAAATAAAATTGTGATATAAAATAAAATACAGCAACTTGATAATACAATTGAAATTGAAATATATTTAAACCATTATTTTTAATTTTTTAATTAAATTTTAAAATATTCTGAAATTTAATTTCTATTACATCTAAAAATATTTAAATCCAAAATCCAAGGGAGTTGAATATTTGTCTGTTATGTCACTGACAAAACCACTATAATCGTTGACGTAACGGAGATTATCCTACTGACACAACCATGTGCCGTAAAGTTTGGCAATTGAAGGGATTATTAAGGATCGCAATAAGCACATCTGACATCGAAGGATTATTCGAACAAGAAGTAAACTTTATTCTAATATTTTAAATAAAATTCGAAAATATCTTAAAAATTCAAGATGTTATTATTTTTAAATAAAATTTTTAAATATTTTTAAAAATTAATATATGATATTAAAGAAACTGGTTGTCTATACAACACGAAATACTTAGGATACTAAAATCTGTTGGGTAAAGATGAGATGAAGGATTTAATGGCCTTTGAAGGAAGGAATGTCTATGTAAAGAATTAGCATGAAGACAAAAGATCGTTGAATGCATTTCTCATTTTCCTGCTGATTAAGGATGAACAACATTATCTGATCCAGTGTCCAGTGTTGAGTATGGATTTAGTTGTTTGACAGTGTTATGGGATATTTTTGTGGGAATTTATTTAGATAATTGGTATCACATAGTTTTGTAATTTTAATTAAAAATTCTATCAATTTTATTAAAATACCTCAAACATGTTTTATAATTTTAATTAAATTTTTTATTAATTTTATTAAAATACCTCAATTCTGTTTGTGATTCATTATTAGTAAAATTACTGCGAAGCTTTGAGAGTTTTTGAAAGCTAAAAATAGGCACAGTTGAATTTTATTTGGATCACGATGAACAATTATTTCTGCAATAATTTGTATGTTAGGGTTTTCTAGTATGTTGACAACAAGAATATATTTAATTTGTATGTTAGGGTTTTCCAGTATGTTGAAAACAATAATATATTTAATACCACTATTCATGCAACAATTCTTATGTTATGAGCTCTGAAATCATTAAATATTTGATACTATTAGCTGTCATCTTTGTAACAATTAGAAAATGGGCGTCCTGATGATAGGTACTTTTTTAATAAGTATTTGTGCTCAGTATAATTTTCCTGAAACCAAAAGTATTTGTGATAGATATAATTATTTTTTTCTTGAAACCATGTACCAGTCATCTAGAAATTTAAATTTAGAGAATTTGATATACAACCTAATGTATAATATTTTTCTTTTTCCAACTTATTAATATTTCTCTACTCTCATCTCTGGCAACTTTGGAAAACACACCATTTTCAACTTTGATAAAAACACCATGGCCAGGTAAATCCATTTCTGCAAACAACCCTGCACCATGTTTTTCTTCTTTATTACTCTAAGAAACCGACACTCTCATTCAATGGGAGGATTGGTGAGTATTGTAATACTGAACTAGTGCTGCGAGATGCAGAGCAGTCCAATAACGCAAGTTTGATGCATGATGGTGATCTCATAGCTTTAATTGAGAAGATAAAAAATATGGATTATAATAACCTCAATTCAGAAGAAACTAACACTGTAATTTAGCTCTAGGAAAAGATAAGGATCAATTGTGTCATAAAGTTTCTAGAAGAACAAATCCGATTAAAAGAACAAATAGAAAATAACATTGGGTCTACGGGATGAAAAATCAGACAGGTTTAGATAAGCAAGGAAAATTAATTGGATAACTTTCAGATAAGAAGAGCAAATTAACTACATAATTGCATTTTGAAGCACAACATGGTGTCATATTTAAATATATCTGATGTTGAGTAAAAAATATTTAATTGAGCCAAAAAGCTCATTCTAGAACATAGTTTGAAAGCCATATAGGTATGTCTTTGCTTGGAATTGGTATGTGTCTTTTTTAAAAGAAAAAAATAAAATATTAATCAAGTAAACAAACAATGTTAACTATAAAAAAATAATTTTTTTTCCCATATGATCTATTATAATTTCATGTGAAATAATTAGTTAGTAAATATATATATATATATATATATATATATATATATATGAGTTTAAATCTTATGCTTTTCAAAAATATTTTAACAAAAATCAAAAGAAAATATTTTAATATTGTATATAATAAAATATCTCAATTTTAATATGAATTAATATTACTTGAAAATTTATTAATAATAAAAGAACATTTTAATGTGAGTTGATAAAATGCCAAATGCGAGTCTTATGTAATTTGTATAGCATTCAAAAATATTTTAAAATAAGTTTGCAGCTAAAGCAATTTGGTCCCTCTTTGTTGATGTTAAATTAGTGCCTAAGATGGATGGATTCTAGTAATATTTACATTAATTTCAAGCATATACCTAGATCCACCTAACTCCAGATTTAAGAATCAAATTCCAAGAGATGCAAACATTCTCTCTAATTCCACACTTCAAATAGAAGGTTTGCACCTAGCATAGCAGATCTAGAATAATATTTTCACTTTTTAATACTAGGAGGATGCCTATTTCTCATACTTTTCAAAATTATTTCAAGGTGAATATCTATAAAGTATTGGAATATTTGTGGAGTAATTTATTTCAATATCAACTAGATATGGATATGTAGAAACAAAAATTTAATTGAAAATAAAAGAAAATCAATTATTTGTAATAAGAGGGAATGTGTATTTCATTGGACTATTAAAATAAAATCAATATGTGGCATTTAAAATTATGAATAAGTTTAATAATAATAAATACATTGTAAGTTATAATATATATATAAAAGTAAAATTAAGATTCACCTACAATATATTTATAACAAAAAAGAAATCATAGACAATATCATAAATAAAATATTTCAATGTTTATATTAAGTAAAATATTTTAAGCAGTTTTACTATTATTCATTTTTATGGGTTTTTCATGTATAATATTCAATTATTTTTCTCTAAACTACTACAAATAATTGTTAAATTTGTAAATTTAAGTTGTTTAGGGTCAAAACTTCAATTATTCATTAAGATTTTCAAGTTGCCAAATACATTTATACATTCAAAAATGCTCTATATATAAATGCTTCTAGTAAACTATAATTTTTTTTTCACTATTAACAATTAAACAAATTTAATTTCTCTAAATACTTTTCTGTGATTAAAATGAATTTTAAGAGATCACTCTTCTAATTAACATTCCAGTTCCATTAAAAAAAAATTCTATTAAAAAAATAACTGCCACAACATAATCCAATTCAAATATACGTTAGCAATTAATTTATTTTTCAAATTAAAATTTAAAATATTCTTAAAATTTAAAATTCAATGCTGAAATCCAATAGAGGTGAGTATTTGTTTGTAACGTTTCTTCCAAAAAAACCACATTGTTGACTTCAGGTATATTATTCTACGGACACATCCATGTGACATCACTGAGGTGCCGTGAGGGGGTCTTGACCAGAATCGCCATAACATTTGGCATTCTAACAGTTACGGTAACATGTTGGGTCTTTGCAGCAATGCCATAGCTGGTCAGGTTCATCTCATTGACTTTTTCATCGGCTATGAGCGGTAGAAATTTTAGTATCAACTATTACAAAATAGTTTCCCTTACAAATACAATAGAAAATGCTGAATTCGAGATGTTGAAGGAAGTGAATTTTATATGAAATGAACATATTCCTTTCAAAATATAATATAACCTAAATATATTTTAATAATTAAGTTTATAGTATATTTTATTTTTAAAATAAAATTTTAAAGTATTTTTAAAATTTAAGATTTTAATATATTTAAAAAAAATAAAAATACCAAAAATATATACATTTCAATAAAAATGATATCAAGAATAGAAATGATATTAAAAAAATGGTTTTTTAGGCAACAGGGAAATTGGAATGCATGTATTGTATCATACTAAAATAAAATGGAATGCATGTACGTCATCATACTAAAATCAAATCTCTGTAGTTGGGTAAAAGTCAGATTGAAGAAGAGAGTTGATATGAAATGACACGAGTAATAAGTCTTTTCTAAGAGAAAAGGTGCTTTTTATTCAACACATTCTGTTTGTTCTAAAGTCATTTGATTTTGATTTCCCTGTATGTTTATATACAAATTTAATAGCATACATAGTATGAGTTATCGACATTCGTATTTGAATTTATGGATGTCGAGTTGGCGAATTTGAAAAAAATAAAAAATGAATGGAATGAATTTGTTGTGAGTAAATTAGCAATTGCACCAGAGGTCCAAATGAATAGTGATAGGAGAATCGGGAAATGTGGAAGGCAATAGTTCATACATCATTTTGTGGAATATCACGGGGATGTGCAAAAGGATGTAGGTTGAATGATCATGATTAGTACACCACAAGCTTAATAATTAGCTACCAAAGTGTAGAGAAGAGGGATGAAAAAGTTTTGTAGATAAGAGACTATCAAGTTTGAATAGTAAGTGAAAAAACACCTTATTTAGTGAGCTAAACGACCTTACGTCAAATTGTGGAGGTCCTCTCTGAGGCAAACATTTAAGACAATACTTGCAAGCAATATTTTCTGCCACTATGAGAATAAAAATGAACTTCAAACAAATTTGAAGTTTGTATAGGGTTAGATACATCCATAACTTCAACACTTTTTCCCTGTTTCTATGTCAAAAGATTCATTTTTGGTTCCCTCATTGACATTTTCCTTTCTTGGGGAAATGCAAATTCCAGTTCTTACAAAGGCCTACTTCCTATCAATTTCTTGGGATATAATACCCCTTATGGTGCATTCACTAAAGAGGAAGAGTGTTGCAATAACACTAAATCAGCAAACATCTTGAATAATCTAGAGCTGAAAAATAAACCAAGCACATCTGTTATATAAGCTGTAAATGAAAAGGAACCATTTGGAAACTGGTATTCAACCAAACAATTTCCCAAATCAATAGTATTTAGTTTTGCAAGTAAAACAACAATTCAGGGGAATTACCTCTATTACAGATCCCAGGATAGTTCTAGGAATCTCATAGACATCATAAACAAGAATCAAGTCATTTAAATTATAAAATATTCCCAAAATCTATAATTGAAATAAAGATAACTGTAAATTAATATGCTTCAACAAATGAGTCATGCTTCTTTCATATTTTCTTGTTTTATCATTTGAAGTGATGCAAGCAGAAACACATGCCAAGCATGATTAATATAAAACATTACCGTGGTTGATAAAGTACCACGCATATGTTTACTCCTACTTCCTGGGGAAGGGTTTTTAAAAGCAAAAATTAAAAAGTGTTGTCTAAATCAAATGTGGGTTCATCTAAGAATAGTAGAGATATTTCCATTACCAACTAAAGCCCAACATTTACACGTTTTCTCTGCCCTCGAGAGATACCTCGCTTTTCCATTGTACCAAACTACGAATCTCGTACAGATTTCAACCCCAAATATCTCTCGCTTTTCCATTGTACCAAACTACGAATCTCGTACAGATTTCAACCCCAAAGCTTCAATGGCACATTGAATAACTAAAATTGCATCTTCTTTTGGCATGTTAACAGAAAGCCCTCATGCATCCCCAATTGTATCATGTCAGCCATATAAAGTTATCAACCATGAAAAGATCATATTTTATTTCATGAAAATGAAGTCAAAGAATGCAATAAAACATGCTAATTACATTAAACTAAACTCTATGGCAGCCCCATCTATTTCCTATTTAAAATTGAAAAAGGCTTAGAGAAAGGGACACTTAAACCATGCTGCATATTTTTGTTTCTTTATCTTCCATTTCATCTATTAATTGTAATGGAAAGTAGGCATAAGGCATGCTGAATGGAAAATATTAAGCACCATACAATAATTGATGATTGACTTACTACTTTTTTATTTTGTTCATTGAGAATCATTTGGTTATCATCCAATATAAATGGAAACACGATGAAATAATAATTGAATTACTAGATGATTGTTAACATTTTCCACACTAAATACTCATAAATATAATAAGGGTTATGATCACAACCTAAATGTTTATTAAAAAATGAATTCTCCTATTAGTGGCTTCAACCATTAAGAAAGACTCAACTTTGCCCCTTCTATTTTGCTACCTCTCATAATTATATAAAAAGCTGAAAGAAAAACAAACTTTCAACAAATTTCATAATAGTGAATCGATAGGCTTGAATGTATTTCTCATTAGCGTGTGGATGGCATCATTTTAGCGGATAGAATCGCGCACAATATCAAGTTAGAACATTCAATTTTTATTTTTTCTTATTATCATTTTGTATTTGCCATACTGTAGTTGTTGATATGCCATATACAATGATTTTTACAATGGCTAATAAGTCTTGCATTAGAGGCATCGTAGTTCTTGCTGCATTGTTGTAAACCTTATTGACCGTAAAAATGCTCATAACAAATCATTTGTTAATGATAAAATTCTCACATAGAGCATAATCTGTTTAGTCTTTTAAAGATTTTGTATTTGATTGGTGAGAAGATTATTCTTCTATCTAATGCTAGCCTTGATTGAGGCTCATAAAAAGAATCAAAATATTTAGCAAATATGGAATAATAATTAATGTTTTCATCACTAAGAAGTGGTTAATATTTGTCGAGCAATTTAAGAAATATGATAGAGTCTATGCAGATTGAAATTCAATGTTTTTAGGACCAAATTATCTTATAATATTTTCATATTAAAAAGAGCACAGATAAGGCTATCTGCATAGCTAGATTTAGCAACACTCACCAGTGCTGAAGAAATATCGAGAAATTGTCGAGATTTAGCAACAAGACTAGCAGAATATCACCATTTGTTTAGAAAATTTAGAAAACATGAGGTGCTTTATTGCACACTGAACAACAGTCAAGATTTGCCAAGAAGTTTAAGAAATATGAAGCAATTTCTAGAATTTAGTAAATATGAAGTAATTTATTGAACCCCAAGAAGCGATGAAGATCTATCAAGCAATTTAAGAAATATTGTCCTGTTTGTGAATATTGAAAGTTAATGTCTAGGACATTATTATTTTCTTAAATATTTTCATGTAAAACTACCATAGATAACGTGTTTGTGTAGAAGGTTTGGCGAATGTGAGATAATGTATTGAATACTGAGATTTAGCGGCGATCAAGATTTTCCTAGCGATTTAGGAACTCTAGATAAAACAGGTCGAGGGAAATGATCATAAGATCTAAGTATCAACTGCAAGGAGGATTTTCTGTAAATTTACACATTCTCCAAATTAAAATAATGATAAATGTAAGCTTGTCTAGAAAGCAAAAAGAGTTCACTATTCACGAACACAAAAAGGCTTGTCCACAAATCTAAAATTTTAATATTAATGAAAGAAGTAATTTGGCCTATCGAAATACCAATAAATAACATGTTGGCTGGTAAACTTGTTCATAGTTAGGATTTGAAAACTAAAATTATCAAACACCAGGAAATGCATCTAGTAAATCCGGAGATCCGCAAATGTGATAAGGCACCTCATGCATTACGACGATCAGAATATTTATCCAATCGTTTTAGAAATAATTTTTTAAAATTAAAAGTGAACATCAAAAAATTTAAGCGTTAATAGTGAGTACTTTCAGTAAATGTACACATTCCCTTGGAATATAAAGGTCACATCTAATCGAAAAGAACTTTTAAAAAAAAAAAATTAAACTAAAAAATCTAGTTTTCACGAACATGGTAATATTGCAATATTTAATGGTAAACCTATCCATAATTTAATAAAGAGTGTTGCAATTTCTTAAATTTAGCTTATGTGAGGAAATTTTCTCAGCAATTTATGAAATATCAATGATTAGAAGAGAGAAATTTAAAAATTCAAAAGAAAACGACCCAAATATTTATGGTGGTAAATATTTTCCATACACGTTCTTTTCAAAATTTAAAATGAAGATGAAATTGTAACTATTTCAAAATATTCATAGAGACAAAACACCCTTGCAACATTTGAGATAACAGCTAGGCCTGCTAGAACAGGCAGCTCTAGGTGCTCCATTTAACATTTATCATAAAATAAATAAACAAATCCCATCCAACATTCAACAACCTTGAACACCACTCCCGGAATGAAGTAGACTTCAAATGTTTTCCAAAGGTATCAAGTCTGTGAATACTTGATCCCACCTCTCCATTAGCGAAAAAAAAAAAAAAAAAAAACCTCACATTCAAAATGTTATCTCTGTGATGTTGCAGAGCAGGGCTCTTCCAAGAATCTTTAATCTTCATAACTTTAACATTACTTAATATAAGCTTCCTCTTCATGGTGTTGGACCCGCCAAAATTCAGGGGATCTACCCGATATGAAGTCCCAACTAGACCTCACACTGTTTGGTGTAGGAGTACTGTCAAATACGGTGGCTGGTTTCCATTATCTTAAAGGTTTGCCTTATCTCTTTCTTGTTAGCACAAGAGACTGTTCTATTTTTTCTTTGAACTGCGAGGTTCACGTGCCTAGTGAGTGCTTAGTGTTACTTGTGTCAAGGTTCTTTCACCATAGAGGGAGAGGGTGGAAGTGAATCTCAAGTCGAAAGGGAATAGTCCAAACTCTGTCAGAGACACACAACACAACAGGACATGCACAACTTCTGACGAAGAAGACCACACATATGTGACAGTCACAAACAAATAGTGAACATGTAGCACATACAACACCCAATGGAGTAGTCCACATGAATGTGATGATCGTTATAACAATTTTATGGGAATGGTTCTCTCGAGTGTCTAGTGGGTTAGCCCACACGGGCGAGACAATATTAACAACTTTTACAACACATTTTTGTAAGCATATGTATTAGTACAATCGAAATAGTTCAAATGTTTTAACACAGGTTAAAGAAAAATGCATTACAAGTGTTCAAAGAGTAGTCTTACAAACAAATACAATACATGTGTGAAAATGTGTTGGCTTGCTATCGGGTTTCTAAGTTAAGCGAAAGTTCCAAGACACATCGGTACACCATACATCACTAACCTCGATAGCGGGGCATTACAGACATTGCCGCTCCTCAAAGAGAAAGCTATAGACTCTTAAGGCTATGTGATAGGAGCCAAGGTGAAAAAGTATTTTTCATGTACAAATGAGGGGTATTTATAGCCAAGGGTAAAACTATCCCTTGTGACTGTTCAACTTCCCTCATCACTGTTTGACTTACATGACTCTTCATATTTACATGTGGGTCTCTTGGACTTCCACATTACATTATATTGATTACAATAGTGTGGCCCATAGTAGCGATGTGGCCGAGATGACTCATGACATGACTCAACATGACAAAACTAGTATGTTCATGGTGCTGGTGGTGTGCATGTCGAGTTGCAGTCCTGTTGGATGATGGATGTGCTCTTGGTGTATCATAGCTTCACCTTTGCATGGCAAAGTGTGTGGAGTCTTCGATGGTCTTGATGTTTGCTTGATTTTCCATATGCACATTGCTCCTTCTCTTATACTTTGGCATGCTTCATGTGTTCATCCGTTCATGAACAAGTCTCCTTCCATGCACTCCATGTTCATCTTGTTTGTCGCTACACCATATCTCATCCATGTACCTGTATTTATAATCACTATTGATGAGAGAATATAAAATCAAGAAATATCCTAGTCTACAATGATGCATTTTATTTCGCTTTTGGATGCAGGTGATCGAGAGAGAGGACAAGGCACTACAATTGTGTAAGTCATATTTCAAGCTAGGATGCAGGCTCCGGGAAATGTCCATGAAAACTATGTAGAGGTCACTGGAAGGCTGAGACTTGTAATCTAGACCAACAATGACTGTTTAAAGGATCTAGATCTACTGGAGAGCATCTCCACGCAATTGTTTCAAGGAGACTTTGCAGGCAGTAGAGGGAGATTGGTAGTCAAAACTGCACAATTTTTCTAGGGAGCTGGCAACGAGTTGTGGGAGGCTACTCAAAAAAATTATGAAATTTTTTAGGGGAGATGTAGTAGGCTGTTGGAAAAAACTGTGTAGATCTAGGAGGTTGGCCTATTGGACATCCTTGCGCAGTTTCTGAGTTGAGAAGGATACTAGGCAATTGGGATACTGTTCATGAAAACTGCAAGTTTTAGGATGAGTAGCAAGCCGACTGACAGGGTGAGTGGTTGGAAAACTGCTCAATTTTTCTGGGCAATACAATGACAGGTAGCGGGTGTCTATCTGGCATGTCTACATATTTTCTTCAGTCAGTAGAAGAAGGCATGCTTGGTAGCTTTTGTGCAAGTTTTGGAGGAGTGAGGCCCAGGATCACTGCCTCGTCAAACTCTCTAGATGACCAACTAGAAGCTTAGTTGATTTATTGGCAGCTAGTGCAGATTGAGATGGCTTGCTGGGAAACTTATGCACTATTCTAGGTGACATTCAATTGGGTTGATTATAGGATTGCACAACACAGACTGCTTGGGAGGTAGGCTCAAACTCCGTGCAATTCTGAGTAGCAATACATGTTCACTGAGGGCTGAAACTGCACAGTGCAACTCAAAGGAGGTCTGAATATTGGGGTTGGTCTCATTGACATAGCTTTAGTAAAATGACTAAGTGTGTGAATGAGTTTCGTTGTACATGCATGACCTTGTGAACACACACTCAACATGACTTTGACAACAAGAAGCCTCAAACCATGAAGACAACATACACTCCATGTGACTAACCGTCGGTGTGAGCAACAAGTGTGACACTTGTGATAGATCATTGAATGACCATGAAAACACTTGCATGATAGTTCATGTAGCTTTGTGCGTGAACTATCATATCAAACACAACTTGTACACACGAAGGTAGACCTTGTGCATGGCCAAAACATGTCTGCAAGCATCAAATTGTGACCAACATGCACAAAAATGTATGATGAATAGTCAAGCAAGGAGGGTGCAAGGACTCAACATGGGCTCATGGGATGAGTCTGTGTTCTTGCAAACATCAAGGAAAAACCCAAGGAAGGCTCTAAAATTGAATGCAAGCCAAAATTTTGTAGGGTGTTGCAACCACTACAATAGTTGGTGACACATTGGTTGAATTCCATCTTCTCTTCTTTGGTCCATTGACATCACAGGGCCTTGGTATTTCAGGGAGCATTGAATCATTGTGTGGGTTACTTCGGCTTCCCCACTTACCCCATGGGTAGACATGGTTCACCTTTTGTCAACTTAGTCAAGCACAACAACAATTTTCAGCTTGATCACAATGTTTCGAAATCGGGAAGGGTAGTTTGGGTCGCAAGTTAAAAAAATTCAGAGTATAAGTTTTCATCTCTAGTGTTTCTCCACTACGATTAGGCCTGGACAGTACCCTGGCAGAGTCATGCAGGAACACACACATTTATCCACTTCCAGTTAGCTTCGTTAGTACCCTGGTGGAGTTGCATTCTTTGCCTCCCTGCGTAGGAAGCCTTTCTCTTTTTTTGCCTTTCTTTTTTGAAGAGGACTATGCATAGGCACTTATTTATTCTTTGGGTGGAAGAGGGATCCCGACTTATTGAGAGAAGAAGGTGTTTTTACTTCAGAGAATCATGTAAGACCTCTGACATAGGTTTTCTCATTTATATTTTCCACTTCTTCGTTTCTACTAGTTGGATGACCCTGGACACATAGAGCAGAAGGTTGAGTATAGGCATGGGGTTTCCCAATGTGGACACAACTTCATGGTTGGATAAAAGCTTCCCTTGTAGACAGATCATATTTTCCATCAAGACTCTATTGGTTGAAGGTTATAACTAAGTATAGAGAATATGGGTGTAGGACTGGCCAAATGTTACAGTGTCACAAGACTCTTTAGATCTCATCCACATACTCATTCAAAAGCTAAAACTCAGTAGAGGAAAACACTTATTTACCAAACCAAAAATAGCATGATACTAAGAAAACAAAATATAACGAAACAAAAATAGTAAGAAAAGTGAGAAAACAATAAGCAGTAAATAGACTATGTACATGGTGGAGGACGCGACTTAGCCTATTGAAAATAAAGTTTGAGATCTTGGTCATTGACAGGAAGGTTGTGAACACTCCTGTCAAGTGATTGTAGATGGTACATGTGTGGTCCAAGCTTCTCCTGAGCCAATATCAGACTATGAGGTCCTACTACAGGAACCTCGTGGTATCCTGAAAGACCGTCACGCAAAGACAACATTCATGTTCCAGATGCTCCGCATACCATAGGTTTCAATGATGGAACAAGGTAGTTGTATTTGTTCTGGGAGCAGTTCAAGTTTCAGAAAGCAATTTATAAGCAGATTTCGATGGATTTCTTATGCACATAACTTAAATTAGAAACCCATGTAAAATAACAAACTTTTTAAGTGATCTAAGCATCCAACAAGTTAGTCAGTTCTTTCTCTATAAGGGGTTCGAGAGAGAGATGTATTTTACCTAGTTTTTGTTGCAATGGCTTGACTCCTTTGATTGGAATCCTATGTTGGATTATTCATGTGTCATTTGTACTCAAGTCATAATATTCCCATGCCAACACATCTTGGTATTGTTTGAACAGGCGGACAAAAACTTTTCGCTCCTATAGTGTGCAATGCATACCCAAAATGGGGAACTTCAGATCGTGGTCCTTTCCTAAGCTGGTATGTTGGATCGTCATGGTGGAACTATGGGTTTTGATGTTTCTTGACCCTTAAAAGAGGTTTTTCAAGTCATAGAGGCAATTGAGAGAATTCACACCCTTGGGAGTGAGTTTTCTTTTCTTGTCATTAGTTGCAGCTTACAGGGGCTACTCGTGCTCATCTTCACCAGTTGTTGTATCCTTGAAGGCATCAATGCTTTCCATTAAGTGCAGTATCTATTGATCATATTCAAAAACATGTAGATTGGTTATGTTATTAGGGATAGAAGGCTTATACAAAATTCCAGCAGTAAATCTATCCCTAAGTGGTGACAAGCTAGCAGTTGAATTTGCTAAGATATCAGCAGCTGCATTAAGTGTTCTTGGCACAACAATGATATTGAATGCTTGGAAGTTAGATATTAGTTTGAATGCCTCTTGCTGCTAACTGTTAAGATGAGGTGATAAACAATATATGGTGCTATGTACCTATCGTACCACGACTCCTGCATCACCTACCACTTTGAGCGCAACAACGTTGAGGCTAATGGGTTTTTTCAAGCCCAACATGAGTCCTTCATATTCAGAAATGTTGTTCGTGCAATTAAATTGTAAGTGACTTGAGATCAAGTGTTTCTTCTTCTTTAGGTCAATCAAGAAACACCAAACTCTAGAGCCATCTTGTGTCTTTGATTTGTCAAAATACATGGTCCATAGCTCATTTGTACATGGACCATTCGATGCGCTTGTACTACTTCTATAGCTACCTACTATTGATACTGGTGTTACAATGTGTTGTACAGGTTTCATTTCTATCAGTTGGGCAAAGAAGGAGACCCAACTGCATGTCTATTAGGGTTGAAGCTTGTTGTGCGAGATAACACCCCAACGTTGTTTCCAATAGGTAGTTTCTGAACATGAGTTATGCAAAGGCCAATGGTTTGTTCTCGCCATTGATGGGAGTGATGTTATGCCTCATGTATCTCTTGGATAAAAACCAGATTTGGTTCCATTTTCCTTGATATGGAAGCCACAAGTCAGACTACTCTGTAGAAAAGTATCGATTAACCTTGCTAGACCAGTCTCTCTTGAGTAGTAGGTGATACAGTTCTGCTATGTCCACAACAAAAATGTTTATGCACTAGTGAACTTGTCCATCATGAAGTAGTCGGATGGTCACATCCCAAAGTTCCCCAATGGCTAGTACGCATGTCTGATCAAGTTGGAGCATTGCGAGCATTGCTACATGTTGATTACTTGACCAGTGTTGGGTGCCTCATCAGGTGCAACATCTTCGACATCATTTGTGTCTCTTTGTTGGAACTGTGTAATTCCCACTAAGTTTGGCATATGGTTGCATATTGAAACCTTGAATCGCTTCAATCTGAATAAGGCCCTTCTGGGTGAGAAAAAATATTCATTCATGCACAGTTCTATCTGGAACATTGAGATGGATCTCTGCACAGTTTTAGTTGAGAAGCAATTTCTTCCTCATGACAAGCTTCCTTATCTTTGTTTAGGTAATCACTCGCTCACAAATGTGTTGATTTTTCATTGTTTGAGCTCAGACACTTCAGTTGTCAAATTCTGGGCAGGACGAGTAAGGGTTTCAATATCACTTGCTTCTTTGTCATTACCCTTACTCACTGTAGCCTGGGGATTCCTGCTGGTGTCTATGGAGTCCTTCACAGGTTCATCATCCTTGATGAGTCCAATCACGTGTAGGTCCTTCTCTACAATGATTTCATCTTCGCATTTTTCTAGTAATGTTGGTTTCATAGCTCGCTTGACGAACTGCACAATGTTGGTTGGCAGTGAAGACGTGTAGTAATCGACAATGATGGAGTCATGAGGTTCCATGCCTACTGAAAACTTGTTCAATATGCAAAAATACCTCTAAATGAAATATTTTACCTTTTCTTTCGACTCCATATTCATACTTCCCAACGCTTTGAGCAACATGGCCGGGGTGTTGTCATCAGCGAATTTTTCCAAAAATATATGTTTGAACATAACTTATTTATGGATAGATTTAACAGGAAGGTTGTGATACCATGCTACTGTGTAACCATTCAAGATATACGAAAATGATATGCATGCAATGTAATCATGTCATAACTCAAGTATTTGGAGTTGTAGGTAGAAGTTATCCATGTGGTATTTTTCCTTCAATGTCTTGGTAGGGTCATACTTTATGATCATTCTCTATGAACACTTTGGCATCCTATGCAAATTGCTTGAGAAAACCAATGGCCCCTGAGTCATCCATTCCAAGTTTTGTTCAAAAATGTATTCTTCTTCTTCGTCCTCCTCCTCTTCTTCAAAATCTGATGGTTCCAGCTCTGAGTCTATTGGTTCATCTCCACCTCCGCCTCCTATACCTAAATCGAAGCCTAAGATCACGAGGGTGTCTCATTCTCCCTATCGGAAGACTGGAGTTTCCTGTCCATTCTAAGTAACTTTTTCTAGATCTTCTAGTGTAGCAAGAGCTACTTCTTCCACTAATGATACAACAACTCCCATGGGAGTGATCTTTGGCTTTCTTGATGCATATGGAAGATCATGTATTCCTATGTTCTTTCATGAAGTGACGAGTGATGGGACGGATAAAGTAGAGGTGCTGATATGAAATTTTTTGTTCACGTCTAGGAGGTGAGGAGTGACCAAATTCATAGTTGCGCATAGGTCAAAGGGAGTGAGAGTTACTACCTTGACCAGATGATTGATGAGTGGGGGTGAGAGGACATTCAACAATAAACAATTTGTGGCCCTCCTTCTAGTGCCATAAATGTTGATGGCATTGGACCCACTAACATTCAAGGGATCTCCCCAATATGAAGTCCAAACTATACCTCACACCATTTGGTGTAGGAGTCCCATCTAGTACGATGACCCGATTTCCATTATCTTAAAGGTTTGCTTTAGCTCTTGCTTGTCATCACATGAGAGTGGCCTACTTTGACTTTGAACAACGAGGTTCGTGTGCCTGGTGAGTGCTTAGTGTTACTTGTGTCATGGTTCCTTCATCGTAGAGGGAGAGTGTGGAAGTGAGTCTCAAGTCAAAAGGGAATAGTGCCAACTCTATTAGAGACACACAATCCAACAGGACATGTGTAGCTTCTAGTGGAGTATTCCACATGAATGCGGAAGTCACAAACACATAGTGAACATTTATCATGTACAACACCCAGTGGAGTAGTCCACACAACTGCGCTAATCATTATAAAAAGTTTATGGGAATGGTTTTGTCGTGTTTCTGCTGGGTTAGCCCACACTAGTGAGATAGCGTTAACAATGTTTACAACACATTTTCATAAGCATACGTGTTAGAACAACTGAAATATTTAAACTGTTTTAACATACGTTAAAGCAACATGCATTACAAGTGTCCAAAGAATAGTCTTACAAACAAATATAATACGTGTGAAAATGTTCTCACATGTTATCAGGCTTCTTAATTAAGAAAAAGTTCCAAGATACATCAGTACACCATACATCAGTAATCCTAATAGTGGGGCGTTGGAGCCACTACTTACTCCTCAAAGAAAAGACGACATACTCCCAAGGATATGTGGGAGGAGCCATGGTGAAAATGTCGTTTTCATGTACAAATGAGGGGTATTTATAGCCAAGGGTAAAACTGGCCCTTGTGACTATTAAAATTCCCTCATCACTGTTTGAATTACATGACTCTTCAACTTTGCATGACTCTTAAGATTTACATGTGGGTGTCTTGGACTTACATGTTACATTACATTGATTACAATAGTGTGTCCCACTGTAGTTATGTGGCCAAGATGACTCATGACATGACTCCACATGATAGAGCTGGTATATTCATGCTGCTACTGGTGTGCATGTTGAGTTGCAGTGCTACTGAGTGATGGATGTGCTCTTGGTGTATCATAGCTTTACCTCTGTATGGCAAGGTGTGCAGATTTTTCGATGGTCTTGGTGTATGCTTGATGTTGCATGTGCACATTTCTCCTTCGCTTGTACTTTGGAAACCTTAATGTGTTCATCCATTCACAAATAAGTCTCCTTGCATGTGATATTTGTTCATCTAGTTCATCGTCATGCCATGTCTCATCCATGTACCTGTAATAACTCATGAAGAGATGACATCAAATTAAGAAATCTCCTAGTCTACCATGATGCATTGTCTTTCGCTTTCGGATGCAGGTGACTGGGAGAGAGGACAAGGCTCTACAACTATGCAAGGTAGATTTCAAGCCAGGATGCGGGTTCCAGGCATTGTCCATGAAAACTTCACAGAGGTTACTGGGAGGCTAAGATGGGAAACCTGAATCAGCAATGACTATCTACAGGATCTGGCTCAGTTGGAGGGAAGATCTGCACAATTTTTTCAGGGAGTTAGTTCACGGACTAGAGGGAGACTGACAGTGAAAACTATGCAATTTATCTGTGGAGCTAGCAGCAGGCTATGGTAGGTTGCTGGAAAAAATTGCACAATTTTTTTGTGGAGTCGGTAGCAGGATGCGGGAGGCTTCTATAAAAAATTCGTAGACCTAGGAGGCTAGTCTACTAAACATCCCTGCGCAGATTCTGAGCTAGGTGACATGATGGGGAGCTAGGATAATACTCATGAAAATTGTGCAATTTTATGAATGAGCAACAAGTTGCTAACAGGGTGACTATTTGGAAAAACTACACAATTTTTCTTGGTAGTGGAGTGATAGGCAAGAGGTGCCTTCCAGGCATGTCTGCACATTTTCTTCAGTTAGGGGAAGCGGGCATGCTTGGAAGCTTATGTGAAATGTTTTCGAGGAGTGAGGCCTGGGGTCACTTCCCAATCAAACTCTTTGGTTGACCAGTTGGAGGCTTGGTAGATTTGTTGGCAGGAAGCGCAGATTGAGATGGCTTGTTGGGAAACTTATGCACTGTTCTAGGTGACAGTGAGTCGGGTCGATTCCAATATTTCATAGTGCAGACTCCCTAGGAGGCAACCTCAATCCTTGTGCAATTCTAGGCAGAAATACATGTTCACTAAGGGCTAAAACTGCGCAGTGCACCTTAGCGGAGGTCCAACTGTTGGGGTTTGTTTGGTCGACATAGCTTGAGTAAAATGACTAAGTGTGTGAATGAGTGACTTTATACATGCGTCACCTTGCAAATACACATTCAACATGACTTTGATGACTAGGCATCTCAAACCATCAAGACAACATACACTCAGTGTGATTGATCAATGGTGCGAGTGAGAAGTGCAACACTTGTGATAGATAGGTGAACGACCGCGAAGACACTTGCACGACAGTGTATACAACTTCATGTGTGAGTGTGACATATGTTTACATAGAAAAAACAACTTGTACACATGAAGGCACACTTTGTGCATGGCCAGAACATGACTGCAAGCATGAAATTATGACCAACATGTAAAAATAGGTCCGACGAATGGTCAAGCGAAGAGGGTGCAAAGACTCAACATGGGATCATGGGATGAGCCTGTGTCCTTGCAAACATTAAGGAAAAACCCAGGGAAGGCTTTGAAATTGGATGCAGGCCAAAATTTGGGAGGGTGTTACAGGCGTTAAAACACCTCCTTAAGAAATTAAGCTTATTAATGTAATATCTCTGATATATCTTTCTTAAATCTTAGCACGTAGATATTTGATATGTCTTTCTTATATTTGATGTTAATTCTTGAAATGGTCAGGTGGTCTCGCATTGCACAGAGTTTAACAGTTCAGAGAGTTCTTGAGATGGTGCTATGAGCCAATAAGAAATCATGGCGTAATGTTCAAAACATACTTATTTGTTTGTATCAATGTCCATATTGTGATTCCTAGTCTATAAATTTATCTTTTTTGTGATATGAGTTCTGCAATAATGCTTGATGCCACCCCTAGAATTGGTTGTAAGACCTACAACCCAATTGTAAAAGGAATCGAAGTACAAATTTATAATAGCTCCAATTCGACTAGGAGTTCTCACTGAAGGTGATATGCTTGGGATAGTCGTCAAATCCAAGTACAATGACTATGAATCTTCAATTTGTTGATATTTTTACTTAGACTCCTTGTTTTCAAAATTTACAATACAAGTCGTCTTCAAGCCAGATTGTTTAGAATGATATAAGAAATTTCTTTGTTGCAAGATCATTATGAACCTTGACATCTTCCTTTGTTCCTATAGCTTCATCATTGTCTTGTGAATTTACAAATCGTAAGAGAATGAATTTTGAGATTTTTTCATTCAACTAATCTTCTTGCTTTTGATTTCTTTCTCTAACCTTCATGTACCTAATCTTAGAGCTATTCATGGAAGATTCATTTGTATATCTACAATCATGAGCTATAGGTCCATATTTATGGCATTGGAAGCACTCATTGGCGTGCCTAAATTATAGAAAAGCTCACGTATATTCTCTATTGATGTTGTAATTTGGATATTTGTCTTGTGTTCTCATAAAACTTCTTCTAGGTTTTTTATAATAGAATTGATATGCATCCATGTCATATGCTTTGGAATTGCTAGCCTTATGTCCAAATTTGGTACATGAAAAACAATACCCAAAAAATATGCGAGTGTACCTAGTTGACATGTCTTGCCTTGTTGATCTCCTGAAGACATTCTTTCTTTGAGGTGGATCATTCCATTATTGTTTCTTGTCCTTGATTACCTCAACATTAATTCTTGGAGCAGTAACACTTTAAATATTCTTTTTTCCTTCACTTTGATTTGGCATTTGAAGGATTTTACTTTCAAACTTTTCTTCAATATTGTCTTTGTGGGGTTTTGAACTTGTGCCTTCATTGCATGGAGCTTCACCTACATCTTGTCCCTTCATATTTAAGTGAGCAATTTCTCGATCCTTTTCATTAATGACATGCTTTTTCTTTTCAACGTCTTGCATTAGGAAAATAAGATCCTTTTTCTTTTGAGTAACTTTTTCCTCATACTTTAAAAAAAATTCCTTCAATTATTTGTTAATTTGTTGTCTCTTTTTTCTGCTTCCCCAACTTTAAGTAGGAGGGAAACTTCTCCTATTTCTTTGTCAAAATCATGCATCTATTCCTTCTGCCTTTCATTTTCCTTTTTTAGCCAATTTATTTCATCCAATTAAGTTCATTTTTCTTTTGAATAACTTTAGCTTAAAGTATTTGATAATTTACATGGAAGTTATCATAAATATTAGTCTTACAATATTTATCCTATTATCACTTATAACTAATAATAGGTTATTATATCAGTGGTTTATGATGTATTACAACTATTTCAATCAATGAGTCCTTCTAGAAAAGCGAATGTACCTAGTAAATAGACATGTTATTGTGAGACTCTTGAGAAGTGTGCCATAAAAAAATGTAGCCTTCTTTCCTTTCGTGCTAGTAAACATTGAATAGCATCAACTAATATTAAAACCTCATAGGGTTGCAAATATGAAACCTTATAAAAGAAATCCGTGTAGACATTAAGACAAACAAAGCTTCCTCAACAAAAAATATTTGAAAGGACAAAGACAAAGGGATAATTAAGAGTCGTGAGATTTAACCGTAATAACGCTAACCACACGGCATACTCTCTTGAGAGAGATAAGGGGAGGAAAAGGGATACCACCAGATAAATATAGTAGAAAAAGAAACATTCAATGTAATTTAATGATATTATAATAGACCAAAACAAAGTGATCCCTGGATCTGAAAGAAAGATGCCACAATTCGTACTCGTCATGAGGAACAAGTTAGCTACACCTTAAAGAACCATAACTACCATGGTTGGAAGTAACAATGAATTTCACTATATTCACTAATACTAGCTTCCCCTCACTAATAGGGTCATGAGATAAATGACTAAGACACTACATAAATCAAGAATAAAGGATTTGGAAAATAACATGAAAGCTTTTCTTATGATTTGGAATATAATTTATTGGGTTTGGTTCTATTGATCCATTACCATGTCTTTTTGTTTTATATCATATCAGGGTCTAGTGAGTACATTTTGAATGATTTAACTTATTGTTCAAGATAGTACGATAGTAGGTCACAAACTATATTTCAAGCTAGTTTTACTTAGTGTCATCGATTTGGAACTTTTAACATATAAATTAAAATTGGGTTATAATTAGATTTTTGTTTATAATTTTAAAAAATTAGAGAAAACAAAACTATTTTTCTGAGATTTTCAATAATTAGTTCACAAGTCAAAAGGAACATATAAGAGAAGAATGCTCTTTGATTTCACTCATGAGGTTTCAATGTTTTAAGTTTCTTATTGAAATAAATAAATGTCAAGGATAGTTGTGAACTTGCAAGTAGTTGGAAAAATTCTCATTTTGAGGTTCTCTTCCAATTGTTGACAACATGTGTCGAGGAGAGATACACTTTTCCCTTTCTTACTATTATCTTCTTAACTTCCCTTATTTCCCATTGTTCCAAAACAAAGTCTAATATATGTACATATGGATTATTGTATCATATCGTCTAGTTGGAAATCAATAGTGCATTAATACTTCTATTTTCTCATGCAATACTAAAATAATAGGAAGGTTCATATAGTTATAAATGGGTAGTGGTTTTGGTTCACTAGTGAAGTTGAAGGATTATCGTGTTATTTGTCTATCAAGTTTCCATTCTCATTATGGTTTGCTTGACTTGACTATAATGGCATGAATCTCAAATGGATGAAATCGGATGCAAGTTTTGGTGATTTTGACAGAATAGCTATCCCACAAACCTGGCAATTACATTGAAAGAAGCTGACAATGTGCTTTCTAAGAACACAAAGAAGGAAAAAGGATTCAAATAATGTACCAATACATTCTCATCTAAGACAACTACTCTATCGCTACAAGAGAAGAGACACACAAAAATTTGGATGACCACCACTAATAGTTTAAAAACATTTTCTCAATAGAACTTCTAACTAACATTTTTAATAATATTGACACCTATATGGGTAAGGTCACCATCTCTCTAGGCCAATAAAGGCATACGAAATGAAAATTTCCATTAACCTTTGCCCCTTCTTTGAAATTAGTACTATCGATAAATTACTTTTCATATATGCATAAATGAAGAATAAAGGCTTTCGAAAATAGCATAAAAGATTTTGTTACAGTCTAGATTATAATTTACTGGGTTTGGTTCTATTCACCCATTAACATATCCTTTTGTTTTGTATCATATTTGGTTCTAGTGAGTACATTTTGAATGATTTCACTGCCTGTTCAAGATAGTATGGTAGTAGGTCACAAAATACATTTCAGGCTAGTTTGACTCAGTGTCGCCAATTTGGAACTTTCAACATATAAATTAAAATTGGGTTATAAATAGATTACAATTTATAATTTTCAAAAATTAGAAAAAACAAAACTATTTTTCTAAGATTTAACTTAGTAAAATTCAACTTTATTCCATGGTGAAAAGTGCTTGATTTTGATTTCAAACACTCATAGATATGAGTTGTATTATGATCCTTAAATTTGACCTACATCATAGAGTTTCCACTTAACACCAAGGATCTAAAGAAACAACTAGATGTACTAGTAATTTAACTAAATCATGTAACAAGGGAAGAAATCCAAGGAGGTATAATAAAATAGAAGATGGATAACTTGCCAACTATGGGAAAATTTTCTTTAATGCAAGTGTGGGCGAGTGGCTCTTGTTCACCAAACTGATAGCATGAGAAAAAGAAAGGAAGTATTTCTAATCATGTAAACAATTTCTGACTCATTAAGTCGTCCAAAAAGTTTGGAGAGTCATAAAATAGAATAAAACTCTGAAAAATTGTTGAATGAAAATTATTATATTTTAAATAATGACATCAAGAATTATTCCATAACCGATTTCATAAAAAAGATAAATATACAGGCTGGGAGTGGGATTTTAATACAAAAAACTAAGTACATTTTGAACATTCCACCACAATTTCTTACTGCCTCACAACACGATTTCAAGCATCGTACAAACTGAGCAATGAAAGAGCCTCAATCAATTTCCTTAGGTAAAATAATGAAGTGATACTGGTTCACATGAGAACAATAACATATCTACAAGGAGATATTTTCTCATGGAAGAGACTTGTTAATGAAGGAGATTATGATCATGGAATGCAGGGAAAAATCATGATCCTCACATCAATGATGTTGAGCTACTCGATGTCGAATCCTCACATCAATGATGCTAACCTACTTTGCATGGATTTGCAGGAACATTCAGAAGGATTTGACAACCTATTCAAGAATGGGTTAGCTTGCAAGTTTTCAAAGTGTTCTTCGGTAACAAATTTTCTATCCTATAATTTCTTTGCATACGTCGCCACTGAAGGTATTAGTAACGTGCTGGGATCTATGAAAAGTAATCCTCACCAAATCAAAACATTTTGAGTCTGCAAGTCAAACTTGCTCATTAGTAATACTCCTCGTAATATTCTAGGAAAATCCTTGTCATCTACTAAGCAAATAAACAAGTTCTTCAAAGTGACTAAGAAGAAACAGGTTCTTGTAATATATGTCCAATGAATAAGCAGGTTCTTCAAAGCAAAGAACGAATCCCCAATCACACCCTTCATAGGTTGATACAGGAATGGTCCATTGCTAATAGTTCTAATGGGCTCATTAGAATACCGACACCTAAGCCCAGTGCAGAGTTGAGGAGGGTGCAGTAAATGATTCAGGATATTCAAGATGAAACAATAGATAAAGTTGAATCTTTGAAAAACATGAGAAATATAGTCGAAGTAAGTGAGAGGAAAAGACAGTGCCTCCAATTGGAGGGAGATTTTCCTATTCTAATCCATGTTCAAGACTCATATACCTCTCTTAATTCTCAAGTGTGTGTAGATCGTGAGGTTGCAGAAGAAATAATCGGTGCAACTTCAATGTTTTCTGTCAGTGATATATCTATTGAAAGAGCTCTAAAGGGCGTTATGTACTAGAAACCTTGGAATGGTTGTTGTAAAAGTGTAGTTTGGAGGCTAGAATGAATGTAGCATCTATTTTGGAAAAATTGGCTAGTGATATAAATTCTTCCAAAGAAATTGGATTGAGAGAAGGAATCATAGATGGATTGTTGAAGATTTTTGTAGAGAATATATATCCTGCGGCCATTAAGCAGAGCATGAATGCACTATTTCCTATGTGTAGCGTCCCTAAAAATAAAACCAAACTAGCCAAATGAGGTGTTGTTCCCTGTTTGATTGAGGTTCTTCCATGTGCAGACAAAAGTGTGAGAAAGTTATCGTTGGCTATTTTGGAGGCACTTTCCACCACTTCCAAAGGTCGGTCTACCATAGTTGGTCATGCCCTAGGAGTACCTACTATCATTAGGATTTTGTTGGTAGTGTCTCATATTGAAACTAATTATGTACCTGGGATAATGTCTGAGCCTTACCATGCTTAGCTTTTGCGATGGCGTGAGCTCTCTTCAATGTTGTAAGGAGTATTGCAGGAGTACAAAATGGTTAGAGGTGCATGACAGAGTGCTCGTCAATGCTATAGACATAGGTATGGTAGAGTGTTATTTGAGTAGAAAATGGTCACAATAAGGTATGGGAGAACCTATGTACAGATGGAGAATTTATATTAGTGGGAAAGATGAACACATAGAAAAATTTAACTAGCTAGAAGGGTTAAAATCAATCTCTCCCATTGGTTGGAGTGAACATTGTTTGCCCACTGAAAGACAACAAATAAAATGACTTTCAGCATAAATATAATTTGTCTTATCAGCCCATCAATGGTTTTGATTTGATAGGCCTACTTTATCTTATGTATTTGAAATGAATATAATGAAGTTTTAAACAAAAATATGGTTAGGTGGCGAGACCATCATGGAGGAATGTTAGAGTTAGTTGAGAGGAAATTCAATTACTTTGTTGAATTGTTGTTTAACTCTAATTGCAAAGTAGTTTGCGTAAGTATCTGGTAAATTAGTGCCAAGATTTTTTTTCTACTCTATTGATTGAAGCAATATTGTAGATTTTTGAGGTTGTGATCAAAGTTGGGGTTGAGTCAGTCATAAGTAATTCCTGTAAATGAGTTTCAGGGAGCTCCTTAACTAGATTTTTTAAGTTGGTGTTTCACCGAGGAAGAGGTGAGATTTGTTATCCCTTATAGCTTATTGATATTTATAGCTTACTCTTAACCACGTATTAATTTATTTTATTCCTGTATGCTAACTTATAACTAAATTTACGATATTTATTATTTCCTTTCCCTTTTAGATTATTTTTGAAACCTCTCTTTACCTTATTCGTTATATTAGAACTATATCTCATAACCTTATAACCTAACTATTTAATAACGACTATTTTTAACCTATTCTCAACCCCTTATAACTTTATTGTTAATGAACAACAAATATTTTCAATTACTTATTCTTAACCACCCTTATTAATTTTCTTAACAATATAAATACTCCTATTATCTATTTTATAACCAAATTTAGAACAATTTTTGTATAGCTAAAATACTAAATAATTTATAATTTAAAATATTATCTTGAATAAAAATTATTTAATTGTTTGACTAATCTCTAATGGCTAGTTTTCAACAATTAACCTTGGGCTATGATGCATCCTTACTATTTATTCATGAAGATTGTATGATTTTTTCACCTTGTCCTGAGGATGAACCACATTGGTTGGTTTGAAATGTCAACCGAATCCAAATGATGTGATTAATCCGAAAGATATTTATCTACAAGGAGAATATTGTTGATAAAATATCTCAACAAAACTCTAACAACCCAATCTTACCTATTTACGAGGTTGCGATCGAAGTTGTGGCAGAATCAGTCATAATCAAGCCTTGTAAATGAGTTCCACGGAGCTCCATAACTACCTTTGTGAAGTTGATGCTTCACCGAGGAAGAGGTGAGATTGTTTATCCTGCCAAACACTATAGTTTTGGATAACATTGTATACCCATGCCTTGGTTAAAGTTGTTATTATATACTTGATATTATTTTTTTTGGGCTTCATTCTCATTGCAAATAAACCAGCAAAATCATGCTTGCAGTTTTGAATAAAATAAGTCTGATAGGATTTTTGGTTCTACATCCTCTAAAATAGGAAAAATTTACCTTATAGGTATGAATTTTAAGGGCATTGCCGATTTCTTTTTTCTTCTTCTTCTTCTTCTTCTTATTATTATTATTATTTTTTCTCTGAGTTTAGGACATGATTTTTTTCCTTTCAGGTTTTGATGTATAGAGTTCTTGCTAGATAATGGAAATAATAGTATGCATAAAAATGGTGGTGTATCGGTTGGTTGATTTCGTCACAACAAATGTTTACATCAAAAATGATGTCAAGGTAGCATCATAACTCAAAAGAGTGTCACATATATTGACATATTAATCTCATTGTTTGCTAGGTGTCATGATATTTATTTCATTAAGTTCTAGGTGTCATATTAGGTTTTGATTCTCTTGATTTTAGTTTTGTTTTGTTGGTTTTCACTCGACTCATTTATTATCGATGCTTCATATCTATTTTAAATGATTATAAGAGTGGTTAGGTCCATTTTTAATTTCTTCCTCTTTATTTATTAGCATGGTATCATAGCACGAGGTCACATAGGACTCCATAGAGAGCAACATGTCATGAGAGGTAGTGGAGCAAAGGCTAAGGAGCTTGAGAGAGGAAGTGTAACATAACCTTCACTTTCCCACGTGTGAATAAAAAGAAATGTGCTACTCTCACACCTGTGAATAAATCATAGTGTGTGACTTTCTCACCACAAAAAAAGGAAAATAGTGTGAAAAACTATCGAAATCTAAACAAATAGTGTAAATTTGGGGCTACTACACCCTGTCAGTTGAATTAGTGCACAATGTTGCGCATACAACCTCCATGAGGACGTGTGAAAAGGAGGAAGCCAAATTTAAAAAAAGAAAGGAGTGACTTTCTTCCATCACCATAAATCATTTTTTTCATTTGCCTCACTAAACAGAAAAAATCCATAAATTTTTTTGTTGAAAATGGCAACAAATAAATCCCAATTTAATCTTCCGTTGAATTAAATTAAGAAAAATTGTAATTCCACATCAAAAGACAACAAGAATGAGTTAACTAAGTCAGTTTCACTTAGTAGGCTTAGCTAATTCAATTTGAGGGCGTCACTTCAGTCATGTAGAGTGCTTCCTAAATTTTAGGAGCTTAGGGTGAGTTTAATTCCATTTGTAATAATTTAATTATGTTAAACTGAGTTAAAGTCAATTAAACTAGTTCCAATAGTTGGAGGAACTAGTAGGATTTCTAGTAGTGGGGCACAACTTCAGTGTTCAACCAATTGGATTATAAATCAGCCATAATTAACTCATGCATGCATGGAATTCGAGTTACCTAGTTGAGATTGGAATTCAATTGCGGTGTACTATCAGTTGTATAATTTTATGAGTTGTACAAGTGGTGCATGCAGTCCGAGAAGGGCCTATAGCGATTTCACAATTCTAATTGGGAATTTCCCTAATTAATAGGGGCTAATTCCCAAGGAAAAAACACATGGGAAAAGGAGCTTGGGAGGCAAAAAAATTGGCTAAGTATTGGCTAGAGTCAACTTGTGAGGTAGAGAGATAGATTATACTTGTGAAGAGATTGTTGAGGCTTGAACAAACCTTATATTTCTTCTCTTTTTATGACTAATGAAATAGAGATAGGAATGTGTTTTGAGAAGTTACTTTCCCCTTAGTTAAATATCTGAGAATATGTGATTAATCCTTGTCTCATGTCTATGTTGTGATTTCTTGATCGATTAATTATTTTTGTTGATGAGTAGAGTAGATTCAAGCCTTTTGTTTTAGGAAATTACATAAGTAATTTGAATATACAAGGAATTTATACATGGCATTAGAGAAGGAATCACAATAGAAGAGAAGAGAATTTGATGTGTGTGCAGGAGGTTCAAATAACATGATCAATGTTGCGGTTTTTCTCCAGGACTGACAAGATGACAGCGACCAGACTTAGGCTCAAGTATGTGTTATAGACATTTTTGTGCCTTACAGCTTTAAGCATGAAATGTCCATAATCCAAGGGATCCAAAGTCCCTAAAAGTGTTGTTCCTACCCCTAAAGGAACAAGGTCAACCAATGACAGCTTCTCACAGAAGTTCTCCACCAAAAACTACTCAGAATCAGTCAAATCAGGATCATTTCAGCTGCTCCACTAGCTACCTGCGTTGCATAGCACCCCAGTAAACTAGCTAGGTGCGTTGCAACGCACCCAAATGCACTACCAGGGTGCGCTGAGCGGGAAATTCCAAATGGCAGTGTCATTCCGCAAGGTGGACAGACAATGGAAGCTTCCAGAATCTTCCCCAATGACACTTGCCTTACTAAGTTTGACCAAGGATGAGTAAGAGGCTCTCAGTCTCCAAGTGGAAGCAAGAACTGACAGAGAGAAGCCACAAGTCAAAACATAAGCTGACTCATCCTCTTTGCATACATCTATATATGGATCCCTCATCCCAGAGATCCAGAGGCTGGAATTTTGTACTTTGCAGAGAATTGCTGTTGGTTTTGAGATTGAGATTAGTGCATTGGGTGATTTATGCTTTGTTGGAGGTGAAGAAGGGATTCCTTTGCTGGGAGGTAGATGCTTGATCGGGACTCACTTGGTTGTATCTCCTCTTGGATCTTCTTATCATATCAATAAAACTATTTGAGTTTCTCCTACATGCTTGTGTAACAATGATGTTTTGTTATATTTGCATGTTTAGCTTAAATCTGATCCTAAGCTATTTATGAATGTAAATCTATGTCTTTGTGTAGTTTTCCTCTTCTGTGATCTTGCAGGAACTTGGTGAAGCTGGGCGAGTAAGGGAGCAGGTAGTGGGAAGCAAACAAAGAGGAGAGTGATTGGATCAACAAACTAGCGCAAGACATAGGTTAGTTCATCCTTCCTCTTCGTTTACATTTCATAAAGAAGAATACGAAAATAGTTTTCCTTGTTTGTTGCTAAGGCACTGTCACACCTTAGAGTGGGATAGGGGTGTTCTGAGTAGATACTTTTCCCAACAACGAAATGGCGACTCCGCTGGGGATCGTGTCTAGTTAGTTTGTTTGTGTTTCTCTTGTTGTTTGTCTCATAAACACAGAAGTAGCAATCGAACTGCATTTGCCATTATCAAATGCAAAGTAGCTGCTACTTCAATCCACTCACTAGAATTTGTTTATGATTTGAACAGCTGATCCACAAATGCTCTAATTGCCCTTTGTGATAGCTCTTAGTCCTCCTTTAAATCATCCCTCTGATTTTACCTTACTGATAGCTTTTACTCGGCCAAAAACCATAGATTAAACTACAAACCGTGACCCAGAACCCGGATAGAAGTCTCGTTTCTGCCCCAGCGCAGGCTCTGTGAAGAGGTTCTGCATTTCAACGCAGGTCTCGAGAGGGCTACCTGCGCTGCAATTCAGTTTCTCTGTACAACAGGTGCGCTGATCAGCCTTTTCACTGTGCAGCTGAGGTTCTTGCTTCATTTTGTTCAGTTTTATCTCTGATTTTTGCAGCCTGTTATCAGTGTGTGTACCTATCTGAAAACCCCTTTTCTTTGCCTTAATTCCACCTCAGTTGTATAAAAGAAACTGTATTTGTTTTTGTGTATTTGTTACGTCATTTACAGTTTCCCATTGCAGAAGTAAACTGGTCATACTGTCGCCCTTAGATCTAGATCTGTCGTAAGTGTAGTTTTGATCTTAGGAGAAAGTTTGTTTGCTGTTGATAGTTGATTACGCTTTTACTTTTGCCTTTGGTTTGAATTTGTGAATTTCTAGTGTCGAAACAAGTGTTTACTTCAAAATCATAAAGTGTCGTAATCGTCTCTACTTTTGTGATTTCGAAAAGAAGCTTGTTTGTGTTTTTCACTTGAAATCGAATTCAAATTTGTACGACAACTTTCTTTTTAGGCATCAATATTAAGAAAGTGAAAAACACATACATGCACAAGTGCATTTGCATTTTGACAGTTTGTATGGCTTGATTTAGGGAAAGTGCATTTACAGTGTGCTATTTGCTCTTTGAGAAAAGATTGTGTCTTTCTTTTCCCCTTGTAGCTAGGATTTTCATTGTTGAAAAGAGATAAAAGCTTGCTTATCATCTTTAGACTGCATTTAGGAATTACATCTACATCTCGTGGTGATCCAAAAAGGCAAACTTTTAAGAAAGATCAACCTAAAATAAATTGAATGAACTTAACAATGCTTTGTAACTTAACGCACAACATAGAGGTCTAGGCTAGAGACATGTTCCGGCGTCGTAAAGCCTAGTAACTGTTGTCCTCACTGTTGGTTGGGTGATTCCTCCACTGTGAGACGATAAGTGCCAGTACGGATTGTGCTCCCACGTACCGTCGAGTATATATTGGGAGACCCCTATAGGCATAAAACCTTTATCCATAGGAAACCGTGTCGGCCGCCCTACTGATCGCAATGCACTGAACACAACGTTCGGGAAGATTGATCGCCCGTACCCTAAAAAGTATTCTGCGGTTTTGCGATTGGTTTGGCACACCCTCTACCTAGATCTCCAGAGCAGTCCCTTTTGTTCCTTTTCAGACTCCTTAACGGAAAAGGTCCATCTGAGCACTTGTCACTTCAGGCTCATTAAAAATTGAAGGAGACTAGAGTCATCTTTTGTTTTTTCTCGACTCTTTAAAACTGAAAAAACAAAGTTGTGTCAAAGCGTGTTAAAATTTATTTTAAACGGAATATTCATACCCTTTTTCCTGCGTTGATCTTTAGGTTGAGAAAATGGAGCCTATCAACCAAGGAATTCCCCTTGGTGGAAACCCTAGTCCCTTCTCCTCTTGGGGAGATGTTGGTGCGCCCCATATGGCTACATTGTCGCTTCCAGGACTGACAATTGGCTTGCCAGTATGGCTCTTCTCAACCAATGTCGTTCAGAACACCACTATTCCTGAACAGTCGAATCAACAGTTAGACGAGTCCAGAGTTACCCACCAACCTTCTACTTCCTCGAATTCTTCCTCTCTTCCTTCCTCTTCGCTTGACGGGACTGGTAAAGCTAAAAGCCAAGTTCCTAAGGAGAAGAAGGAAAAGAAGAAGAAAGAGAAAAAGAAGAAGGAGCCAAAGGAGAATAAGGGAAAATGAGTGTCGTCTAATGAAAATCCACACACAACACCGAATAGGCCTAAATGGCCATGTGTCATTTGTAGAGGAGACCACTTTCACAGAGATTGTCCTTGCATCCCTCGGATACTAAGGGACTGGTCTCCTCGTTTGCACAATCCGGTGTCATCAACCTCTGATGGCCATGTTGAAAGCACACCGTCAACTAGCGAAAGTGAAGTCCCAGGACAAAAAGGGAGAGCTAGACCTCCCTGTAAGCTATGCAAAGGTGATCACGCCATCCACCGTTGTCCCTTCTTAGACGAAGCTAAAAGACTTTTGGATGATCGTCCGGTTTCACCGTTACGACTTCCTCCTGGATATAAAAAACTCTTGCCGAGTCCTTCGTTAGTTGAGAATCCAGCTGGCCCACTCAAGTGGTCGGCTGAAGCGTCTATCATTGAAGATAAACCAACTGAATCCATACCAGACGAAATTCAAAAGGTCGAGGCGGCAGTTGACCCGGTCTTGCCTTCAGAGGTTTTATCTTCTAATGATACAGTCACTGAAGAGGATAAGGATGACACCGTCCAAATTCTCTTCATCAACACAGACTCCGACGAACACGGGAGCAATCCACCTATTCCTTTATCGCAGGAAGGAAGTTCGCTAGAGCCATACCCGGCCGTCTACTCGGTCCCACCTCCAAGCAACCTAGTTGTATCCTTCGACTGGAACCAACTAGGCAGACCCCATTTGCCAGCAAGCATACCATTCCGAATTATCGTTCAAATATATAGAATGGTCATGACTGGCACCATCATAGATGAGGGGGCATCTGTGAGTATCCTTTCCTCTATTGCTTGGAAAGCGCTTGGTTCGCCATCGCTATTGCCTGAAATGAGAAATCTGATAGGCTTTGATAAACGAACCAGTCGACCTTTAGGGATCCTCCCCAATGTGCCCATAACATTGAAAGGGAAGATAGTTCAAATGAACGTAATGGTCGTTCAAGGACCCTTGGATTATAACCTACTCCTTGGACGAGACTATATTTATTGCATGGGAGCCATCGTCTCCTCACTCTTTAGAGTAATGTGTTTTCCGCACGAAGGAAGAGTGGTCAAGCTCGTAGACCAGCTTTCATTTCCCGGATCACGCATCGCAAATAGTCATATACCGTCCCTAAATGGTCTCTTCATACAAGAAATGTCTCAAGTCCCAGTCCGTCCTCCCGATGAGCGCGAGTAATCCAGGAGGATATGACTGAAATCCAGGGGGCATGCGTCCTGGTCTGCTTCGGCAAGAAAACTTCGGGTATAGGGTAGGTTTCCGCGGGAGAATATGACTAGTCTATACCCCGTCCGTGATTGGAAGAGGGGTTGTTCTAGAATAAGATTCTTTTGTCAAAGTTATGTGTTTGGCACTCGTTGTCACTCACCTTTGTCTATCTCGGTAGACATCGCCGAAGAAGTGTTTTGTTTGCTGCGTAAATGAGACAATCTTTGGTAACCTGAAAGAGGTAGGCCTTTCCTGATAGAACAAATGTTTTGTCTGCAAATTGAGGGGTAACCTTGAAATCGTATTTTATACCTGGGGGCATGCAAACCTTTTGGAGTGCAAGCAAAGAACGGTTATTTATCTGTTTTTGGGATTAGTCGTTTCCTAACTTGCATAAAGAAAGGATGCGGGGCAAAGCTTTGTAAGGTGCAAGCTCCATAAAAAATGGCATCTTCAGTGAGACATTCTTATCATATGACTGGATTTATCGAGCAGTTTTAGCGCATAGTTCAAGCTCGTTAAAAAATAAACATAAGATCGAGCAGTTTTAGCACATAGTTCATGCTCGTTAAAAAATAAACATAAGACCGAGCAAGTGTTTCAATCCGCGTTTAAGCTCGTTAAAAAATGAACTATCCTCCGGTAAATAACCACCATGAATGTAACATTATCAGCCATTAAAGCCTTGGTCGTGTTTGCACCGTCACCTCCACTTTTCCATTGGCCGATCATTCACCTCCATTTGATTGTTTACCCATTTTTAGGAACAGCTGCGAAGAGTGATTTCACTAGCCATCCTTGTGACACTGCCGTGATTGGAAAATTCCAACCCTTACCTGGAATCAGCTGCTACTCATTTTATCACGCGTTCCTCAAAAGACGAGTCTTCTTTAGGCTCATTTCATCTGACTCGTAAAATATGAAAAGATTGCCGAGTTTTGGCCTTCCAGCTCGTTAAAGAGACCGGAAGTGCTATCCCTCCTCTAGATTTTAATCTTTTTGGACCTGAGGGATTATTGCACAAAAAGATTGAGCGCTTGTTTTGTTCGGCTCGTTAAAACTATCGAAAATTCATCCCTTCTGTATTGTTTTATACTTTTTCGGACTTAAGGGATTAGATGACGAAAAAGGACTTCCGGAGTTACCTTTACGTTCCTTTTCAGACTCTCTAAAAATGAAAAGGACCGAGTTATCTTTGTCGTTAAACTCGTTAAAAACATTAATAGCGACAAACTTGTCTTTAGACGAGAACGAGTTTCACTATCGCTAGGCTCGTTAAAACATAGCGATGGGTTTGCCCGAAGGGCAAATTATAGAACAAGCATATGTTATCCGCCTCAAGCTTGACAAAAATAAAGAGGTACTGGTTAGCAATGACTGGGGAAAAATTGGGAAGAAACTCAAAGAATCTTTATTGGTAGCAAGTCGCTCTTGAACATGACACTTCCACTCCGTGCCTGAGTCGGGTTGGGTTGTTTCATCCACCGGTCACATCACCATGGTCTCGCCATACCATCCACCTTTGGGGTAAATGCTACCAATCCATCATATAAGTGTCGCCGACATGTTCAAGAGAAGTCATCCAGAGAAGTCACCCGTGTCCAATCCACTACCATACATTATACTTCATTCTTTCATGACTGCCACCCTGAACCATATATCATCAGATCGTTTTCACCTCCATCAAAATCATTTGCTCCGTTCCGTGTCATCGATGTGGGATTCATTAAGGCCCTCCTTTGATGGATCGCTTCTTGTCGACATCAGCTCATTATCCAAGAAGTTGATCTAGGGACACCCCTTCAGTACTTTGAAGCTTGCATGCCTCAATGGCAAGTTTCTCACTTCCGGCGACAGGTATACATCAATGACCTTCGACCGAAAGATTTTGCGTGGTGTTCGACGCCAAGTCCTTTATTCACACCACGTGAATTATACTGTAGTACCTTGAGGGTCATTATCATTATCGGTGATTCCTCTTGCGCTTGTTAATAGTTTACATCATTGACTGGTAATCAAGTGATGTCTTTCCATGTTCAACTTCAAAACATTTCTCACATGGATCGACTTGTACTTCGAGTGAAGATCGGACGAGATTGAAGACCCCGGATCTAGTTTCATCCATCCGGGCTGCGATATATATTCAGGAAAAATAAAAACATTGACATGTACAGCATTGCAGCACAGATAATCATCCTACCAAAAGGATGATGACTTCATCAGAATCATCAGTCTACCATCAGACGATTGTCTGTCCTATGTACATAAAAATGAATTTATAAAGCTGAGCATGGGAATGCCCGCCTCAGCTAGATCATGAAAATAGTATGAAAATGATGTATTGTATTGTATCTTATTACAAGTCTCCTCCCAACATTGAAAGAACTTCGGATCCTCCTAATAAAGCATTTCACCCGATAAACAGCCTCATACTTTAGGGGGCAACTGTTATAGACATTTTTGTGCCTTACAGCTTTAAGCATGAAATGTACATAATCCAAGGGATCCAAAGTCCCTAAAAGTGTTGTTCCTACCCCTAAAGGAACAAGGTCAACCAATGACAGCTTCTCACAGAAGTTCTCCACCAAAAACTACTCAGAATCAGTCAAATCAGGATCATTTCAGCTGCTCCACTAGCTACCTGCGTTGCATAGCACCCCAGTACACTAGCTAGGTGCGTTGCAACGCACCCAAATCCACTACCAGGGTGCGTTGGGTGGGAAATTCCAAATGGCAGTGTCATTCCGCAAGGTGGACAGACAATGGAAGCTTCCAGAATCTTCCCCAATGACACTTGCCTTATTGAGTTCGACCAAGGATGAGTAAGAGGCTCTTAGTCTCCAAGTGGAAGCAAGAACTGACAGAGAGAAGCCACAAGTCAAAACATAAGCTGAATCATCCTCTTTGCATACATCTATATATGGATCCCTCATCCCAGAGATCCAGAGGCTGGAATTTTGTACTTTGCAGAGAATTGCTATTGGTTTTGAGATTGAGATTAGTGCATTGGGTGATTTATGCTTTGTTGGAGGTGAAGAAGGGATTCCTTTGCTGGGAGGTAGATGTTGGATTGGGACTCACTTGGTTGTATCTCCTCTTGGATCTTCTTATCATATCAATAAAACTATTTGAGTTTCTCCTACATGCTTGTGTATCAATGATGTTTTGTTATATTTGCATGTTTAGCTTAAATCTGATCCTAAGCTATTTATGAATGTAAATCTATGTCTTTGTGTAGTTTTCCTCTTCTGTGATCTTGTAGGAACTTGGTGAAGCTGGGCGAGTAAGGGAGCAGGTAGCGGGAAGCAAACAAAGAGGAGAGCGATTGGATCAACAAACTAGCGCAAGACACAGGTTAGTTCATCCTTCCTCTTCGTTTACATTTCATAAAGAAGAATACGAAAATAGTTTTCCTTGTTTGTTGCTAAGGCACTGTCACACCTTAGAGTGGGATAGGGGCGTTCTGAGTAGATACTTTTCCCAACAATAGTATGCTTTGGAAGGAACCAAAAATTTTGTGGCATGGAAGATCCATATGGAGGCAGTATTAGATGATAATGGGCTACTATATTACATCAATATAAGTGTATTTAAACCCTTAGCAGTTGATGCCAAGGATCTTGCTTAGTTGAAGAAGGATGTAGCTAAAGTAAGGACGATCATATTAGAGGGAGTTTGAATAAAAAACCATTCACCATGTGGAAAATAGTGAGTAACATATTTGAGAACAAAAATGACCAAGTTTCGTAGAATAAAAATGTAAAAGTTCGAATCAATTCTGCAATACTTGAGAAAAATCACATAGTGTTGTGATGAACTTCGCGGGGTTGTTATTACTGTTCTAGAAGAACATATGGCATGTATAGCTCTATTGGGTCTTCCGAAGAGTTGGCACAGTTATTAGGATTATGTGAATGGTAGAGACAAACTACAAAGCTGGGAGCTTTATGGTCTAATCTCGTGTAGGGAGAGATTAGGCATAGCAACAAAGATGGAACTTAATCCAAGGTTGAGGAGGAGGAGAATTGTTCCTTGGATGGAAAGGAAAAGAAATGGAAAAGGAAGAAATCCCAATCAAAAGGAAATTTTGGTCAGGCATGCAAGAAGAAAGACTTGTTCAAGATTAAATGTTTTCACTATCATGCGCTGGGACATTATGCCAAGAAGCATCCACACAAGAAGGTTGACAACAATCCATTGAGAGGAGTGGAAGGGGAATATTTAACTTCAAAATTTGAGTTGGATTTCACACTCATTGCATGCATGGTGACATTGGTGATGGGTAGTGTGTGTTATCTAGATAATGGAGCCTCATTCCATATGATGGGCAACAAATAATTTTTTAGTGACATGGAGGAGAAGGACCTTCAGATGCACATCAAGATCGAAGATGATGAAAGGTATAGAGTGACTTGTATTGGTATAGTTACTTGTCATAGGGAGTCAGGTTCTCCTCTCGCATTAAAAGATTTCATGTATGTTATAGGTTTGAAGAAGAATTTAGTTTCAATTTCTATGTTGGAATACTATGGATATGATGCGATCTTTAGCAAAGGGAGGGATTTCCTTAGACATATCGCCATGAGACAAGTGAAGTGCATCAGGGTTCATATAAAGAACCTCTACAAATTGGATGTGTAAGACTGTGCTACCTTGAAACGAAAGAAGAGAAGGTGCAAAGCCGAGACATTGGTGAATTATGGCATAAAATACTTGGCCATTTGCACCAGAGAGCTTTGAAGATCATGCAACATATTTCTAAAAGACATCTCATGGGTGCACTAGAGCAGTGAGATACATGTAGAGGGCATACACTGAGAAAGTACACTAAATCCACCTTTCATGATAAGGATAGTAGGGTACAAGAAATCCTTAAAAGAGTTCAATTAATTGTGTGTGGACATTGCTCGACATCCTCCATGACCAAGCACATGTATTATGTTATATTTGTAGATGATTTCTCACATGAGTGCTAGATTTTCTTTTAGTAGAAGAAAGACCATACATTCTCCAAATTTTGTGAATTTAAAGCACTTTTTGACAAATACATTGGCAAGAAAGTGAAGGCTATGAGGATAAATAAAAGTAGTGAATATGTGTCAAATGAGTTCAAGAACTTCTGTGCAAAAAAAGGCATTCAACAGGAGTAATATCACCCCTATAACCCACAACATAATGGGGTGCCTAAGTGTAAGAACACAAGTATTGTGCAAGTTTCATGGGCGATGTTGCATAATCAGGGCCTACCATTTCACTTGTGTGATAAAGAATGCAACACAGTTGTATATGTTTAGAACAATATTCCTCATCACATTCTTGGGATGAGTACACCAAAAGAAGTTTTTTCAGGAAAGAAACTAGATGTTTCACACTTCAGTATCTTTCATTCACTAGTTTACTGTTATGTTTGCAAGGATGCAAGGAATATGCTAGCACTAATAGATGAGTTGGCAGTAGTTTTGGGGTACACTGATACACCTCACAACTATCGGGTGTACTTAACATCTCAAAAGATGATAATTGTTTGTAGAGATGTGAATTTCGATGAATATAAGGCCATGATATGTTCCCTCTAGATGGAGCTTCAGTTTCATGCAAATGATGAGATTTTGGCTCCAAAGAAAGAACCTCGAGATGTTGTGGAGTAGCCACAAGCATAGGAGCAAAGAGTGGAAGCACCCACTCCTGCAAATACATCGAAAGATGGAAGGAAGGACACCAAGGAAGCTAACATATTATTTCATGATGCTAGAGAGAATGTTGGAGCACCAATATCACATCGTAGGAAGAGGAGGTCACCAAATCGGTACATTATTTACCTGGCTCTAATGAGTGAGATAGTTGAGAGAGAACCATCCTCATTCTAGGAAGTAGTACATAAGCTTGTATGAGTTGATGCCATGCTAGATGAATATGATTCCATAGTGAGAAACAATGTTTTAGAAGTTGTCCCAAGACTAGAGAACAAGTCCGTGGTAGGATCAAGGTGGATCTATAAGGTGAAGAAAGCAACAAACAAAAGCATCGAGAAACAAAAGTTTAAATTTATGGTCAAGGGGTTCTCTGAGGTGGAGGGAATTTATTATTAAGGATAATTTTCTCCATTAGGAAGGTACTCTCCTATCATTTCAATTCTAGCACTTTTGGCACAGATGGGATGGAATATCCATTAGATGGACGCGAAGACAACATTCCTCAATTCAGTGATTGAGGATGATGCGTACATTGAACAACCAGAAGGACTTGGGACCTTATATAGAGAGTCACATGTGTGCAAGCTCAAGTAGACATTATATGGATTGAAATATGCACCTCATGATTGGTACACCAAGATCGAAAACTATTTCACTAGGTTGCACTTCACCAAAAGTAAAATAGATGCAAACCTTTTCTACATGTGAACAAAGTGTCTTGAGAAGGACTAACATAAACATTAAGGGTGAATTAATTGCACTCATGTTTAATTAACTACCTAGATAATGTGTAATAACCTACGAAATTTCTAGTTATATGGTAGACAACAATGCACTACACATGTTGTAGTGGTATACTCTTAATACACATTATGGGAATCAAAGTAATAATGAACAAAGAGGTACTATATAAAACTAGAGAGTTTCTCCAGAAGTGTAGACAAGAGACAACAGTGCACAAGAAAAAAATTAGAAAATAAGTAACCGTTCCTTTTATTATCGATGTAGTTCACATATAGTAGACACATAAGTAAATTATTTTATGGTGGTCATGAAATGAAATTGGACAAAGTAACTTCTAGGACAATGCGAAAAGTAACATAGGAAGGGAATAGAAAAAATCATAAATGTTGTATGTTGAATGAACAATAATACGAAAACAATAAAACTGAAGTGACAATGAACTTAAGAACAACACTATTAAGTGTTTCAACTGTTATCAGAAGAAACTATATAGCATAGTATTCACAATTGGAACCAAGTGAAAATTAGGACAAAGCTTATAAAGTCAGAGAAGATTTAACAAAATTCCCAAAAGATAGAGGTATATGCTTTATGCAATAGGGTCTCCTGAATTGACCAATTAATACTCTAATATTACAAAGAAGATTCCATTATAAAGAAAACAAGGTTATACATTTGAGGAGGAGAATTATCAGATGGAAATTATCTCAACCCTAGAGTAGAAAAGTAAAGTTGGGGTTATTGTAAACCTCCAAATTATCATCAACCAACAAAATAAATTTCAACCCAAGAAGTAGTGAATATTAAAAACCCCAATTTCGAATCAATCAACATATTTGGAAACCCCACCAGTGCAATTTTATATCGACTTGTAACAAAAATAATCGATGAAGTGGAACTTTAGACACAAGATCTTAGCCTTTCCATGCCCATAACAAACATAAAGTGGACCATGATCAACACAATACATGGAAATAGGGGAAAACATAGAAAACAATAAATAAATAAGTGAGAAGCACCATCTTAATGATTTTGACTAATATAGTAGAAGAGAAGGTAATTTTTTTATCTGGTTGGGACTAGAAAACAAAAATTGTAATGGTTCACACCCACCAAACCTATAGCTCAATAAAAAGACACAACAAGGGTCATATTTTGAATAGAGTAAAAATATGTTAGGGTAATAAATAATGGGACCTGAAATGTAACATAAATCCTCATCCACATTACCGTGTGGAATAATTTTGTAAAGGCTATTGTTAAGAGCTAATGACAGAGCATCGATCCTTTTGAAAAACCCTGGCCACAATTCAACAATCCATTTATTAATGCTAAAATCATTAGAATAATTAGGTTCATGCAGTGGGAAAAAGATATATCTCACGAGGGAAGGGAGAGGCCTTGAAAATCACATACCTGTGGGTAAATGTCGAGCTGGACGAAGAAAACGCCCTTATGGGCGCGATCTCAAAAACCTTGATGGAGAACTGAATGCAGAATATGGTAAAGAAAGGAATTCCACAATAATTAATGGAACAAAGAGATGGAATATTAAAGAAAGGAACTATGTGAAAAGGCACACATGCAAGTCACCACAAATAATCAAAATGATAGAAACCCTGAACTCATCATAAGCCATCTAGGAACTAAGCATAGTCGGATGGTTCCAGAAGTAGTTTGTAGAGCCACCTAAAAAGAGAGGCAGTGAGGAAATCATCGATTGAGCAAGCACACATGGATTTGAGAGGTTAGGGTTTGAGGAGAAAATATTGACTCTTGATCCTCCATAACTCATCGCTACCATGGAAAAGGCGATCAGTGAGTGCTTACATTCATGTGAAACCTACACATATGAAAAGTGTAGAGTGAACCTCTCAAATCCCAAAGTGGATTGTGATAGTTGGCAATAAACGACATGCACGAAGATCATATCATCATAATTATTATGGTTTGGGTGCCCAAATTTGGTTAAAGGGGTCAAGAATATTAGTATTGATACATTCTAGGTAGAGTGACCCCCAAGCACATCATCTCTAATCAAATACACATTATACCATAGTGATATGATTAACATAAGCATTACAAGAATACTATATCATGTTTCCTAACGTGTGACCATTTAGATATGAACATAAGGTTAGAGCCAAAATGATAATGGTGCTCCATTTAAATAAGAAAAGGTAAGACTGTAATGTGAAAAAAATACATTCCATATATAGATAAAATATTTAATAATAATAATAATAAATTGTCATTAGGATTGAGTACGTAGAGACATTACAGATGGTATCAAAGCCCTAGGTTCAACTCTCGAACCTAATGGGCTTGGAACAAATAAATCTGAGTGCGATTACATCATATTTATATGAGACATTTAGAATTACATAAGTTTAACAACAATAATGGTGGGATTATTATAGGAGAAAATTCTTTAGCTTTAGTTTTGAATCGAAATAATCCTAATAATTTAGGTGCATGGAAGGTTTACTTCGAGAAGTGTTTCCTAACGCCAATGTAACACACCTATAAATTGTAAGTTATATTAAAATAATTGAACTAATTACAATTATCTTGTACTAGTGGCTACATAATTGAACTGTTAAATTCATGGGTGAATAAGATTAAGGGAATTCATATTCGCAATCAACAAAACATCACATCATAGATATCACTCAAATGCTATATATGATACTCTAGTCTTATAATTATAAAAAAAACATAAAGATGAAATTATGATAACATTTTATTGTTCGGAACCATCCATTAATTATGATTAGAAACTTGTACTGTTGGGCCAAAAATGAAAAAAATAATTAAAGGTTTGAAATAAAGGTGTAACACATTTCAAAGTCCATTATGATGGTTCAATCATGAAACTGATGAACAAAAAAATACTTTTGACTACCAAAAATTAATCAAGGGTAGACATAGATAAGTCCCTTTAAAGCTTGTTTTAATCATAACATAACAACCATGAAAATAGCTAATATAGTATATGCACAATTGATACAATGATATCCAATTTATAATATAAAATAGAATTCTAAAGCAATCCCTTGATTATTTTTATCTCTATGCGAGCAATGTGAAAGGGAATTTACAATTCCATATATTGAAGTTAGAACTAAACAATGTTCATATTAGTGGGAATAGCCACAGGGCCTATTATAGTAATATATCAATGGCCCTGACCTTGTTGGATGCACGTGGGTAGTATGTTGAGTGCAGGTCAAAATTATGAAGCACACATTCAACATGTATACAAACTTGCTATAAAAGAAGCATGGAATAAATGCAAGAGTATGTGTGCTTCATATTTCAGTTGTCACACAAGATGAAATAAAGTGATGATTGTAAGTGTGAAATATAGGAACCATCTTCTTTTCACTATCCACAAAAGATGAAATTTCTTTGACAATACAAAGGGTTTAGGAAAATACTACAACTATAGAGAACCAACAAAATTGGAATTGCAGCTTATTAATTACTATTTCTCAGTCATATTAAAATTTGTAATGTTTTTCATGTATCATTACTTAAGAAATAGGTACATGATAGCTTTCACATAATTGATTGGAAAATGCAACAAGTAGAGCCAAGGGAAATCTTCTGGAACAACCCCGTGTATCTTAGACTAGAAAGAGATCCCACTCGAGAATCGAGTCATCCCTCAGGATAAAGTGCAATGAAAGCCTTTACTTTTGAAGAGATTACATGAGAGAAAGGAGATGGAATAGATAAAAGTTACATAAAAAGTTTTCATGAAGAAAACACTGGACAATGAACTTTGAGGACGGTGTGAATAAAAGGCGAGGAGAATGTAATATCCCTACGTTGTTGTAATATTGATTTTGGTTAGACTAATTTGTGTTAGAAAGAATGGTGGAAAATCCATGAATAATATTGGAATAATTATGTAAATGAATATTTATTAATAAATAAATAAATGGAATGTATGTTCTTGGGAATGAGACACCTAGAAATGAGATTCTTTCCAAAGAAGGAAAAACAAAAATAAAATTTCATTGGTAAATGAGATTGGATAATTCTTTCATGATAAGAATTCTAGATGAAATTATAGATAAGCTTAATTGACGGGAGAGAAAAATCCATTAACTTTACTAGATGAGGAAAGATGCTAAGCTTCGATTAGCATAAAGCATCATGGTAGTTAAAAACAATCTTTTAAGGAAAAGCCTAGGCAAGTGGTTGTGGAGGAACACAAAAGTGGGATGTCACTATAGGAAACATCTATCAGTAAAGAAAGGTATGAAATACCTAGTAATGGACTGAACAGAGGGTGTGGATACCTTGGCAAGCACTTCTCAACTCAAGGGTGAACTAGAGGAGGAAGTTCTAGGTTGATTGGAAACATGTGTCAAATTTCCAAGTACTCCTACTGATGATTCGATGTGAATTAATTATTATCTTATTCTTTCATTAGAAAGGTTCATATATAAATTTTGTATTCAAGAGAGTATCTGTAGTTTTAAGCTATCTCTTTAAAAGAATTGCATCTTCTATAGAGATGTAGGTATTTGGTAGATAGTGAATTAGTGGGTTGAAAGATTTAATTAGCTAACCTTACTGTTTTAATTGATTTTCTTATTTTGAAGTGTACAAAAAAAAATAGTTGGAATAAGTACGAATATATTGTTATGTGGTATGCAGTTTTTACTAATGAAGTGGTTGAAAAGAACAGAGAAGGAATAGGGGTTATTAATGATTAATCTTGACTAATTAATTTATAAGAGGTGATATGAGTGGGAAAGGTATAAGAATACACCCCTTCATATTTTCATTTTGTTGTCGGTATTCAATTTATACTTAAGGAACAATTATCAAAGTAATTGCACAAGAAAGAAACAGAAATACAAAGACTAGGTTGGGAAGTCCCCAAAAAAATATAAATTGATCGTTTATAAGTAACAAATGGAATCTGTAGCATACTTCCCATAGAACAATGGTTTCTATTCAAAGAATCATAACCGTTAATAATACTTAACAACTGTAAGGCATTAAGTAGGATATGTATATGTATATGTATATGTATATGTATATGTATATGTATATGTATGTATATATACATATATATATATATATATATATATATATATGTATGTATATATATATATATATATATATATATATATATATATATATATATATATATATATATATATATATATATATATATATATATATATATATATATATATATATATTAATACGAATGCATCTCAATAAATAAGTTAATTTAGTAGATCTAAAACATATATAGAATTATGCTACAGTGAAATCTAATTCAGCGGATCTAGAATGTAAATGATAATTAGAGTGTGAAAAAAAATCATAGTAGTTTAACAGTTAGAAAAGAAGAAAGAAAACAAAAAGGAAGAGTCGCACTCCAATGTGTTAGTGATTATAGCATAGAGTTGGAGACGGTGCAATGGTAAGGATTGACTATAATATTTGAATTCTATCCTAGTAAAAACAAATACTTAAGTAAAAACATTGGACCTATCTGGGCCTCAATCGGTACTAAAATTAAATACATGTTACAAACAAGAAAAGAAATTGTGATGTTAAAGCATTGATTAGTTGATAATTTTTTTTTAAATTCAAACAGAGTGTGTTGAGAAGGATTGACTTAAACATTAAGGGTGAATTAATTCCCTAGGTAAATGTGTAATAACCTATAAAATTGTGAGTTATATGGTAGAAATAAATGCACTACACATATTACAGTTGTATACTATCAATACACATTATGGGAATCAACATAACAATGAACAAATAGGTATTGTAGAAAACTAGAGAGTTCTTCTAGAAGTGCATAGAAGAGATAATAGTGCACAAGTTCAACAACATAAAACAAGTAATTGTTCCTTTAATTACTGACGCAATTGGCATATAGAAGGCACATAAGTAACTTATTTTATGCTAGTAATGAAATGAAAATTGGAAAAAGTAACTTCTAGAGGAATATGAAAGGTAATATATGAAGGGAATAGAAACAATCATAAATGGTGTAAATTGAATGAAATTTAATACCAAACCAATAACAGTGAAGCGATAAATGAACTTAAGAACAACAATATTAACTATCTCAATTTTTACCAGAAAAAAATATATAGCATAGTACTCACAATTGACACTGATTGCAAATTAGCACATAACCTATATGGTGAGAGACGAGTTAAGAAGATGTTGAAAAGACATAGGTATATTCTTTATGAAATAGGCCCTCCTGAATTAAACAGTTAAGACCTTAACATTACAAAGAAAATTCCATTATAACGAACTTGAGTGTTATACATCTAAGGAGGAGAATTCTCATATGGAAATTCTCTCAACCCCAGAGTTATTTTGAAGAGGAAAAGTAAAGTTGGGGTTGTTGTAAACCTCCAAATTTCCATCAACCAACATAAATTATTTCAACCCAGAAAGCAGTGAGTATTATAAACCCAAATTTCGAATAAATCAACATATCTAGAAACCCCAACAGTGGAATTTTCTACCGACATACCAAAAATAATCGATGAAGTGGAACATTAGACACAATCTCTTCGTCTTTCTATGCCCGGAATGAACTGAAAGCGGACCATGATCAACTAAATACCTAGAAAATAGAGGAGGGTAGAAAACAATAAATAAACCAGTTACAAGCACCATATCCATGATTTTGACTAATACAGTAGAAGAAAAGGTAATACATTTACCTGATTGGGACTAGAAACCCAAAAGCTAATGGTTCTCACCCACCAAACTTGTAGCTCAATAAAAAGTCACAAATGGGATCATATTTTGAATAGAGTAAAAATACATTAGGGTACCAAATATAGGAACCCATAATGTAATACAAAGCCTCATCCACATTACCGTGTGGAATAGTGTTGCAAGAGTTCCTATTAAGATCCAACAATAGAGTATCGATCCTTTTGCAAAACCCTAGCCACAATTCAACAATCCATTTATTAATTCTAAAATCACTAGAATAATGAGGTGCATGTAGTAGAAATATATATATATATATATATATATATATATATATATATAGATATATATATATATATATATATATATATATCTATCTATCTATCTATCTATATATATATATATATATATATATATATATATATATATATATATATATCTATATATATATATATATATATATATATATATATATATATATATATATATATAGATAGATAGATATATATCTTGCAAGAGAAAGGAGAAACTTGAAAATGTAGCTCAATAAAAAGTCACAAATGGGATCATATTTTGAATAGAGTAAAAATACATTAGAGTGCCAAACATAGGAACCCGTACTGCAATAAAAGGCCTCATCCACATTACCGTGTGGAACAACATTACAAGAGTTCATATTAAGAGCTAGCAATAGAGTATCGATCCTCCCTAGCCATAATTCAACAATCCATTTATTAATTCTAAAATCACTAGAATAATTAGGTGCATGTAGTAGAAAAAAATATATATCTTGCAAGAGAAGGGAGAAACTTGAAAATCACATACCTGTGGGTAAGTGTCGATCTGGAGGAAGAAAACACCCTCAGGGGTGCAGGCTCAAAAATGTTGATGGAGGATTGAATGTAGAATTTGGTAAAGAAAGGAATACCCTAAGCATTAATGGAATAGATATATGGAATATTAAAAAAATTTCCTATGTGACAAGGCACACATGCAAGTCGCCACAACTAATCAAAATGACCAAAACCCTCAACTCACTATAAGCCATATAGGAGCCAAGCTCAGTGGGGTGGTTCAAGAAGGAGGCTATAGAGCCATGCAACAAGAGGCATTGAGAAAATCATCGATTGATCAACCACACATGGATTTGAGAAGTTAGGCTTTGAGAAGAAAATATTGACCCTTTATCCTCCATAAGTCATCATGATCATGGAAGAGGTGATCAGTCAGCACCTGCGTTCATGTGAATCCTATAGGCATGGAAAGTACAGAGTGGACCTCTCAAAACCCAAGCTGGAGTGCAAAGGTTGGTCATAAAAGACATGAATGAAGATTGTATCATCATAATTATTATGGTTAGGATGCCCAAAGTTGTTTAACGGGGTCAAGAATATTACTCTTCATAAATCCTAGGTAGAATGACCCCCAAACACATAATTTATAATCAAATATGCATTATTTCATGGTGATATGATTAACACAAGCATTAGAATAATAGTATACCATGTTACCAAAATTTAAAAGAGGTGTGACAAATTAGATATGAACATAAGGTTAGAGCCAAAGACGATAATGTCACTCCATTTAAATAAGAAAATGTAGGACAATAATGTGAACAAAATACATTCATTTATCTATAGATAAAAGAAAAAATATCATTAGGATTGAGTTCATAGAGACATTACAGAAGGAGTGAAGCTTCAAGGCTTCATAGATATAGATTGGTTAAGTATTCAATCATATCAAAAGATCACTTTAGGAGGAGTCTTCGGTATTGGTTCGACAAGATTTCCTTTATAGAGAAGGAAGCAAATAATAGTTGCACTCAATTTAGTAGAAGCAGAGTACATGGTTGCTAGTCAAGAAACTTGTGAAGCTATCTGGATGAAGAAGAGTCTTGTTGGATTATTTGGTCAGATGATGGATCCCACCATGATTTACTATGGCAATCGGAGTTGTATCAAAATATATAAAAATGTAATTTTTCATGATTGATCTAAGCATATCGACAGCCGATATCACCATCTATGAGATTGTGTGTGAAGGTGGATCATGTTGTTGGAATACACTCCTACAAAGGAGTAGGTTGCGAATATTTTGAAAAACGAATTGTCAAGAGGAAAATTAGAATTCCATAGAGACAGGATTGGGGTATCTAATAATCCATTTCTTGTTAAGAGAGAGTGTTGAAAATGGAAACAAGTAAATCCTGATTTCATTTTCCCTTGAATTAAATTAGGAGAAAATTGTAATTCGACATCACAAGACAACAATAATGAGTTAGCTAAGTTAGTTTCACTTATTTGGCTCAGTTAATTTGCTTTGAGGGCCTAAATTCAGTCATGTAGAGTGGTTCGTAAATCTTAGGATCCTAAGGTGGGTTTAATTTGAGTTGTAATAGTTTAATTCAGTTAAATTGAGTTAACGTCAACTAAACTAGTTCCAAGTGTTGGAGGAACTAGTAGGAGGTCTAACAGTGGGGTGCAACATTAATGTTCAACCATTTAACTGATAAATGAACCATAATTAACTAATGCATGCATGAAATTCGAGTTACCCAATTGAGATTGGAGTTCAAGGGAAGTGTACTATCAGTTGTATAATTTTCCGAGTTGTACGGGTGGTGTATGCAGTTAGAGAATGGCCTAAAGGGATTGTGCAATTCTAATTTGTAATTTTCCTAATTAATAGGGGTATTGATCCCAAGCAGACTATAGACGGAAATAGGAGCTTCGAAGGCAGAATAATTGGCTAAGTATTGGCTAGAGTTAGCTTGTGAGGTAGAAAGATAGATTATACTTATGCATAGATTATTCGGCTTGAACAATCATTGTATTTCTTATCTATTTTTTTACTAATGCAATACAGATAGGGAGGAGTTTTGAGTAGCTTCTTTCCCCTTAGATAAATATTTAAGAATATATGATTAAATATTTTCTCATATTTATGTTTTGATTTCTTGATCTATTAATTGTTTCCACTAATGAGTAGAGTAGATTCAAGTCTTTTGTTTTAGAAAATTACATAATTAGTTTGAATCTACAATGAATTTCTGTGTTTTTCAAAGGTCCACATTTATTGTTTTGAAAAGGTGAGGGGTCATTATTTGGAAGGATCCAAGTATTTTATGAAATGAAAAGGTCCCCATGAAAAAAGGCATGAAATTAAAAGGTCCCCATTGCGATATGAAAAGAAATTTTTTATGAAAATCAAAACAGCCTTTTGAAAAGGAGGAAGATATTTTTGAAAAGGGGTTTTCTTAATGATTTTGTTTTGTTCCTTATTTTATTTTAAAAGGATAATTTAAAAAATAAAAAATGCTTCCTTTCTTTAAGGGGTGATTCAAATTCCTTTACAAAGGAGTATTAAAAAAACTATTATACAAAGTTTAGAAAATGGAATTTGAAAGGGTGATGCTTGGCTTCAAGTGATTTTGATTAAGTTCTTAAGTATTAGGGGTTTACGCAGTGCATTATATTAGATATCATTTTTGGGATTCAACTGCGTTAAGTAAGTCATTAACGTATGATCATTTCCATGGGAGGTAGTCGTAACTAACTAATTTCTCATGATTTTTGAATTGTTCACTTAGCACTCATTGCATCGGGTGATGCTCACAGGGGTGAAGAAGTGGGATTGAAACTAGTGAAATGAATCACATAACATCAATCGTCACTTCCGGGGCTTGCACCCGGTAACCAGGACTTCCCTAGAGGTCACCCATCCCAGATCTCCTCTGGCTCAAGCGCGCTTAACTGTGGAGTTTTCCCCACAATCAAGCCCACTTAGCTTGCTACCCCATTTGCAAAACCTTAGCAAGTATTGTGCCTCATGAACCATTCAAGTAGAGATCCCTTCACTCTTTTTTGAATTTAAGTATTAGGGGTTTACGGAGTGCATTATATTAGATATCATTTTTGGGATTCAACTGCGTTAAGTAAGTCATTAATGTATGACCATTTCCATGAGAGGTAGTCGTAACTGACTAATTTCTCATGATTTTTGAATTGTTCACTTAGCACTCATTGCATCGGGTGATGCTCACAGGGGTGAAGAAGTGGGATTGAAACTAGTGAAATGAATCAAAAAAGGGGGGTTTGTAAAAATCAAAAGAAGTGCATGGTTCCATATTAAAAAATGGCTTCCTCCAACACTTTTCCACAAACCCCGATGTTGCTTCACAAAGATTATGAGTTTTTGTCTTTTAGAATGAAAACATTTTTGCAAGCACAAGATTTCTTGGAAACCTTACAGAAAGTTTATGTAGAGATGACCCAAGAAATATTAGTAGCCATGAATAATAATCAGAGGAATGTCACTACAGAATTAAGAAAGAAAGAACACATAGTCAAATGTTGGATACAAATCTTAGTTAATGACTCTATCTTTGACAAGATAATGAACACATCAACAACAAAAGAATCTTGGGATATTTTGAAAGTTATGTATCAAGGTAATGATACAGTGAAGATTGTTAAACTACAGATATTGAGAGCTAATTTTGAGATTGTGAAGATTACTGACACGAAGAATGTGGACCAGTTGGTGATTAGAGTCATGGGCATAGTTAATGAAATGAAACTTATTGGTGAAACCATTACATGTCAAAAGATTACTGAAAAATTCTTTTCAATCCTACCAATGAAATATGACATGGTTGTAACAACCATTTTAGAATCTAATTATTTTACAACTTCCTCAATAGAACAATTGACTGGATGACTTATGGAACATGAAACAAGACTTAACTTGGTAGAACATTCCATTGAGAATTTTTTCAAAGCACAACTCTCTCTTGGCAGAGCTGCAAGCAGAGGATATAGAGGAAACAACAAGTGAGGTAGAGGCTGATGCTAAGGGAGATCAGAACATCATCAGGCAATAGAGTAGTCGAGACCTTCTCAAAACCAAGCATAAAGAAGAACAGGGAGAAAATATAATGTCCAATGTTATTACTGCAATAAATTTTTTAATTATGAACATCAATGCAGAAAAAACAGTTAGATCAATAAAGAGGTTGTTTCCATCTTTCCATAAATGAAGGATACTCCTCTAAAAAAAGGTTTCTTTCCTACCATATTTATGAAGAAATTCACAACAAGGGCCTTTGTCTATTGGAAAGTCGCTGCAACAATCATATGACATGCAACAAAAATCTATTTTCTTTCATTGCTGCTTCCATAACATCTGGAATTACTCTTGCAATTTCTTCCCATATTAAAGTTGAAGGGAAAAATATTGTCCCTTTTCTTCCCAAATAGAATAAAAACAAATACATATTTGATATTTATTATGTTCCACATCTAAAGCATAACCTCCTTAGTGTAGCTCAATTGATGGAACATGGTTATGTTGTAATATTCCAAGGGAACACATGTTATATTTGTTAGTGTTCAGATATGAGTCATGCAATTCACCCAATTCCACATTAATTGTCAGCCCAGGGCTCTATGAGTATTGCAAGGCTATAATGCAAAGTATATGCAAGCCACGGTTTACCTACCTAGTAATAAACATTCAACTATAATATTAACAATGTGTAACAACAAGTTATAACTATAAAATAAAATAAAATAAGAGTAACAACAATAATGATTATAACAACAACAGGAGTAACAAAAAAGAAAACTCACAGCAAAACACTGATAATCATTCAAAAAAATAAATAAATTAACTAAAATAAACATATTCATGCATCTATCCAACAACAACTAGTCAGGAGAGTGGGCCCAACTCCCTAATAAGGGTTGTGGTGAGATTAAGAAGTCAAGAAATGCTCAGAAGATCAGAATTTCATTAATCAAAATGGTAATACATGTATGTTGTTACATACTTAGAGTTCACATAATTCCTTACAATCTTAATTGTTAGCTTTTACAGCCCCATAACTATACTTATACATTTTGTTAACACTGACAACTCCTAGAATTACGGTAGTTGTCTACCCACAATTACATAGTGGTTTCTTAAGTGAAATAGAATATAAGATATTTGTGTGTTGAATCAAATATTGGTCCACTTTTGCAATTGATGTCTTGAGATAGCACTGCCATTTGGACGGTCACCATTATAGAACCATAGTCTTGATCATACTTCCTCCAAATCTACAAGAATAATCAAATTAGCAAGTCACTTAGGCAACAATTGCCTATGACTATGCTTCATTGGTTAATGATTCATAACGACATGATAAGAGGTATACTTGTGTGGTTTAGAATTTAAATTTACCAACAATGGTGTCAAATGGATACATGAAATAGGGTAAAAAGGTGGGTAAAAACATGAAAATTCAAACACCAACATCTCCCCCCCAACTAGTCTTTATGCATGTCCTCGTACAGCCTGTTTCCTATGTAGATCGGGGTTGGAAGTGTGATGATCAACATGAAGCTATGTGAGATCATATTTTTCATCCATTTCCATCCCTAGAGGCTTATATCCATCTTTCTAGATGCCCTCGTTCCATGAATCCTCTCCTACGTCATAAGTTGGAGTATATTGATTAGCTGGAAGCCAGATAATGGAGAATTAGAACCTCAAACCAACCATTGGACCCACGAAGTTGCATGCATGCAATATATTGAAGTAACTTGTTCAAATTTTGAGCAAAATTGGGGGCCTCAAAATGTTTATGTGTCCTGACGGCTGATGATGATAACATCCATCGTTTCTGGAAGTTGTCCCGAGCTTCCTCTTGATAAGTAAAAATTTGTTTTGTGCATATGTCAACGCACCATTTGTGGGTTGCCATCATCTGTTCTTTCCATTCCTTGATCCCATAGAGGGTTTTGTGTCTATTATAAACATTCATAGACTTAGAATTCTCCATCTGAGGAACAAGTGACCTGTTTTATTGATTTTCTTCAAACATGTCAAAATCCTTCTTCCATTTAACATGATTAACTATGTAAGAGGTAAATTCTCTCAATTGAATGTATCCCTCATATGGAACTGGGTTAAATAATTAATCATTGTCCAAAAATTAATCGTGCATATAGAGTTCACACATCAAGTTCTGATCCATAATATTGTGGCATCTCAAGATGTGCAGAAACTAGATTGAGTGTTCTATCTCATGGCCAACTTCCTAGCGAACAATTTCTAAACAAAAAAATATATATTGTTCATGGAGGAAAAAATCATAGTTGTGGGCAGGGGGTCAGAAAGCCATTACCCACTGTGCCAAAGAAAACATTTCTTCCTTATCATCCTTTAGTAGCTGCACTTGCCCTTCCAATTCCTTGATTTTATTTTTCTACTTCTCCTACCTATGTTTCTCTTTTTCTAATTGCTCCATGTAATTTGTAACTACATTCACGATTTTCTCATGAACTCCCTTCACTCCTTCCCATTGGGATTCTAGATGAATTATCCCCTGTTGAAGGCGAGCTGTAGAAACTTTCCACTTCTGAATTTCTACAGTCATGAAAGACTCCCATGCCTCGATCACATGCAGAAATGAATCATTCTGCATAGTTGCAGAGGTTGTGGGCCTGTCCTCAGTCTTCATTATTGCTGAGATGGTCTTAGCCCCAAGTTTTGAGGAATTCTTCTTATGCCTCCTCATTTTCCTTCATAAGCATTGTACCTACTTCCCTAACTTGAAATTTTCCATTTTTGGCTGCATGCTTTCCCTAAGTTGCAATTGATACCTCTCTTTAAGAGGAGGCATTCTCTTCACACATTTCTCAATGAATTCTTGTTTGACAAAAACCTCCTCGATCGGTCTCGTAGCTGGTGTCGGGTTTGGTGGATCGACATCAAAACATTCGCCAACTGGCTCTTGCTTTACCCTAACCCCCTTTGTTTGTTCCTCAACCCAGGGAATGGTCCCAACATCTTGTCCTTTGGGTCTTGAAATCTCCATATCATTCCTTTGTGGTTCTGGAGTCACTATAGGCACTTGCGGGGTAGTTTCTTTGAAACCCTTTTCTTGTAACTCCTTCGCTTCCCAATTGTTTTCTCCTTTGGGCCTCGAATCCTCCACACCTTCCTTTGGTGGCTATCTAGCCATTGTAGGTCCTTGTGGGGTAAAATCAACAACAACATCCTCCTCTAATGGCCCTTTGGGGATAGTATTGGCCATGGTCTCTTCAATTTTTTTTTTGGTCGGAATTGGTTCTTATGTGACAGTGTTGATCACCAATCCCACAATTTATGCAATTTGTTCACCAGTTGACACTAGTTCTTGCGTAACAGTGTTAATGATGGTGCCTTTAACTGCCCTAACAAATTTTAAGATTCGGGGAGAGGCTTCTTCCTCCACTAGGTGCCCAGGGGAATGGAACTTCCTTGCCCCTCTTGCTAAGGATGCAAGAAGAAGAGAACGAAGAATACTTTCTTCAATGTCCATTCTTTCAGTGCCTAATGCATTATTTCCTCCTTCCCTTGTGCTCTTTGGATGCTCTGCACTCCCTTTCTCTTTGTATACTTGTGTTTCTTCTAATTTTTCCTCCTACTCAATAATCGACACTAGTTCTTATGGAGTAGTGTCGACTATGGCCTCTTCTTATTTCAAGGGTTCCTTAATCGCTTGAGTAGGTGAAGCTGGTCTTTGTGTATCAGCATGACTTGCAACCTCGTCTAAAGGTTTCTCAAATTATTGGATAGGTTATGCTAGTTCTTCTGTGTCAGAGCCACCTGCAATTTCATCCAAGGGTGGCGATTCTCTCCCCAAAGTGCCATTTGCTACTAGCTCTTACAGAACAATGTTGACAACATTTTCTTCTATCTCCATTTCTTCTACTCCCATTGGGCCAACATGTTAAAAAATTATATATTAGAGAGCAATGGAAGACATAAAATATTGCAGAAATATAAAAATAGAAAATCCATAAAACAAGAGAGACACGGATATACGTGGTTCACCCAGTTTGGGCTACGTGCACAGAGAAACAACTAGTCCTTCCATTTATATTATCCAACAAACTGAAGAGATACAACCTACAATAGATCCATTGCAATTCCCTCTTCCCTCTCAATCTCCTCTCTCTTCCTCACTCAGAATATAGATCTACATAGATGCAATACAATTCCCTCATATATAGCAAGGGGCTACCTTCTAGGGAAAAAAATCCTAAATTAAACATAACTTCTACTTTCAGGTCTCCACCTAATGAATGACCCAGACTGACTACGAAATTACAACATTTTACAAGGAAATTTTACATCTATTTTTAGCTTTGGGGCGCTGCCCCCAACCCCCCCAACCATGGGGGGCTCCAAAAAGTCACAGCCGCCCCCCTTGGACCCCCACTGCAGTGGATATTTGACGGATGGCATTGCCACCCCATTACGAACTGGGGTCCAATGCGACAATACCTTTAAATACAAAAGATAATCAAGCTCCACACCGAACAATCTCCCACTTGGAGATTGATTATAGCAACTCCACTACTGCTTCATTTACTGGACAATGACTCCACTTTCAACCTGGTTGTTTCTCATATTCTTCATCATACTTGAAGACAAATTGAAACTGAGCAGATTCTGAGTTTCTCCCTAGTTACAACTTTTGTTAACATATCTGTAGGATTTTGGCTAGTGTGCATCCTTTCTAGCTTCAACTGTCCATCTTCCAACGTTGTCCGTATGAAATGGTACTTGAGCCGTATATGTTTAGTCTTGGAATGAAATGCAAAGTTCTTTGAAAGATGTATGGCACTCTGACTGTCACTATATAACATACCCAACTCCTACTTCATTACCAATTCATCCAGAAACCTATGTAACCAAATCATTTCTTTACTAGCCTCTGTAGTAGCAACATACTTTGCTTATATTGTTGAGAGTGCAACAACACTTTGCAGTTTTGATACCCAACTAGCAGTTGTTCCACCTATAGTAAACACATACCCTATTGTGCTCCTCTTGTTATCTCTATCGCCTTCCATATCTGCATCAACATATCCCTGTAGAGTAATGTTTGAACAACTAAATCATAATGCTTGATTTATGGTACCTCTAAAATACATGAGAAACCACTTCACTGCCATCCAATGTTCTTTTCATGGATTGTTCATGTACTTTCTTACAACTCCCACTACATGTGCAATATCAGGCCTTGTGCATACCATTGCATACATTAAGCTTCCAATTGTTGGTGCATATGGAACTTTAGACATATGCCCCATTTCTTCATGAGCCTTGGGTCACTCCTCCTTAATTAATTTGAAATGGCTAGCCAAAGGTATACTAATTGGTTTTGCATTCTGCATATTAAACCTTTTCAACACCTTTTCTATGTACTCACTTTGAGACAAATTTTTGATTCTTCCTGTCTCTAATTATTCTCGTACCAAGTGTTATAGCTCCAAATCTCACTCTTATGGTTTGTGATGCTACACTCATGGCCTAGGGAAACCCTTCCTTCCAGACCTGGTCCTAAAATTTAAAAAACAGCGTTTTATCCCTTATACGTGACATTGCCCTGATTTAAACGCGTGTACACGTGGGTCTGTGTATACCCAACCCGCGTGTATGTATTAAAACACTTAAAAAATAAATAATTCCTTATTTTCGAGCGGAGATCGCGGGTTTTACCTGCTGATCACCTGTTAGTGCCCGTGGCCCAACTGTTCCCAACCAACTCCTAACTAAAAAACTACTTTGGAGATGGTATAAAAAGACATCAAAGGGAAGGCCTAAGGGAGAGAAAAGAGAGCAAGATTATTATGCTGAGATTTTCCCCTTAGACCAGGTCTGAAGTCCTTGGTGCTTTCTGCACTTCCCCCATTTTGCATTGGAAACCCTTGTTTCCATGTGTATTGGTGATCATTCATCCTTTATATCACCATTGAGTAAGACTTGGAAGGAGCTCTTGTTGGAGGCTTGAGGTTGGAACGAATCCCAGAGGAAGCTTTGCTTGGAGCCTGCTGAAGGTGTTTCAGGTGAAATCTTTCCGTTATATGTACTTTACTTGCCCTTATATAAAGAAACACGTCTTGGTTCCCGAAACAATCTTTCTTTGTGCTTATGAGATTCTTGTTTTGAATTCTTATGCAAGTAGTTACTTAAAGATTTTTATAACTAACTTTATAGCATGAAGATGGTTTATGTGTAAGTATTTGTCCATGTACTGCTGTGTTCTTTGATTTGTTTTTTTTACAGGTCAAAGGAGAAGAAGGGAACTCCAAGAAGGGTTTGGACCCTAAAGGCCTTCTCGAACGTAGGACCTTAGGTACGTACCCTCAACATTAGAATTTTCTTATAGTAAAGATAATGGTTGTGTGTGTGTTTCTTTGAATAAGCAATTTTCAGTCTGGTAGAGTCTTAACCCAAAGGACCCTAGGGGTACTTTCCCCTAAACCAGAATTGGCGACTCCGCTAGGGAACAACACTCTTGTTGTTCCTAGTTTGGGTAGTCTTCAAGCCAATCAAGGCTCAGCCCCTCTGTTTGCTGACTCTGACTGTTTGATCTGTTCTTGAACTCTAAGCTTTTCCAGTTTTTTCAGTCTGTATTTTTTATTTTTCTTGAAAATCTTCAGATACGCTGTTTTTCTGGATTACAGAAGCGTATATACGCAAGTTGAACTAAGTGAACCCGCATATACGCAGGTTTCCTTAGTTACAGTCGCGTGTACACGCACTCTGCACATCACTGCAGGCGCGTATATTATATAATTTTCAAGATTTATAAATTTTCTTTTTGCTGAATGTTTGTTTGGTGGTTTGGGTCAGTTTGAAGTAGTCATTTTCAGTCTGGTAGAGTCTTAACCCAAAGGACCCTAGGGGTACTTTCCCCTCAACCACCAAGGATTTGTTTTGCACCACCCAAATCCTTCATTACCAATGAGTTCACCAATTTTCTTTTGAGCACATTTATTTCCTTCATGTTAGAACCTACAACAAGCATGTCATCTACATATAATAACAATATAATATAGTTGCCATCATTTTTCCTTTTGAGATAAACACAATGATCACAGTGACATCTAGTATAACCTTGTTCAGACATAAACCTGTCAAATTTAAGATACCACTGCCTTGGAGCCTATTTTAGGCCATACAAGCTCTTCTTCAACCTGCATGCTAGTTTTTCCTTCCCTTTTACCTCATGTCCTTGTGGCTGCTGCATATATATCTATTCCTCCAAATCCCCATGGAGAAAGGTTGTCTTTACATCTAAATGCTCAGGATGAAAATCTCCAGCTACTACTAGACTTAAAATAGTTCTGATTGAAGTAATTTTAACAATAGGAGAAAATATCTCATCAAAATATATACCCTTTTTCTGTGCAAACCCTTTCACCACAAGTATAGTTTTATACCTTTTTCTACCTCCATATTCTTCCTTCAACTTGTAAACCTATTTATTCTACAATGTTGTTTCATCTGCATGCCACCTGACTAAGTCCCAAATCTAGTTATGTGCTAAGGAGTCCATCTCTCCTTCCATGGCTTGCTCCTACTTCTTCCTGGTTTCTACCTATACTGCTTCTTCATAACATTCTGGTTCACCAGAATCAGTCAACAATACATAATATAATGAAGGAGAGTATTTTTCAGGGGGTCTACCTATCTCAGTAGATCTTCTAACACCACTTTCAGGCGTTTGAGGTGCTTGTTGCTATTGTGGTTGTTGTTCTAGATGTTGATAATTATGATTTTTAGGTATCATCTCTTTTTCTGTGATCTCAACAAGCATTGTGTATTTTCTATTTTCTTTTTCCTCTTTCTTTCCCTACAACTGATCCTGATACAAAACCTTTTCATTGAATATGACATCTCTGCTCCTAATGATTTTTTGTTTTTCATAATCATAAAAGAGATAACCAAAGTCATTAACAACATATCCAATAAATGTACATTTCTTTTATTTTTCCTCAAGATTTGTTCTATTTTCTTTATTAATGTGGACAAAGGCTTCACAACCAAAAGTATTTAAAAAAGAGTAGTTTACCTTTTTACTTGTTCATGCCTCCTCTGGAACACCACCATTCAAGGGACTTGAAGGCCCTCTGTTTATTAGATAAACAACAGTATCTACAACATCTACCCAAAATTGTAAAGGCAATCTTGCATGCAATATCATGCACCTTGCACACTCCATGATTGTCCTATTCATTATTTCTGACAAACCATTTTATTGTGGTGTTCTTGGAACTATCTTCTCTCTGCGAATTCCATTTTCAGAACAATACCTATCAAACTCTTTGCTATAATATTCACCTTCATTTTCTGATTTGAGACACTTAAACATTTTTCTTGTCTAATTTTCAACCGAATATTTCCATTTCTTGAAAGTATCAAATACATTAGATTTATTTTGAATACAATAAATCCATCCTTTTCTGGTTGCATCATCAATAAAAGTAACATAATAACGTAAGCCACCAAGAGATGATACCCCTGCAGGTCCCCATACATCTGTATGCACAATCTCTAATTTTTCACTCTTCTTTTCTTTCTCAACTCTGAGGAATCTTACTCTCTTCTATTTTCCATAAACACAGTTCTCATAGAATTTTAGATCAGCATGCTTCAAACCAGGCAACAAATTTCTTGAGTGAAGAATCTACATCCCCTTCTCACTCATGTGCCCAAGCCTATGATGCCACAATGTTGTATCTTCTCCTGTAGAGGTTAAAGGATTAACAAAATTAGAAATACCATTGTGTAAATACAATGTACCCACCTTTTCTCCTTTTGCTATTACCAGATATCCTTTAGTGACCTTCTAGGTTTTATCTATGAAAGTAGTTACCAAGCCTTCACCTTCCAAATGTCTTGTTGAAATAAGTTTTTTCTTCAGATATGGAACATGCCTTACCTCCTTCCATAGCCATTGATTTCCATTCTATTGTTTTATGAAAATTGTACCCATTGCAATGATTTTACAGGGTTTATCATCACCCAATGGAGCCTGTCCAAAATCTCCTTGAACATAATCATGAAAATGTTTCCTATCAGGTGTGGCATGGAATGAGGCCCCTGAATCTACCACCCAAGCATCAATAATATTTTCTAAAGAAAGAATCAAATCATCTTGCAAAACATCACCTGGTACATTCGCTTCATGATTATTTTCTTGTTGTGCGTCTCCTTCTTTTCCCTTCCGAGACTTACAGTCTTTCTTCAAGTGTCCTTTCTTCCTACATTTCCAGCACACTATCCCCAATCTAGACTTGAATCTGCCTTTTCTTGACTTACTGTGATATCCAGGGCTCTTTCCCATTTCCATTTTTCTTCCCCTAGTCTCTGTCATCAAAGAATTACCTGATGTCTTACCAGATCTTTTCCTTCACATTTCCTCGCTAAGGATTGGACCACTAACATCATCAAACTTTAAAGTACTAGATCCAGAGACAAAGTTACTAATGTCCATAAGTAAACCATTCCAACTTTCTAGCAATGAGCACAGAAATAACAAAGCCCTAACTTCATCATCAACAGTTACACCTACAAAACATAACTAATTGGTAACTGTATTAAACTCATTTAAATGGTTAGTAATAGATCCACCTTCTGACATTTTCATATTAAATAAATGCTTCATAAGGAATACCTTATTTGAGGCCAAGAATTTTTCATACAGTTTGGTCAATGTCGACATTAAACCCTTTGTTGTTGTTTTCTTTGACATATTAAATGCTACTGATGCCACTAGGCACACCCGTATTGTTCCATGTGCCTTTTTTTCAAGAATATCCCAATCTGTGTATGTCATACTCATCGGCTTCTTTGCCTTTCCGCTCAATGGTTGGTACAAATCTCTCTAATACATATAATCTTCCATCTGCATCTTCCACAACTGGTATTTTTGGCCGTTAAATTTTTGACCTTAAACCTACCATCTTCCACCATTACTTCCACTCGAACCACGAACCCTTCTCTCCTACGCGTTTACCAGTGAAATAGACCTTCGGCTATGATACCATTTGTCAGAAAATTATATATTATAGAGCAATGGAACACATAAAATATTGCAGAAATATAAACATAGAAAATTTATAAAATAAGAGAGACATAGATATATGTGGTTCACCCAATTTGGGCTACGTCCACGAAGAAACAGCTAGTCCTCCCATTTATATTATCCAGCAAACTAAAGAGATACAACCTGTTTGGTCAATTTAGTGTCCTAAATTTCTCTACATAAATTATCAATCCAGGTATCGTTAATTGATGAAGTGTAGTGCACCTTTTTTGCTAGATGGCCCTTCCTACTTCAGTGTTTTGAGTTTTAAGTTGTTTTGGAGTTTTTTAATTCTTAATAAAATCTTAAATCTACTACTACTGAGAAAATGAAATGAGAGCTAAAAGTGCTTTAAGCGAGATTTGGAAGTAAAGTTTTAACTAAGAAATGAAAAAAAAGTTTCTCTTCTTGCTATTACGATTGTTTCCAGAACATAGATTGAAAAGGACTTTAGAGTAATCAATTACAAAACCAAAGCTTAAATGAGATATTAAGACTGAAAATAAGATTGCATCTATCTATGAAATACTGGAAATGAGATTACCACTACTATCTAGTCTATTGCAGAATTAAAACTTAATGAACAGCTGAAAATGGAATTACAACTAAATGAAAAACTATGACTGAAAATGAAATTGCAATTAATCTAGCGTAAAAACTAGATGAAGTGTTGTGTCACTCTGCTATACAATTTTGGGAGAACTACCTCCTTGTGATAGCATTTTGAGGGATTCAATACTTCATTGTTCTAAAACTTAAAATGAAATTGCAACAAAATTAAATGAAAGACTAAGACTGAAAGTAAGATTGCAACTAATCTACTATAACAGCTAAATAAAGTGTTTTATCACTCTGCTACCCAATTTTGGGAGAACTACCTCCTTATGATACCATTTTGAGGGACTCCATACTTCATTGTTCTAAGAAAAAGTAAACATAAAAAAAATGCAGAGAAAAACTCATTCATAAATGAAATATGTCACCACTTAGTTTTAAGATGTACCATCAACTGAAAGGGCTTTCAGAAATATTCATTTATAACATGAGTTATTAAACTAACAACAAAATGGCATTGATTAGTCAAATTCAAAATCTAAAGACTAATGATCAGCAAATCTAAATTACTTTATGCTACTAGCATCAACTTCAAGCTACTGATAAGAAACTAGAAAGTAGTGAAACAAAATAGCTATTTTGTGCTAATGAGAAGATGACACAAGCTGCATTATAAATAGAGTTAGAGAATGGTTATGAACATCATGAAAATAAAACAGTGAATTTATAGTTAATCATGAAAGAAAAAACATAAATAAAATATAATCTTGACCAACGCATGGGCCCTCTATAAAGGTCTCGGATTATCAGCACTTAATCAACACTCCAACAATGCTTCAGATATCCATTGAAACAAAGTTTTTATATTAAAACAGAAAATGAGTTCTTCAAACTATAGAGCGGAAATCTTAACTTAATACATAAGCAAAAACTGAACTTGTTCTACGTTCTCCACACCAGTGTTTATAGGAAATTAGACAACTGTTTTAAAGAGAGAAACAAGCTACAACAAAACACATAGACATGCAAGTATGCGGAATTCTTGTCCTTGGTTTCTTGGAAACATAAATCTTATGATAATGGCCGTTGGATTCTGTTTGTGCAGGTGGAAGATGAAGTTCATGGCCTCAAGAAACCACTTCGGATCCCTATCTCTGAGAAACGTGTGTAAAATAGAGTCTTATTTGCCATAGGTTTCTATGTTTGACTTTCCTTTGACCGGGCTCTTCTTCATTGATCTAGGCCAGATGAGTAGGATACGATCCATGCTCTGATGTTTTCCAAGCTACCCATTTAGTCCTTTTCCTCTCTTGACACGTGGAACCTGCAAAAGCATGGAAGTAGCTTCGGAACAGTTGATTAGCTATAGAATGTGGCTGTGTTCCATAGCTAAAAGACAAAAACTTATTCAAATAGCAAACATAAAAGTATAACCTATAAATCACTAAAATATACTCCTTGAAGCAAGGTGTAATGGTTTTTTATGATAAGGAGGCATTTTCATGGAAAAATAGAGAAGGAAGGATGAGAAAAGTAGCTAAGGGAAAGACAGTTTTGGAACTCAACATACCCCCAGTGCAAGACTATTGCATGTCCCCATGCAATCAAAATTGTGAACTCCGCCCTTCTATTGCATTTTTATGAGAATTCAGCTAAAACATCCATCCTCTTCTTGCTTTTATTTGCACCAACTACCATCTTAGGCTTCCTCATGAGGAATATGTACTTGAGGTTAATGAGTGCCCTATTTAGATTCTTATTCTTCCTTTTTAGTTTTATGTTCTTCTTGTGCCATAAACCCAAGTGAAGCATAATGTTATCATGGATAATATTATCCAACTTGTTCTGTTCTTTTAAGGCTTCATTTTCTCTTTGGATGTGCCTATTTAGAACATCTAGCTCATAGATTTCCTGTTTAAGTGAGATAGTAAAGTCTCTTGTGATGTGACAGTCTCCTCAGGATTAGATGAAGTTCCAGGGTCCACTGATGTACGCTTTTTCTCCAATGACTCTATGTAGTCATAGATCTGTTGTTGGATTGGATCAATGCCTTGAGAGGCTCTACTTGGGCTACTTTCAAAGTTTTGTTGAGGAGAGATCTGTGGGCTTTGCTCATATGTAATATTGTCATGGGAATGAGTTGGAGTTTCTTCTCCCAAATCTATTAACTGGGTCTCTTTTGATTTTGCTTTCTTCACTTTGCCCCTGAGTCTAGAACTTCTCCTCAAACTTTGGGAGCCTATGATTTCTTCCTCTATAACCCGTTTTCCTTTCCCTTTCTCTTTATCTTTCTTGACCCATTCACGTATTTTGATAAGTCTCTTAGAAAGATGTTGTTCATCGTCCTTAGATGATGAAGGTTCAAGAATATTTTTGTGGGATTCCTCAACTTTTTATTTCAATTTTCTTCTCTGATTTGCCTAGTCCTTGATCTCTGTTAATGTTTTAGAGATGGTCTCTTCTTAATTTTTTTTCTGTTCTGATGTTTCAGGAGTGTTTTAAATGGTGAGACTGGTCTTCCTTTTCCTACTTCTTTTTGCAAGACTTCCCTCAGGCAATTTTGGGGCATCTTGGAAGAATTTTCTGACCAAAACGTTCTCCCATGTGTTCCCTACACTCTTTAAGTGATATTCAACTAAAATTTTTACTAGCCCATGGTGATAAAGAGTGGTTTCTATTGCTTCAATTTTCTTCTAAGCTTTAGTGGCCATTCTTCTCCAACTATTCAATAATAAAAATGGGAGTTTGAGGATTCCATCCTCAAGAAAATTCATTAGCAGTCTTATGTGATATACATACATGGAACCAAATCTTCCCTCGCATGTAATAAACTTTTGCAAAATTAATAACATGCTACCCCATTTGCTCTTAAGTGCAAAGATTGGAATCCCTTTCCTAAAAACTAAAGTGCCCATACCTGGATTTTTTAGAATGACCTTCTAGTTTTCATCATGAAATTCTTTGTTCTTGAACCACCTCTCTCCTAGCCTTGGTAGCTCGGTTGCTTCAGCAATAAAAGACTCGGTCACTGCAAATTTATGTCACCTCTCCATCAAACGATCTAGCAAAAGATTTGGTGATTTCTTTATGATAATCATTGAATTTTTCGATGGAACTCAACCAACCAGTGTTCTGCAACATTCCTTTCAACTGAGGATAACCTTCCATGTACTTTACCCCTATGGGTTCAGTTCTTACTATGAGCCCCATCACCTCTATTCTCTACTATTCTTCAAAATTCCCTTCACTGTTTGAGAAATGAGTGACTGCGTAAAGAGGACTATGTATATGGTAGTGAAACAACTGATAAAAAAAAAAGACTATGGATATGGATATGGATTGATAGAATAGATGGAGGTAAAAACGACTATGAGTATGGGATAAAACAACTATACATGTAGGGTTTATGAGATAGAGTAGTTGCATGCATAAAATGTGTGGAAATAGTGTGAAAAAGGTATATGAAAACAGAGTGGTTGTACATGTAAACTGTGTGAAAAACAGAGTGACTGTTATACACAAAGGATACGAAAACAGAGTGACTGTGTGTACAAGTTAACAGAGTGTTTGTATGCATGAAATGTATGAAAAACAGAGAGATTGTATGCAAAAAAAAGGGCTGCAGAAGTATAAGAGAAATACTAGGTGTAATAAATGAAAAATCAGGGTTTTGAAGAGTCGTATTCAAATAGGTTATGTCATGAGTCTAACCATTTAACATGTGTGCTAGAGAAGTCCGGTTAAGTATGAGTCATTGAGTTTAAAACGGAGATTGAATCATGAGACCGTTAGCATTAAAGATGGAAGGTGTGGCGGAATCATCATGGAAATCAAATCTCATAATGACAAATCAAGGAGTCATGTGATTACACAAGTTATACCATCTTATGTTTTGTATTTCTTTTTGAAATAAGTTTTTGTTTTTACCTTTAGAACCATACCTTTCCGCTTGCTAATATCTTGTTGAGAGAAGATTCTTTGGTAAAAATCACATTGGGATTCTTTTGTCGACGCATTTCAAACCAACCAGTGTGGTTCATCATCAAGACAAGTTGAATGAATATATCTCGCTTTGCAAATTAAATAGATAGAGTAGAACATCCAATGGCTAAATCTCTTGACCAGGTAACGACTATATTGACAACAACTAAATTTAACATGGAAATGGTACGTTTGGACCAAGATTAGGGGTAAAACCTATATTTAATTAAAAACGTTACTATAGTTAGTTATATTCTTATTAAAATAAATGTAAATGGACCATTTTATGAATTTATAATTATAAATATATATTAAAATAAATAAATTATAAACTAAATTAATTTAAATTAATAGATAGTTAACAAAGATATTATCTATATAGATATTAAAGTAATTAATAGTTAGATATAAAAGTTACTATAAATATATAAATAGTTAGTTATATTTATTTATTAGAATATAAGTTAAAGGGAATATTTCATATATTTATATATATTAAAATAAAATAAATTAATTAATTTAAATTAATAGATAGTTATCAAAGATATTAGAGTAATTAATAGTTAGATATAAAAGTTATATACCTATTAGAGTAATATATAGATAGTTAGTTATATTTTTATTAAAATATATGTTAAAGGGACTATTTAATATATTTATATATAATAAAATAAACAAAATAAATTAATAGTTATTTATAGAATATATCAAATATATGAATATTATAGTAATTTAAGGGTTGGAAAGAATATTTTAAAATTTTTAAAATTAAATTAATAGTTAATTTAAGTGTTAAAATTAGTATATTATCATAGATTGATTTCAAGATTATTTTCTTCTATTATTAGCAAAAGACAAATAGCATAAGAGATTTAGTCATTGGATGTTCTGCTCTATCTATTTAATTTACAAAGTGAGATCTGTTCATTCAACTTGTCCTAACGATGAAGAACATTGGTTGGTTCAAAACGCGTCGACAAAAGAATCCCAATGTGATTTTCGCTAAAGAATCTTCTCTCAACTTGATATGGATCACAAAAGCCTAAATTCAATAATATCTTGCTGTTTGCTTCCATAGGTGCTTAGATGTAATTGGTCTTCAAAGGTTGTTCTCTCCTTAATTACCCGCATATGAAATTTTATTATGAACTAGCCTCTTTATGCCTGGACTGATGATGAAACTATTGCTGCAGAATCAGATTGGTTACAGAACATGATTAGCTACGGAATGGGAACAGCTGCAGAATATGGAAACAATTGCAGAATGTAAAACAGAGAAAAAATTATGGATTATGGATGAATGGAATGGAAATGGTTGCATGAGTAAAAATGTGATGGAGATGGATGAAATACTGAAGAGGAAAAATTTATTGGGGGAATATGATAGTGGAGTGAAGTGAAACTTTGCAAAAGTAAATAGAGTGAAAATGAGATAAAACAATGAATTTCGCAGAATGCAAATTGAGTCATCATTTTTTTTTTTTCAGAAAAGGAAATGGAAAATATAGGGTGTTAGAAGCTTTTGATTTTCACCCTGTATTTTTTGTATAAGTATGCCAATAAGTGATTGGTTTTCAACCTTATACAATTGTTTTTTTTTAGATAGGAAAACAAAGACTAAGTTGGTGGAGAAGAAGGATTCTTCTTCACCAACTTCATGTCAGAATTGTTCTGAAAGATCTTGATGAACTCCTCCCTTGAGATTGGATTTTGATAAATTTTCAATCTATGACCATAAACAAGGAGAGGAGTTTGACTTTCATCTATTGTTCTGATCCTTACGACTCCATTACTAAAAACTTCTTCAATCTCATATGGCCCAAGCCAATGAGTTTGAAACTTCCCTTAAAAATCTTTAAACTTTGAATCAAATAACAGTTCCCAATCTTCCTCTTGAAACTTCCTGTGCTTGATGTATTTTTCATGCCAGTTAGCCCTCCGTTGCTGAACTAGACCAGTCCTTTGAACAAACTCTTGTCTGATTTCATCAAGTTCATTCAATTGCTCTAGTCTATGCTTTTGAGCTCCTAATAAATCCATCCCCAACCGGACTTCCATTGTGAAAGTTTTGACTTGGAACTCTATGGGGAACAGGACTTGTTTCCCATAAACAAGTTCATAGGGTGTATTTCCAGTTGTGTTCTTCCATGTAGTTGTGTAGGCCCATATGGCTTCAGGAAGCCTTTCTGCCCAATCTCTTTTATGTATATGCACAATCTTGGTGAGGATTCTTTCAATCACTTTATTTGTAGACTCCACATAACCATTTTCTTGTGGATGATAGGGAGTGGATTTACTATGGTTGATTTTGTAATCCTCCATAAGCTTCTCTACCATGTTGGATGTGAATTGAAGTCCTTGATCTGTCACAATTTCTCTTGAAACACCAAAGCGAGTAAAAATTTCCTCAAAAAGAAAACTAACTACAGAATTTTCGTTAGCAAAAAAGTAATGCTTTGGCTTCTACCCATTTGGTGACATGATCAATGCATACCAGTGTATATTTTTCTGCTTGGATGGAGGAATAATAGGTCCAATCAAGACTAAAGGACATTTTTAAAAGGGTTCGATAAGTACCTGAGGTTGCAATGGCATTTCATTTGAGGGAGTAGGTTTCCCTACCTTTTGGTAGTTGTTGCACCTTCTGACATATCCTTTAGCATCTTTGAAGATGGATGGCCAAAAATATCCTAAAGAAAGGATTTTGTAGGCTATCCTCTTGTCAGCAAAGTGTCCACCACATGGCTCATCATGACATGCTTTGAGAATATCAGGCATTTCATCTTCCCTGACACACCTTCTGATCATAAGATCTAGCCTTGTTTTATACAATTCACTAGTGATCCATGAATATCTTGCACTATCTTGAATAATCTTTCTTTTTTCTCTAGGAAATAAATGTGAAGGTAACTTCCTTGTAACCAAGTAGTTAGCAACATTTGCAAACCAAGGAGTTTGAGTAGTTACTGCAAAGAGATATTCATCAGGGAACTTATCTTAAACTGGGGAGTCTTCTTTGATATTCTAAATCATGGATAAGAAATCAGCAATTGTGTTTTGTTTTCTAGGTCTATCTAGCATAGTAATGTTGAATTATTGCAAAAGTAAAAGCCATCTTGTAACTTTGCCATTAGTAATAGGTTTATTCATCAAATATCTAATTACAGAGTGATCCGTATGAACAAAGGTTTCATAGCCTGTTATATAGTGTCTAAGCTTGTTAAATGCATGAACAACAGCTAAGAATTATTTTTCAGTCACAGTATAATTCAACTCAGTTGGAGTCAAATTTTTACTTGTATACTAAATGGCATAAGGAATCAAATCTTTGTTGGAAATAATACTGAGAGGGGGGGGGGTGAATCAGTATTATTAGATCAGATAAAACTTTTTCAATTTCATACTCAGATTCATACACGCAGCTTCAGTTAAGCATATTAGCGTACATGCGCGACTTAGTTAAGGGAAACTAGCGTACATGCAGTAATCTTATGATTCAGTTAGCTTATCTTCAGTAAATGCATCAGAACATTATTAACCATATTAACAGTAAACAGGTGCAGTATAACAAAACAGATCATCACACATAAGGCACAGACATGAACACCATGATATAAGGTGGAAACCCAATGTGGGTGAAAACCACCTGCTACAATTTGTTTCTATCTTCCTTTAATAAGAAACTTCTTTTACAATGTACTGGTGCAGTCCTTTACCAGCACGCAGGCTATAACCTGCAGAGGGCTACAACCCTCTTAGCTCTTGTACTAGCTGATCCATTTACTAGTACGTAGGTGCCTGCCTACAGAATGCTCCAACCTTTACTCGTTCTCCAGCTGCTCCTGGAAGGGAGCTACAACCCCCTGGCTCTTGTACTGGCTGATATGTTTACCAGTACGTAGGCGCCAGCCTACTGAACTCTACGATCTTCCCGGGACCACGTTTCATACATTTTCATACTGGATCCATAAAACAACCTGCATCATCAATCTCTGAATCACCCAATACTGAATCACTGAAACCCTGCCAACAACTTAGACAACATAACAATAACCAGATCCAACTTCATCTTCAAATGTCATACTTCACATTGTATACGCTACTTGGACAAACCCAACCTGCATGTATACGCCCCTTTGCCAAAGACAACCTGTGTACAGATCTGCAAATCCTAGCTTATAATTTCGCAGCTATATCAGACATCAAAACATACCCAGATCATAACAATAAACATGTGTCAATAGATCTAGTCTATCCACAGTCAAACCATATGAAGATAATCATTCCAAGCCTTGAGATACCATTCCATAGTTCATCATCCTCCACATGAGTGAAACCATGGTTCAGATCACCAACCCATAACCAGCATTTGGATCTCACACTTCATCAGATATTCATTGTTCACTCACACACTTTGGCCTAATGGTCTTCTCCTTATATAGGTTTAGGCCTTTCATAATACCACGGTCCAAAACCATAGTAAAACAATACCATCAACTCAATACTAGGGATCAACACGTCTGTCGAGATACTTTGGTCCAAAAAACATAGGCTCAAGTATCGAGGACTAACTACCACAGACCAAAAGTAAGCTTTCCGACATATACGCGCTTTTCCGTGCATGAAACTGCGTGTATACCCTACTTCGTATATAGCGAACCTGCGTATACGCGACTTAGTATATAGCGTACCAGCGTGTATACGCAACTTGGTATATAGTGAACCTGCGTATATATATTTTCTCTTCATATTTGTAGTTTGATCATCAATTCCTTGCTGCTATCCTTCTGCACTATGATTTGTCATCAGTGTGATTTGCCATCAAGGACAACACTTGTCTCATAATGCCAACAATCTCCCCCTTTGGACTTGATGGCAAAGCTAAATTGTCACACTTAGAACTATCATTTGAGCTGTCCTGCATCCCATGCATTCAGTCACATCTGATATCCCTTCTGTAGATTCATCTAGTTATATGTAAGAGAGATGATCTTTTGTGAGAGGGTTGCCATCAAGTACAACACATGCACCATAATGCCAACAATCTCCCCCTTTGGACTTGATGGCAACAACACCAAATCACTCTCCCCCTTTGACATCAAGGGCAAAGGGTGAACCAAGATATTCTCTTTCCTAGATGAGTATTCTGCTGTCCATACTCCCCCTGAGTACCTGCTGAAATCTCCAAATGTGCTCCCCCTTTGTATATGCCAAAGTGTACCAATCTGTCCATGCTCCCCCTATGCCAAGTCTCTGTACTGCTGAAGTGTGTTGTTCATGCTCTTCTTGACTAAAGGCAAGATCTGCAAAAAGATGTTCTTCAAGAAGAACCATGACTTATACATCATAAGAGACCTTCCTATCACCAAAAGACTCAATACATACATCCATACTCCCAACCAAGAGGGGATACATCAGAAATTTACATATGACAACCAATTACATTACATCATTCATCCCAGGCATAGTGGGGAAACCAACATAGGTCGTTACATGACCTTGACACCATAAAAGAGATATCACAAAAGAGATACATGACATAGAGACGAAAAATCTAGACCAAGACTTATGAAAGTCACCAGCAGCATCTGATAATCATCTTTTAGATCAGCAACCAAGATTTCCTTCTGTGCTCCTTCTCCTGAAACCAACAACAGTTGTGAACTAGAACCAAAAGCATCTAAATGCCAACAATGCTTTATTAGACTTTAAGCTTCTCCCCCTGAAACTGTGCCAGATGGTCTCTGTCAGACCCATATCAGACTTTCTGCAACCAACATCTGTCCCTGCTAATTTCCTTCAAAATTCCATATACGCGTCTGCATCCACATAAACAAGCGTATATACGTGGATAGGCCTTATGAAACTTGCGTACAACCATTTCCATATCAGAAACCTGTAAATGACCTGCAACAAGGTATGTCTGAACATAGATGTCAACTCCTCCTTTTAAACATCATCATGAACTCATTCACATTATATGTGAAACCACCATAGCCATTACATCAACGTCAAGATCTACATGATCCAAGTATCATTACTTGGGAACATCTGCATCAATCAACATATGTAAGTATCAACCTATCATCATATAGATAAGAACTCATCACCATGTCTCCAACAAAGCAACTTTAGGTAGTCATCCATGTATCAGCACTATGTATCTTGAGCTCAAGCTCATTTGACAAAACTTCTTGATATCATCAACAGCAACAATCCTTATCCACAAGAGTGCCTGCATCATAACTGTATGCATATGATGATAGCAGCATACGAGTGACTCATCATCAAGTGAGGAAGATGTGTATTCAAGCTTTGTACTTCTCCTTATCCTTATGAAGATCACCAAGTAAGCACCATATATGCATCATCAAAGAATCAACCATAAATCTGATCTGAACATCAACTATGTATCCCCAAGAATCATATGAGATTTTATCATGGACAACTCATAACCACATCATAGCAAGATATATCATTTAGCCATATAAGCATCATCACCAAGGATTATTAACCATAATGCCAACAATGCAATATTAAAGGCATATTCTCCCCCTCAACCTGTTCCATCTGTTTGCTGTTAGATCTGAACATGCATACATCAGTAGTAAGCATCAAGACATCATCATCATCAAGTTAGGATTAAAACACTTCTAGCATCTTACAAGTATCAAGACATTTCAAGACATTCTCAGCAGACTGTAACTGTTAACCAATAGAGCAGATACTGGATTGAATCATATCAGACCCCTTTTCTGAGCCTGTCCCCACTGCTTTTCCACAGACTGACATATACGCGACTTTGCAGTGTATAACTCGCGTATATACGCGACTTCAATTTATGAAACTTGCGTATGAGTTTCAGGACACTGAAGTTTTACACCTTCAGCTCCCTCTGAGTTTATTATGTCTGTGTTGTGCTGAACCTGAGTATTTTGTGTTGTGCCACATCTTTCTGGCTGAACTTCCTTCTTCTTCCATATCTTCATGTGTGATGTTGTTTTCTCCTTTTGGTGAGATGTTCGTCCTTTGTTCCTGCATTCCTTTGCTATATGTCCAAGCTTGTTACATGCATAACATCTTACATGTTTCATATTCCTCCTGTAGCAATCAGCAGCTTTGTGACCAAACATATTGCAAGCAAAGCAATATCCATTAAAGTGCCTTGAATGTGGAGATCTTTCTGCATGATGGTCTTGAACTCTTCTTCTTCCACATCTGGCTGCAACATGTCCAAGATTATGACATACATAACATTCAACATTATTCATAGGAGGAGTAAAAGATTTTCTTTGAAGAATTTCTTTCCTTGGTTGATGATGAGATTGACCTTTCATCTCCTTGTTGATCATTTTGGATTTCTCTTTATAGTTCCTTGCCTCACCTTGTGAACTAGATTCACCTTCAACAGATTCATGAAAACCAAGACCAGTCTTGATAATAGGAGACCTTTGACTACTAAGAAGATCATCCAAGGCTTTAGTACTATCTTGAAATCTCAACAGTTTATCCTTTTCTTCTAATTTACCTTTCAAGATATTTACCTCAACTTGAAGTTGTTCCTCCTTTTCTAGACATTGCTTCTTCATGTCTTCTTCAGCTTTCCTTCCTTCTTCCAACTGATGCCTTAGTTTGAGAATCTCCTTTTCTTGCTCTTCATTCAGATCCTGCTGCATTTGACGAATTCTGAAGGCACATTCCAGTTCAGATTTTAAGCTGATATCTTCGTTTACCTGTTTTTCAATAGCTTGGAGTAGATCTTTATTCTGCTTCTTTGATTCTTCAAGATCTTCCTTTAGCGAGCGGATCGTGGCTTCAAGACTTTCATAGTAACTGGATCTATCTCTGAGTTTCTTGATGGTTGTGCTTCTTTCATTGACTTCATCTCTTAATGATGTCACTTCACCCTGCAACTTTTGACATTGATTTTCCTTGTCCTTGAGTAACTTTCTTACCTTGTTTCCTTCCTCTGATTGAGCTTTTAGTTTGGTAACTTCTTCTTTGAAAGCACATTCCCTTTTGTTCAATAGATCTTGTTGATCTTTAATTTTGTCTGTAAGCCTTCTAAATACTGCCTCTATTTGATATCTTTCTTGTTCACCCATAAGAGCAAGTTCAGTAGTTTCACTATCACTTCCATCTCTTTCACACGGAAATATAGTTGGAACATCAGAGGATAACACATTCATACCTGATAATGATTCTGAATCTGATTCTGAATCTGAAGAGCTTCTTATACCTAATCCCCAATCGATTCTCCCACTGTCATAGTTCTTCTGAGATGTCTTCTTCTTCTTAGGTGCTTTCTTCTTAAGCTTCTTTCCCATTGTTCCACGGATCTCCTTCAAGCGATCAAGCTTCTACCAAAGGACCCGCTCTGATACCAATTGTTGGAAATAATACTGAGAGGGGGGGTGAATCAGTGTTATCAGATCAGATAAAACTTTTTCAATTTCATACTCAGATTCATACACGCAGCTTCAGTTAAGGATATCAGCGTATATACGCGACTTAGTTAAGGGCAACTAGCGTACATGCAGTAATCTTATGATTCAGTTAGCTTATCTTCAGTAAATGCATCAGAACATTATTAACCATATTAACAGTAAACAGGTGCAGTATAACAGAACAGATCATCACACATAAGGCACAGACATGAACACCATGATATAAGGTGGAAACCCAATGTGGGTGAAAACCAGCTGCTGCAATTTGTTTCTATCTTCCTTTAATAAGAAACTTCTTTTGCAATGTATTGGTGCAGTCCTTTACCAGCACGCAGGCTATAACCTGCAGAGGGCTACAACCCTCTTAGCTCTTGTACTAGCCGATCCATTTACTAGTACGTAGGTGCCTACCTAGAGAATGCTCCAACCTTTACTCATTCTCCAGCTGCTCCTAGAAGGGAGCTACAACCCCCTGGCTCTTGTACTGGCTGATATGTTTACCAGTACGTAGGCGCCAGCCTACTGAACTCTACGATCTTCCCGGGACCACGTTTCATACATTTTCATACTGGATCCATAAAACAACCTGCATCATCAATCTCTGAATCACCTAATACTGAATCACTGGAACCCTGTCAACAACTTAGACAACATAACAATAACCAGATCCAACTTCATCTTCAAATATCATACTTCACATTGTATACGCTACTTGGACAAACCCAACCTGCGTGTATACGCCCTTTTGCCAAAGACAACTTGCGTACAGATCTGCAAATCCTAACTTATAATTCCGCAGCTATATCAGACATCAAAACATACCTAGATCATAACAATACACATGCGTCAATAGATCTAGTCTATCCACAGTCAAACCATATGAAGATAATCATTCCAAGCCTTGAGATCCTGTTCCATAGTTCATCATCCTCCACATGAGTGAAACCATGGTTCAGATCACCAACCCATAACCAGCATTTGGATCTCACACTTCATCAGATATTCATTGCTCACTCACACACTTTGGCCTAATGATCTTCTCCTTATATAGGTTTAGGCCTTTCATAATACCACGGTCCAAAACCATAGTAAAACAATACCATCAACTCAATACTAGGGATCAACACGTCTGTCGAGATACTTTGGTCCAAAAAACATAGGCTCAAGTACCGAGGACTAACTACCACGGACCAAAAGTAAGCTTTCCGACATATACGCGCTTTTCCGTGCATGAAACTGCGTGTATACCCTACTTGGTATATAGCGAACCTGCATATACGCGACTTAGTATATAGCGTACCGGCGTGTATACGCAACTTGGTATATAGTGAACCTGCGTATATATATTTTCTCTTCATATTTATAGTATGATCATCAATTCCTTGCTGCTATCCTTTTGCACTATGATTTGTCATCAGTGTGATTTGCCATCAAGGACAACACTTGTCTCATAATGCCAACAATCTTTTTGTCCCAATACAGCTCCCAGAGTTGTATCTGAAGCATCTTTAAAAATTTGGAAATGAAGTTTCCAATTTGGTCCTCTTAAGATAGGTGCTTCAGATATTTTTGCTTTCAAGGTTTCAAATGCTAATTGGCAATCAAGATTCCACTTGAATTCACAATCTTTTGTAAGAAATTTGAAGAGTGGAGATGCTATTTTAGTGAATTTTTCTATAAATGTTCTATAGTAACTTGTAAATCCTAGAAAACTTTTAACATCCCTTTGGCAATTTCGAATTGATAACTTAGATATGACTTCAACTTTAGATTTCTCAACTTTAATCCCATATCCTGAAATATGATATCCTAAAACAATACCTTCTGTAAACATCATAAAGCATTTCTCATGACCTAGTGAAAGGTTTGTTTCTTTACATCTTTTAAGGACTTTTTCCATATTTTCCAAAGCTTCTTTAAATGTATTACCATAGAATGTAAAATCATCCATATATACCTCTACACAATCATGTGTTAGACCAGAAAAAATTCCTAGTACTGCTCTTTAGAATGTTGCAGGTGCTTTACATAACCCAAAAGGAAGCACTCGGTAGGAAAAAGTTCCCCATGGACAAGTAAATGTGGTTTTATCCTGATCTTCAAGTGCTACCTAAATTTGATTATAACCACTAAAACCATCCAAGAATGAGAAATACTTTTTACCTGCTAATGTATCTAACACTTGATCTATGAAGGGCAAAGGAAAGTGATCTTTCAAGGCTGCTTTATTCAATTCAGTAATCAATGCACACCCTCCATTTACCATTCCTTTTAGGCACAATTACCAAAGGAGAAACCCATTGGCTATTGGAAATTGGGTAAATGAAGTTTACATTGAGTAATTTTTGGAGCTCTTCTTTCACAATTCCCCTAAGATTTGGATTCATTCTTCTTTGAGGTTGTCTGATTGGTCTACTATTTTCCTCAATATAGATCTAATGGATACAAGTCTTAGGATCAATACCTTTCATGTCAGTGTACTCCCATGCAAATGTAGTAGAATGCTTTTGTAATATTTTGGTTAACTTTTCTTGTCGTAGTTTCTCCAAGTTTTTGTTTATATCCAATGTCCTACATGGAAAAATTTCAATTGTAGAGCTACCAAACTCTTCCATAGAATAGAGAGACATCTACCTAGATGACAAGTATTCAACATTAGATTGTTCTTGGAATAGTGCATGATCATACTCTAAATATGTCTCAAAATTTTCCAATGTGTTCAAAATTTGACTATATTTACTAATTTCTGACATAGTAAAGAGAGGTTGAATATCATCTTCTTCATCGTTCCATTCTTTGTCATCTATTTCTGTGATTTATTTTGCTGGAGGATACAAAGTAAATTTCTTTATTGAGTTACCATTAGAAATATACATGTCACTAGATCTACAACTAATAAAAGCATTAGCTGTGGCCAGCCAAGGTCTTCCTAATATGCGTGGGTGTCCTCCTAGATAATATTTGGGAGTTAAAATCATGAAATCAATAGGATATTCCCAACAATCTAAGGAGATTGAAATGTCTTCTAGAACACCATCTGGTTTTATTACTAATCTGTCTGCAAGTTGCAGCAAGGTAGGTGTGTAAAGAAGATTAGGAAGTTTAAGTTGTTCCATAGATTGTCTACCCATAATGTTTATTGATGCCCCTAATTCAATCAATGTGTTTGGAATTTCAATCCCATTTATATGTGTCTTGACAATTGGACTACCTGGATCGACATATTTCTACACAAAAATATTTCCCATCATGATATCTGTTATTTTTCCTACCAAGTTAAGTCGTTTTGTTTCTCTTTCTTTCTGGTCTTTTGATGCTCAACTCCTTTATTGTTTTGGCTAGGATAGGAATTTCTCTAATGGCTTGTAACAAAGGAATTTTGATACAAACATTCTTCAATTCATCTAAAAAATCGTAATTGGGAAACAAGATCTATTTTCCTACCCCTCTATCAATTTGTAATCTCTCAGGAAAAGGATGTGTAGAAGTAGACGCTGGTCGCTCAATGATAGGAGTTGTGTTTATTGATTCTTTTTGTTTTTCTTTTTCAATGTTTTGGTTTTGGAGGGATGTTCCCTCAAAAATTTTATTGACTTTTAGAGAGTCTTCCTCAGAGTTATCTTGTTCTTGAATGACTATAGAAGGTTTTTCCTTTTCTAATATCCTACCAGATCTAAGTTGAACATCATTAAGATCTAGAGGAGTAATCATGTAAGTTGGAAATTTTTGTCCTTCTACCATGTAAGCATTTTGATGGTTTTTATTGCCGGGGTTTGGCAATGGTTGGGCAGGTAATTGATTTAGTTTTAGTTGAAATGGAAGCAAGAGTTGAGGATTTTGACCTTGTTGTGGAGGTTGTTTTGGAAATGGCAATGAAATTTGAGGGTTTTGATTTGGAAGTTGATGCTGATTTTGTGGCTGATTTTGTGAGGGAGGATAGTTGTTATAAGATGGAGGATATTGATAATATTGAGCAAATCTCCCATAAGTATTTTCTACCCCTTGTGCTCGCGGTTGAGATTGATACTAAGATTGAGGTTGAGGCCAAGGTTGCTACCAAGAATTCTAGTTTGGTGGGGGCTGAGAGTACATTGGATTGTTAAATCCTTGATTTTGTGGCCCCTACCAAGGTCTTCTTGCAACAAAAAAAAAGTGGTTCTGCAGGATTTGGGACTGTTTCCTCTTGAAAGACGGCCTTAAGACCTAGGATTGAAGGACAACCATTGGTTTCATGACTTTCTGAACAAATCATACAAGTTTCTACAATTTTTGCATCTAAAGAACATTCCCTTAGAGCATGTTTCTTTCTGAATTTTGGACAAAAGATGGCTAAAGCATTAGCCTCTATTTTCTGCTTGTTTTGAATTTTAAGGGTGTCTAGTTGCTCACTAAGGCTCCCTAAAATGTTAGTTTTAAACTCATTAAGCATATTGCCAATTTCTGCCCTACTTACAGATCTGGTTGCAGATTTGTTTGCTCTAACAACAGAAGGATCTCTTGGTCCTTTTCCAATTTTAGATTTCCCTCTTGAGAGATGAACACATAGTTCTACTATGTCACTCAATGGAAGTTGAGAGATGTCTCCCTTCCCCATCATGTTAAGGATATCTATCAATTCATCTCTAATGGATTTAACAAAAGAGCTTTCAAAGTTTCTCCATCTAGATTGTTCATGTTTGCTCTTTTCAAATTATAGTTGAATCTCCCAAGCAAATCCTCTAATTTTTCATCTTCCTTTTGTATCATTTTGAACACTTGATCCTTACGATTGGTCGGCATACACTAATCCAAGTATCTATCCAAAAATGCATGTTTCATGTCATTCCAAGTTCTAATGGATTGAGTGACTAACCCCATAAACCTTTTCAAAGCAGTCCCTTTTAGTGTGGAAGGGAACAATTTGAGTTTTTGAGAGTCTTCTAAATAGTCATAGGTTTTGCACAAGACTTCCAACTCAGACAAAAATGTTTCAGTATCCTCACTTCTCAACTCATAAAAGTTTGGGAAGATAGATGATGAAATGTTTTTCAGTGTTGTATGTGTTTCCTCATCTACTATAGTGAATCCAAATTAGTTATTTACTTCCCTATTTTCTCTACCTCCTCCATTATTACCTCTACCTCCTCCATTGTTTCCTCTACCTCTCCCTCTAACCCCTCCTCCAAACAATGAGAATTCTCCATCTTGTTCTTCTTCTGTCATTATAGTTTCTTCAAAATCAGTATAGGGCTCAACTTGTAAGGTTATTCCCTCTTCCTCTGGTTCTTTTATTAATGGACTATGAGAGGGAGTTCCCACTTTTTCTTCCTCGCTGGATATTCCTAGTTCTTCAACTACAATAGGCTCCCCTGTGGAGGTGAAAAAGGTCTTCTCTCCTAGGAATGTTTTGGTGGATGATGTAGGAGAATCTTCTGATTGGGTTTCTACTCCTTGAATTCCAGAAACCCTATTGCTCGGAGTATGAGTCTGGGATGGAGGTGTGTCTTTTCTAATTCTTGGTGGAGTAAGTGGAGTTGTGGGAATTGAGCTTTTTCCCGTAGCTATAAATCTACCCGTAGAATCTTTTCCTCTATGCATGTCATTTTTTTGTTTTGTTTTTTATGAATGTAAGAGATAAGGCTACTTAGTTACACTTCCCCGATAATGGTGCCAAAATGTTTGGTCAATTTAGTGCCCTAAATTTCTCTACATAAATTATCAATCCGGGTATCGTTAACTGATGAAGTGTAGTTCACTATATGTGCTAGATGGCCCTTCCTACTTCAGTGTTTTTGAGGTTTAAGTTGTTTTGGGGTTTTTTAATTCCTAACAAAATCTTAAATCTACTGCTACTAAGAAAATGAAATGAGAGATAAAGTGCTTTAAGCCAGATTTGGAAGTAAATTTTTAACTAAGAAAATGAAAACAAAGTTTCTCTTCTTGCTATTATGATTGTTTCCAAAACATAGACTAAAAAGGACTTAAGAGAAATCAATTAAAAAGCCAAATTTTAAATGAGATATTAAGAATGAAAATAATATTGCAACTATCTATGAAATACTGGCAATGAGATTACCACTACTGTCTAGTCTATTGTAGAATTAAAACTTGATGAACAACTAAAAATGGAATTACAACTAAATGAAAAACTATGATTGAAAATGAAATTGCAATTACTCTAGCATAAAAACTAAATGAAGTTTTGTGTCACTCTGCTATACAATTTTGGGAGAAATACCTCCTTGTGATAGCTTTTTGGGAGATTCAATACTTCATTGTTCTAAAACTGAAAAGGAAATTGCAACAAAATTAAATGAAAGACTAACACTGAAAGTGAGATTGCAACTAATATACTATAACAAATAAATGAAGTGTTTTATCACTCTACTACACAATTTTGGGAGAACTACCTCCTTGTGATAGCATTTTGAGGGACTCCATACTTCATTGTTCTAAGAAAAAGTAAACATACAAAAAAATGTAGAGAAAGAGTCATTCATAAATGAAATATTTCACCACTTAGTTTTAATATGTACCATCAACTGAAAAGGCTTTCAGAAATATTCATTTACAACATGAGTTATTAAACTAACAAAAAAATGGCATTGATCAGTCAAATTCAAAATCTAAAGACTAATGACAGTAAGTGAAAGAAACTAGACTGATGATCAACAAATCTAAATTACTCTATGCTATTGATATCAACTTCAAGCTACTGATAAGAAACTAGAAAGTAGTGAAACAAAAGAGCTATTCTGTGCTAATGAGAAGATGACACAAGCTGCATTATAAAAAGAGTTAGAGAATGGTTATGAACATCATGAAAAGAAAACAGTTAAATTACAATTAATCATGAAAGGAAAAATAGAAATAAAATATAACCTTGACCAATGCATGGGGCCCTTTGCAAAGGTCTCAAATTATTAGCACTTAATCAACACTCTAATGCTTCAGGTATCCATTGAAATAGAGTTTTTATATTAAAACAGAGAATGAGTTCTTCAAACTACAGAGCAGAAATCTTAGCTTAATACATAAGCAAAAACTGAACTTGTTCTACATTCTCCACACTGGTATTTATAAGAAATTATACAGTTGTTTTAAAGAGAGAAACAAGCTACAACAAAACACGTAGCTAGGAAAGTATGCGGAATTATTGTCCTCGGTTGCTCGGAAACATAAATCTTATGGTAATGGATATTGGATTCTATTTTTACAGGTGGCATATGAAGTCCGTGGCCTCAGGAAACGGCTTCGGATCCCTATCTCTGAGAAATGTGTGCAAAACAGAGTCATGTTTGCCATAGGTTTCTATGTTTGACTTTCCTTTGACTGGGGTCTTCTTCATTGATCTAGGCTAGATGAGTAGGATACAATCCATGCCCTGATGTTTTCCAAGCTACCCATGTAGTCCTTTTCCTCTCTTGACACGTGAAACCTGCAAAAACGTGGAATTAGCTGCAGAACAGCCAATTAGCTGCAGAATGTGGCTACGTTCCATAGCTAAAAGACAAAAACTTATTCAAATAGAAAAAATAAAAGTATAACCTGTAAATCACTAAAATATACTCCTTGAAGCAATGTGTAATGGTATTTGACGATAAGGATGCATTTTTCATGTAAAAACAGAGAAGGAAGGATGAGAAAAGTAGCTAAGGGAAAGACAGTTTTGGAACTCAACACAACCTACACCAGATCAGCTATAATTCCTTCTTCTCTCTCAATCTCCTCTCTCTTCCTCACTGAGAATAAAAATCTACATAGACGTAATAAAATTCCCTTTTAGGGAAAAAAACCCTAAATTAAACATAATTTCTATCATCATATCTCTGCCTAATGAATCAACCATATTGACTACAAATTTAGAACATTTTACAAGGAAATTTTACATCCATTTTTAGCTTTGAGGGCGCTGCCCCCAATCCCCCCACTAGCAGGGGGCTCCTAAAGGTCACACCCGCCCCCCCTGGACCCCCCATGCAGTGAATATCTTACTAGTGGCGTTGCTGCCCATTACGAACTAGGGTCCAATGAAACGATACCTTTGAATATAGAAGATAATTAGACTCCACACCCAACACAACATGCGACATTGGTTCATGTGGAGCAATGTTGACTGTGGTTTCTTCTGTCTCCACTGCTTCCAGCCTTGCTGAGCCAATAGGCGATGTTGTTCCTTGTGGAGCAGTTTCTGTTGTGGCCTCTACTATTTGCATCACTTCTACTCCCATTGAGATGGCAGACGACACTAATTCTTGTGGAGAAGCATTGTCTGTGGCTTCTTCTTCTTCTTCTATCAATTCTTCCTCATCCTCCCTTGCAGGAATCATAGCCGCAAGTTCTTCCTCTACTAGCTCTGTCAATTATGGCCATGCCACAAAAGTTCAGGACATAACATGCACAACCAATAATTTGAAAAACCCATGATTTGTAAGGACCTCTAATGCTTGTTGAGACTGATGAGCAGATTGTGCCATCAACTAAACATTGTTCCATAGAAAATATTCCATGTCTAGAGATGAATCTGTGCATGTCGAAACCAAAAGCATGCAAGAAGCTTAAAATTATACTTAAACGAAGTAGAAAGTTGACCTTCACAAGTAATTTATCTGATGACAAAATATGCAATCTCGGCCCATGGGTGTGGCAAAGACTTTCGATCATAACCCCTACCCTTCTAAACTATTTTTTCTCCATATTGTAAGAACAATTCTGGGAACTCTGGAAAAGGATATTTCCTTGAAAACCACTTCTTCCCTCCTTGTGGAAATCCATTGAGAGTCAAAATTACTTCCCGTATGACAAAATATCCAATTCATCCACTCTAGAATGGATCCCATCCAAATTCAATGCAAATTTTACTGTGATGACTTTGTCAAATCCTTGTAGCCTCTTGAAATACACATGCCATCCTACATCTAAAAAGGCCTGACATATGTTTGGGTTGCTTTAGACTTGCACTGTATTCTCTGGTTCATTCCTAATGGCTTTCCCATTCATTCTATAGTTTCTCTATAGCAGCAATTAGAGTAATAGTAAGACCATTGAGGATGAGCATTGGAAGGTAAAATTTTAGTGATAGGGTTGTGATGGTGATGGGGTGTGGTGATGGTGAAAAATTGGAAATATAATGGTAAAATACGGAAAAATCCATGGCAAATTATGGTAATAATGATTGATTATTATGGTAATTGCTTCATAGCATTGGAACTGACCATCCATTAACACAATCATACTTATTCAAGTTCCAATGCATATGGCCGTGCAAGGTATGGTGAGGATTGTGGAGTGTACGCACTTGGCACATGGTTCAATAGTGATATGACAATTCATTACTTCATTTAAATATGGTATATTTGTATTTATTATACTACCCACCCCTGACTAAGGGGATGACTGTCTGTGGTCATATTGAGTCATGTCAAATGAATTATCAATCAAATCCACAAAGTTGAACGGGGATGTACCTGGTGACTTACCTTGATGGAGTAACAACAATGGAGTAGTAACAACATCAGATGGAGTAACAACACCCAAAGTGTAACATCGAGGGAGTAACAACGTCCGAGGAGTAACAACACTACTTGAACACTTAGTCAGAATCATGATGAAGTAACAACATCAGAGGAGTAACAAAACTAGTGAGAAAATAGTAAGAAAAATAAAGATAGAGTAGTAATAACATTTTATTATATTAGATATATAGATATATATTATTGATTTTTTTTATTTTTTTTATTTTTTTAATATCAGAGGTGCAGAGGAAGAGTTCTCTACACTAATAATTTCAAAAACAGAATTATCATAGAAATGTTTGATAAAGGAGTCTTTAGAAGTTGTATGGTGGTATATTCTAAGGTGGTGTCCATTTAAAAGCAAAGGAGTATGTGCCTCATCAATTGTTATAAGTCTAACACTCCCATTATCAAAAATTGTGTCAACTTCATATAGTCTCATCAATTTGGAGCAAAGTTTCCCTTTAAAATATTTCAACTGAGAGTCATAGAGAAATTCCCAATATCCCTTTTGAAAGGCCTTTTTCTTAATAAATCTGTTGTGCCATTTAGTTCGTTGTTGCTGAATTGCAACGGTATTCTAGATAGCTACAAAACGAATTTGATATGGCAACTCATTTAACTATTCGAGACGGTGTTTCTAGGCTTCTGAAAGATTCAAACCTATTTCAAGGGCTATCATGAGCATCTTAATTTCAAATTCCACCAGAAACAAAGGGGATTTCCCGTAGACAAGCTCATATGGTGCAAATCTTGTTGTGTTTCTCCATGTTTTTCTATATGCCCACAATGCCTTAGGAAGTTTTTTAGCCAAATTTCAGCGATGGTTTGCTAAAGTATTTGTAGAAATGTTTTCCAATACCTTGTTTGTGCTCTTAACTTGGTCATTCAACTGAGGGTGATATGGAGAGATTACCCTATGATTGATCCCATATTTCTTCATAAGTTGTGCTATGAGGTGTGATATAAATTTTTCCCCCCATCTGAAACTATCTCTCTAGGAGCTCCATACTGCACAAAAATTTCTTGAAATAAAAAGTTGGAGACAACCTGTTTTCTTGCATTCACAACAACCTTGGCCTCTACCTACTTTTTTACATAGTCTGTGCAAAATAGAATGTGAACTTTCTGATTTGAAGGCAGATTGAGTGGCCCAATTAAATAAATAACCCATTTTTCGAAGGGCTCAAGAACTAGTTCAGGCTGGAGAGGAATCTCCCGACCAGGCTAACCTATCTATTGGAAACTATCACACCCTCAAACATATTTCTTTGCATCACAAAAAATAGAGGGACAATAGTACCCCATTTGCAACACCTTATGACTTTTCCACTTATCTACAAAATATCCCCTACAGGGGCCATCATGAGTAGCTTTCAGAACACCATAGATGTCATCTTCACTTATGCAGTGCTAGATTTGTTGGTCAATTCTTGTGTAAAATAGATATCGTTATATCAATGAATAGCAGGCACTATGACGGATAATCCTTCTCTATTCTATATAAGGTAAGTGTTGAGGCACTTTTCCTAATGCAATATAGTTAGCAATATCTGCATACCATAGTGTGTGAGTACAACTTGCAAAAAGATATTCATCTGGAAATCTATCCTCTACAAGGATACCTTCATCGCTTTATCCATTCTAGAAAGAATTCTGAAACCACATTATATTTCCCTCCCTTATCTACAATGGTAATATCAAATTATTGAATTAACAACAACCATATTGTAATACAACCATGGGTTATTGGTTTATTCATCAGATACCTGGTAACTATATGACCAATGTGCATGGAAGTAGGATACCCTTTAATATAATGCTTGAACTTATTAATAGCATAAATAACATCCAATAACTCTTTTTCAGTTACTGTATAGTTTAGTTTAGCAGGAGTCAAGTTCTTGTTGGCCTAATAGATTGCATACGGTTTCTTATCCTCCTCATGGCCCAAGATTGCCCCTATTGTTGTTTGAGAAGCATCTCTAGAGATATGAAATGGGAGATTCTAGTTAAGACCTCATAATATCAGAGATTTACACACTAGTTCTTTTATTTTCTTAAAGGCTGCTTCATATTCATTTTCCACACAAACTATACATATTTAGGTAACAATTGAAAAAGTGGGAATGTTGTCTTAGAAATATTATCTATAAACTACCTATAATAGCCAGCATAACCAATAAAGTTGCATACTTTTTTCAGTGTCTTAGGTGTAGGAAAATTCAATATCACTTCTACCTTAGCAGGATGAACTTGAATTCCTACAACTAAAAGCAAGTGTCCCAGAATTATTCCTTCCTCCATCATCATATAACATTTTACTGTACAAAGAGAAACATGTGTCCATATCCATATTTGAAGTACTTTATCTAAGTTTTATAGACCTTCTTCAAAAGAATCTTCATATGGGGTGAAGTCATTCATGTAAATTTCAACACTATCATTAATTAGATCAGAAAAAATTCCTACTATTTCTCTTTGAAAGGTAGCGAGTACGTTACAGAGACCAATTGGAATGAATTGCTAGGAAAAGGTCCCCCAAGGACATGTGAAGGTGGTTTTATCTTGATCCTTGGGAGCTATTTTCATCTGGTTGTGCCCATTGAATCCATCTAGAAAGGAGAAAAACTTATTTCTTGTTAATGTATCAAGGACTTGGTCAATAAAGGGTAGGGGAAAATGATCTTTTAAAGTTGCTTTATTTAATTCCCTATAATCCACACAAATCCTCCACTTGCCATTCTTCTTAGGAACAATGACTAGCAGGGAAACCCGTTGAATGTTTGATATCAGATAAATGAAACCCACATCTAATAGCCTCTATAAATATCTTTGATAATGTTTTTTAAGGGAGGGTTCATTCTTCTGTGTGGTTGCCTAACAGGTTGACATTCTTCTTTAATGTATATGTGATGAGTCCATGAATTAGTAGGGATTCCTTTCATATCTATATACTCCCAAGCAAAGGCTCCTTTATGTTCCCAAAGGACCTTCAATAACCATTCAATTTGGGAGGGAGAAAGGCTAGGATTAATATTCAATGTTTTCCCTGGTTCAATGTCAATAGAAATGTTGTCACGGAGTACAATTACAGGGATATTTGCAACATATGTTTCTGGTTCCATATTTTCTTGAAGTCGACAATTCATGACTAATTCAAATAGATGGTTGGTTGGGTCAAAAATAGAGTTGGGACTATTGAGAAAGGCATTAATGGCATCATCCTTTGTTTCATACTTGAAACAAAGAGACTCACTAATGGTAAGGATCGGTCTAACTTCTTCATTATGGGATTCGGGCTCCTTCATAGGTAGATATTTTTGCATCAAGGTAAATCCTCGTTTATCTGACAAACTTGGTTCGGCAGGGGGTAAAGGATAAGATTCTTTGTAACTTCCCCATTGGATATTACCATATTTCCACAACAACACCCAATATAAGCATCTGTAGTGGAAAGCCAAGGTGTCCCTAAAATCAAAGGGTGTCCACCGACTAGATATTGAGTATGTAAAACCAAAACATCGATAGGGTATTGCCATGAGTTTAATGAAATGCTTATATTTTCCAGCTTCCCTACCAGTCTTATAGTAAAACGATCTACCAATTATAGGACGATGGGAGTTGGTTTAAGGATCCATAGACCCAAGGTAATCACAATTGCAGAAGTTATAACATTAATTGCTGCCCCCAAATATACAAGTACATTTGGGATATCAACCCCATTAATTTGTACTCTTGGAATCAGGTTCCCTAGATCCTTATATTTAACAAGTATAAGATTCACCAACATTATTTCTAATAATTTTTCCATCGCGTGAATAGTGAGTGGATGCTTTGATTTTCTGCCAAGTTTCTTAGAGAAATATTCTTTAATTGTTTTGGCATATATTCATATGTCCTTCATAGACTAAAGTAGTGGGATTTTGACAAATAAATTTTGTAGCTCCCCTAAAAATTTGAATTCAAGACAAGGACTTGGTTTTCTCAGTGATAATCTCTCAAGATAAGGTGGACCAGTCTGACATTCTCTAGTAATAATGGTTTGTGAATGGGTTTGGTGTTTCATAGGAATTTGTATTCACTCATACCCAGTTATTATGGTAGAGTCTGTAGGTTATGCTTGTAATAATTCATCATTGTTATGTTCAACAATTATCGGTGAAGTATAAGTATTCACAACCTGATAGGACCAAATATTCAATTCATTACATTTTGTTGTGGCGATACTATATGCAGGTAGGTTGAGTGTGTCAACCTGTTGAGCCCCCCTATTGTTTCGATTTGGATTGCATTGAACAAGAAGTTGTAGACGAATAGGAGGATTAATAGTGGATGCATTAAAAAGTAGTTATAGTTGTTGTTTTGGCATAGGTTGGGAGAATTGTCTTGAAGGAGGAGGAGAAGGTCCACACCAATTATGGGACCATGAAGGGTTTGGACCAGATTGAGGGTACCATGGTTTCCAGGGCATTGGATATTGATAAGGTTGCGACCATGAAGGTGAAAAAGGTACATAATGAGTCCTATAATTCACATTATTAAAATACTGTGAAGGGACTTGAGCCATACCTTGATTCATGTTCTGTGGCTGTGGTTGCCATGGTTTCTTTGATCCCATAAAATACAGTTGATACATTTCTTCATTTGTTCCCTGAAATACTTCCTTCAACCCAAGAAGAGATGGACAAGTGCTATTGGAATGAATCTGTTCAAAGATCACACGAGTCTCGATGAAATTCAATGGGCATTCCTTCAGTGGATTCTTCTTCTTGCATTGAGGACAAAAATTTGACATAGCCTACTCTGCTTCTATATTCTTCTATTTATCTTATAACACATCTAGTTGTGATCAAAATGTACTCAGGATATTGGTTCTCAAATTATCCAGCAAATTCCCAATATTTTCTTTTGTAACTCCACCACTAGATGCTTTGAGAGTTCAGGTCCCCTGCTTATGCCTTGCATCTCCTCTTGAACATTTAATTCATAATTCACATATGGCATAATATTGCTCCTGTGATATATCTTCTTTCCTTAACACATTCAATAGTTCCAAATATTCCTCCCTCAGTTGCCGGAGAAATATTATTTCCAAAATGTTCTTATCCATATCATGATGTACTGATCTCTGCAAACTATATTGAAAGCTCTCCACAAAGTCCTCCATGTTCTCATCCTCTTTCTGCATAATCTTAAATATTTATTCCTTCGCATCTTGATATTTGTAGTAGTATTGATATTTCTCAAGGAAAATTGTCTTCATATTGTCCCATGTAGCAATATATTTTACCCCTAAACCCATAAAACATCTAAACGTTGTGCCCTTCAAAGTAGCAAGGAATATCTTCAATTTCTAAGCATCAAAATATAATCATACCCCTGACAAATAATTTCAAATTCAAAAAGGAATGTTTTTGGATCCTCAAAAGAAAGACCATGGAAATTAGGTAATGTTTTCAAAGGTATAGGCTTCATAAGCACATCCCATCTAATATCTCCAATTGGAAATTCGATCGAATAAGTTGCAGGAGCCATAAATATCTGCCGGTGCCCACTTGGAATCTCAAGAGGTTATGGCTCTTGTTATTCTATAATAGGTGGTTGAGGTTCTTTAACAATTCTCCCTTGATCAAATGGTGTAGGAAATTCCCTCAAATATTCTTCCTTTGAACTTGCAATATGGAGTTCCTGAGATCCTCTACTTGGTACTTCTTCTTCCCTGAATTTCACTTCTGTTAATGAGGAAGGTTTTGGTTGTGAAACTGATTTCCCTCCAAATATCAAATGAGATGTCACACTAAAAACAGCTCGTGATGATGCTCCTGACTCAACTCTTGAAATGATCTCTTGGATGTAGGTACTTCTGCATAGATCTGTCCCTCTTCTTTTCTGGGGTCTACTTATGCCCCTTTTATTTGTATATTTATTCATACAATTAGGAAGTAAAAGGAAATAATTCAAACAAATCAAAAGGTCGGGACCTGGATCGGGGTAGGAAATTCCCTCCCCATGACGAGGGAGTTTCCCCTAAAAAGAAAGCAAAGAAGGAAAATAAATCAATCAAAAAATCAAGCTAAGGACCTAAAACGGGGAGACATAGAAAAACTTCCCTCCCGAGGATGAGAGAGTGGTTCCTATGAAAAATAAAATAAAAGAATCAAAGCAAAAAAAATGATCTAATGGTTAGGACCTATAGTAGGGTGGAAAATTCCCTCCCTACAACAAGATATCAGTCCTATGATCAATATTGGTCGTACTTTCATGCCCTTAATAGCCTCCCCAGAAATGGTGACAAAATGTTGGTGTTCAGATATGAATCATGCAATTCAGCCAGTTCCACATTAATTGTCAACCTAGGGTCTACGAGTATTTCAAGGCTATCATGTAAAGTATATACAAGCCACAGTTTCCCTACCCAGTAATTAGCATTTAACTATAAGTTTAACAATGTGTAACAACAAATAAGAGTAACAACAATAATTATTGTAACAACAACAAATAAGACTCATAGTAACACACTAATAATCATTCACAATAATAAATAAAATAAGTGAAATAAACCTATGCACACATCTATCCAACAATGCCTGGTAAGGGGAGTGGGCCCAAATTCCTAATCAGGGTTGTGGTGAGATTAAGAAGTCAGAAGATGCTTAGAAGATCAGAATTTCATTAACGAGAATGGTAATACATGTATGTTGTTACAAACTTGGATTTAATGTAATTCCTTGCAATCTTAACTATCAACTTTCACATCCCCGTAACTCTACTTATAAAATTTGTTAACACTAACAACTCCTAGAATTATGGTAGTTTCTTTCTTAGAATTACATAGTGGTTTCTTAAGAGAAACAAAATATAAAGATAGTAGTGCATTGATTCAAAGACTGATCCACCATTGCAGCTGATGTCTTGAGATAGTGCTTCCAGTTGGATGGTAACGATTGTAGAACCATGGTCTTGATCATACTTCCTTTGAATCTACACGAATAATTGAATTAGTAAGCCACTTTAGAAAAAATACCCTGTGATTGTGCTTCATTTATTAATGATTCATAATGACATGACAAGAGGTATACCTATGCGATTTAGAATGTGAATTGACCAATAATGGTGTAAAATGGATACAGGAAACAAGGTAAAAAGGTGGGTAAAAGCATGCAAATTTAGCCACAAACAATATCTATGACAAGCTTCCCATTAAAATGTTGATAGAAAAGGTTGAAAAAACAAATAATAGGATGTTTCCATTGACTCTAGAAGTGGAAATATTTCCTGGCATTTTGTCCACAATGTGTCAGGAATAGGTGTGTCTCAATTATGGAATTCTAGGTATGGGAATATTCCATTCAACAGTTTAAGTCTGCATTAGAAAACTTATATGGTAATTGGTCTCCCTATTATGAATAAAAACAATTGTAACAATGAAATATGTATTCTAGAAAAGTGTAAAGAGATAGCTTTACGACACCTTCCTCTAGAGAAAAAGAGCCTTTAGGTCTAGATCATACAGATATATCTGGACCAATGAAAACACCATCTATTGGTGGCACTCTTTATTTTTTGATATTTATTGATGATTTTAGCAGAAATACATGGGTTTATTTTGTCAAAAATAAACTAGATACATTCTTAACATTGAAAGAATTAAAATTACAGGAAGAAAATGAGAGTGGAAAGGCTTTGAAATACTCATATATGACCAAGGAGGAGAATACAACTCCAATGACTTCATAGACTTTTGTTAACAGCAAGCAATCATCATGTAGAACAAAACAAGATATAATCCATAGTAAAATAGAATAGTAGAAAGGAAAAAATGAGACAATCATGAATATGGGCAGATGTATGCTTCGTGAAAAGTTGTATGATGACTATTGTGTTGAAGCAGTTTTGTTAGCAGTATATGTTCTTAATAGATCTCCAACAACTAGTCTCGAAGATACAATACCTCAAGAAGTAGGTGATGGCAACAAGGTGAATGTATCTAACTTTATAAATTTTGGATCAGTATCTTTTCAACATGTTCATGAGAAGTTAAGAAAGAAGCTTAATGATAGGAGTGAAAGATGTATTTTTCATAGGTTGTAGTGATAAGTCAAAGTCTTATAGACTTTACAATCAAATTACCAAGAAGTTTGCTTAAAGAAGAGACATTAAAAATTTTAAGAATAAAGCCTGGTCTAATCATATATATGAAGCTTTAAATCGACCTATTTATCCACCACAACTACCAATATTGCAGGTTCAAGAAGAGACATACCATTCTGAAAATGGTACATCATCTAGCAGGGAATCCACCACTGATTCAAAATCTTTAGAAGGCTATCAGAAAACAAAAATCATTAGAGAAATAAGTGATCAACAGCATGTGTTTGATTAACAGAATATGTTTTCCTTTCTTTCATCTCAACCAACCCATTTTGAAAAAGTAGTTAAAGAAAAGTATTGGGTTGATGCAATGAACCAAGAAATTGTTTCCACAAAGAAGAAAAAAACTTGGTAATTAGTTGATTTCCTAAGAGACAAAACCTAAATTGGTTTAAAATGGGTATATAAGAAAAATTTGAATGAAAAAGGAGAAACTAAGAAACATAAGGAAATGTTGGTTGCCAAAGGATTCTCACAATAGTTTGGCATCAACTATGGTGAAATCTTTGTTGCAGTAGTAAGGTTAGACATTTCCAAAACTATTTTATCCATAGTCACTCAACACAAATCGAATGTCTATCAACTTGATGTAAAATCTACTTTCTTAAATGGTATATTTCTGGAAGAATTTTATGTGGAGCAACCTCCTAGTTTTGAAGTTCCAATACAAGAGCATAAGGTGTATAGGTTGAAGAAAGATTCATGTGGCTTGAAACAAGCTCCAAGAGATTAGTACAGTTAGATCGACACCTATCTCATCAAAAGTGGTTTTTGCATAAGAATCCATGAGCCAATGGTATATATAAAAAATCATGAAGGTAAAATTCTCATTATATGCATGTACGTTGATGATCTTATTTATATAGGAAATATGTTGTTAGAAGACATCAAGGAAGAAATACAAATAGAGTTTGATATGACTGATCTAGGGGGAATGAAATACTTCTTAGGCATTTAAATTCAACAATTTGCTAATGGAATTTTTGTTGGTCAACAAAAATATGTGACTCACATCATCTAAAAGTCCATAATGAAAAATTGCAAACCAATTGATACACTAATTTCTCAAGGCACCAAATTAAGCATACAAGATGTAGCACCATTGGTTGATTCCACATTGTATAATATTCTATTTGGTATTCTAGTATATCTCACTCCAACTAGATCTAATATCATTTTTACAGCTAGTTTTGTCTCCAGGTTTATGTAGTAACCCAAGATTTCTCATTGGAAGGTTACAAAAAGGCTATTAAGATATATTTTAGGGGTCATAGATTATGTTTTTCCATACACACATTCTGAAGATAGGTCACTTTCAAGTTATACAAACAATGATTATGTAGATAGTTTATGTTGAATTTCCATCATCTTGGGTCTAGGATAGAATCTTAAAATATCTAACGCTACCAAAACAAGAATCTCAATGATATTACGTTGTATAGTGGAATATAAACAACATGTTGATGGTGTTGGACCCGCAAACATGTCAGGGGATCTCCACGGTAAGAAGTCCCAATTAGACCACAGACCATTTGCTGTAGGAGTCCCATTAGTGGGTCATACGGTAATGCCTTGACTATGGTTTTTCACAGAGGCAAGTAAGTTGTCCCTGTTGGTAGAAAGGGTGTGATAGTTGTAGTAAGTCAAGGAAGGTGCATGAGAGGTTCTAACACACTAAGGGTGAGGTGAGTTTGCCCCTTGGAAACATGTGATAGTACTTGTCTTGGAAGGGAACACACGAGAAAAGATGCATCACCAGATGGAAAGAAAGATGGTGAGCAATATAAATTGATAGTTAAACCATCAACATGTCTGCAACAAGATTCATACAATTGCATAAAAAATAGTTCATACACAAATGGATAAGTTAAATAGTATAAATTGCTAAAGCAACCAAAATCGTCCAACTACAATAAGAACATATGCATGAAAATGTGATGGCTCTATTATATCAATGAGTGTAAGTTCCAGTCATACAATACATCCATGTCCAACCACTAGTTCTAATAGTTGAATATTATAGCCACAATTACCAGCTCCTCCAAAGAGATATACTAGCTCTGCACACTGGAGAAACCAAGGTGTAGTACAATACCATCCAAGATTTCTCTAAGATACTCCTATCGAAGTTTGGCTAACCAAAGGCCTCTACAATGAGTTATCAGGGAATATTTATAGCAAAGAGTTGGGTGGCCCTTGAAATTCCCCTTTGCGACAGTTCGTCTACCCTCATGACTCTTCATCTACTCTATCACTATTACATCCACTATCGACACTTGAAATTACACTTAACAAGACATCATATACAATCTTCACATGTACACATGTGAGACAAAATAGATTGAGCAAGCCATACAAGACATCACTAACACTCAGACCATTGTGGTGAGACCAACTCTTGACATCCTTGTGATGGTGGATGGTGGAGAACCGATGCCAATCTTGTTCGTCTATGATGGTGTCCATGCGCTCAATGGTAATATCTTGCTGAAGTGAACTCTTGATTCCGTTGCATCCGAGTACATTTATATGACTTCTCCATCCAACTCATCGGATAGCACGTGCATGGTCATCCTGGGTGCAACCAGACTGACAACACATTGATGCATAATGTCTATGCTAGTCTCTAAGCATGTGCTAGTGGTCATGCACATCGACTTGTCAAAATACATGTTCAACTCCAATTGGACTTGCTTCTTATCTTCACCTTGATGAGTGTGCCAAATGGGTAGGATCACATGCATTCTCACAATGGCATGCATGTTGCTAAATTCCCTTGCGTGTGATCAACAATATTGCTCACCTTTTCTGCTTCGTGCTAGTTATTGGGATATAACTTGTACAGGCGTAGTTTCATTTGTGATGCATCTTATGCCCCCTGCTGTACCTATTCCTGTTGAAACTAATTCTATTGTCGATGCAACTCCTACTCTTTCTTGATTTGTTGCTTCAGAAAATGTGACTCCTTCTCTGTTCCATTCTCTGCCTTCGCGTGATCTTCATATCACACTGTCACCTCATAGCCTAAGTCTGCAAAGTTTCTTTAGTCACAAGTGAATCTGCTTGATCTTGCAACTTTGTTCCACCTTCATGTTATCAACAACCTTCCTCTTGCATTCATTGCATCTGGTATGCTGCCTTCAACTGTTATTGATGGTGCTTCTTGCTGTGATGTTGCTACCATCATATTTTGATGTCCTTGTCTATGAACAACTTGATGTCTTCGTGGCTAGGAAATTTAATAGACACTTGATCAATTACATCCCCAAGGGTTCTCTGAATGGTGTGTTCGACTCTGCTCTCTTGGAATCGATTGTACCTATGCTACTGAGAGGCAGATGAACTTGATAACTGACTTGCAACGTACCTGTGTGATTGATCATGAAGGTTGCACAATTTCCATCAGGGGGTTTGTAGACTGACTGCAAAAACTATGCAAGGCACAGTCTAGGCTATCAGGAGGCTAACTCACTAATAGAACTATGTAACGCATAGTCCAACTTCGCCTGTTGAGGATTGAAACTACGGAATGCACAATTTCAGGTGGTAGTTACATGCAACTAGAAAACTGTATTGTGCAATTTCTGGGGCCAATAGGGAACTGCCTCTAAGAATTGTGCAATGCAAGCTTGGAGGTCAGTGATTGGCTAAACTTGCACAATTTCTGGAGGGAAGGTGGATCCTTCAATTTTGGAAATGCGTAGTGCTAGTTGGGCAAGGCATATTCCAAGCCAAGGCATCCCAATTTAGCTGATGGGTGACTAAAAACATGAGAAGTGGGAATTCATGATGAGATGAGAAAAAACAAGAGTGAATGATCATTCATGCAAACAAAAAGCGTAGGATTCAAAAAAAAGGAAAGGATGCATATGTGTGAAGTGAGTCGTTGCAATGATGATTGTCTGTGAAAAATAGTGTCATGCATGCAATAATAGTGAGATGTGAATGAAAATTGAAACAATTCTTCCAGAATCTAGCATGTATCAAAATGACAACAAGCTCTCATTGAAATTAAGTAGATAGAAATGGAAAAGCGATAGAAATGCAACACAAGACATGGAAGGTGGGCTTACCCCAAGACAGTTGAGCTGAATGTGCCAACGACTACTAGATGTGATGTGGGATGTCAAAGCTGCAAGGTTGATGTGAGGAATGAGCTTTGCAATGTCTGTTTCATGCTTTTTTATAAAATCAAAGATGTGACATGCATGCCAAAAATCTAGGAAGAGCAACACTTAATGGGAGGTTTCTGAGATGATCCTTGCATGCAACCTCTAACTGTTAAAATTTGATCCCTGAATTAAGGGATACGTTTGCATGTTGCCTTGGGAGAAGCAGCCCATGCATATAAATCAGCTTTGCTCGGTCCCATAGGAAACCAGTAAACTCAATTGCACATGCAATAGTATGCTCAGCTGGGAGGAAAAAATGCACATTTCTTGGAGGGATCTGAGCTGGCTACCTAGAGGGATTGTGCAATTTCTGAGTAGAGAAACTGACTACTGCCAGAATTGTGCAATTTTTTTGTTGAGAAGTCCTATTGGGAGGAATTACATAATTTTTCTAGTGAACGGTGATAGGAATATTTGCGCAATTATGGAGCCCAGGAGGCTACCAGACATAATTACATAATTTCTAGAGGGAAGGCTAGTTCCCCTCCATAATTGCACAATTTCTTTAGGGAGATGCTCAGCATGTATCTGGACCAAGTCCAAGGAAACAACTTGTGAGGGGGATGCAACAAGCTTTGATGGAAAGGTTTTCATTCAGCTAGAAACTCACTGAAGCTTGTGTACTTGATGAAGAAAGACATGCTACTGGGAAAGGTTGGCTAGGAGGCCCCAAAATATATCTAAGGAAAAATTTTGGAGGGTGGTTTTAGCTGTTACAACACTTGGCAACACACTGGTAGAACTCGAACTCTCTTAATGGACCTTGTTTGTGAAAAGCAAGTCTAACACCTCCGGAAGTATTGTTTAGTTCTCATTTCGACTTGGTTTCCACACTTTCTTGATTTAAGATGTAGCATCTGCCAAGCACTTGGTTGAATGACACACATTCTAAGCCAAGGCAACACAGTTGTTTCGATTAGGGTTGAAGGGTATACTGGTGCACAACTAGTATAGCCATCAGAGTCTTAGTTTCATCTCTGGTGTTGCTTCGCTGCTAGTAGGCTTGGACAGTACCCTGACAAAATCACCTAGGAATAGAGGCATCGCTCTGCTTCCAGTGAGCCTGCCTAGTACCCTGATGGAGTTACTTGCATCACCTATCTGTGAAGGAAGACTTTCTCTTCTTTTGCCTTATTCAATTTTCATTTTTTCACTTTTTTCATAACTTTGCATAACACTTATTCATTTCAGAGGCAGAAGAGGGATCCCAACTTATTGAGAGAAGAGTAGATTGTTCCTTTAGAGAATTAGTTTATTGTATACCTCTTATGTTCTTGTTAAGGTTTTCCCCCTCACCTTACTCTACTTGACTGAGATAACAAGGGTTAACCCAAAAACAACCGACTAGAGTAGGTGACACTAGTTAGCATGCAAGCATTGTGTTTTCACCAAGGTTAACTTCGAATTGTATGCATTTTCCATCGATGTATCATGGACTAAAAGTAACAAGGTCTTCATACAAAGGCAAGATGATAGATAAGCATGTATTGATAGCCACACAAGGCCTCCTGTACTTTACCTAGCTTATTTCAAGATTCATACATGGTTTCATGTGAAGCTAATCTATGAACAAAACAAGCAAACAAACATCAAAGCAAAACAGAAGCGGAAGAAAATGCAAAGTGAGTAAGCAATCAAGCGGGAAAACAAATAAGAAAAGAAATAAAGTAAACAAGCATGCAAGAAAATAGACTGAAAGCAACCACTACTCCTACTCCTAAGCTAATAGTGCATGGGCCTGATCACGTGAAGTGATACTTTTAGTGCAACCACCAATGCATTGGTTGACCCATGTTGGTGAAGCCTTGGTCCGTGAGTAACCCAATTGTGCGAACCAGCAAAAAAGAAATATATAAAAATGAAGATAAACACATTTCATGTTCAAAAGTTTCCATAGAACATAAGTGAATGCAAGTACACGACATGTGGTCCGTGGACTTGTCACGGTCTTGTGCGACACTGCATGCAACTTTGAACCATATGCATTTTATTGACTGCAACATGCATTAAAATAAAAGAAACAAAGACACCTTGTCTCATGCACTTGTGCTAGAAATGTAAGATTCCTCCAATGCATGACTGATGGGATCATGTAGCTCGAGTGGAGGAAGCATGATCGACATGTGAGATTGATCTTCAATCCATACAGGTGAGTGATGAGGAGCCTCAAGTGATTGAACAATTTCTTGATCAGAAGTGAAACCAACCTTAGGACAACGAGGGCTTGACATAACCATCAGCTCAGGCTGAAGTGCCTCGACATTCTGGGTGGTTTCAACTTCATCGTCAGATAGATCATCATAAATAGGTGGCTTTGAAAAATCAACTGTGATAGAATCATGATCATGATCGAATATGAGAGTAAATGGATCATGACAACCACGACCACAAAAATCAATGATTTCATGAGACTCCTCATGTTCCGATGAATAAAAACGAGGGGTAGATGAACAGAGAACAAATTCATCGTTTGCGTTTTCGAAAAATGTAGATGAAAAATATAGTGTATTTTCAATGAAAGTTCGTCCTCTTCATTGTCGAATGATAGACTGGCATTCGGTGTGTCTTGTGAGTGATCAATGATGGGTGCATTCGTAGATGAAGATACACATGCGAAATCATGGATGGCAGGCTCACCAACAATGTGAGGAAAGAATGGAGGGGGCTCAGATGGACGGGAGTCATCCTTCGCCAAGTGTTGATGCTTAATCTCCCAGTCATATTCTTCATGAATGACGATGCATGTTTGTTGTGAAACACTAACTCTATCAATGGCTTGTTCCTCGTTCACAACAAGTGTAGAGTTCAGAATGGAAGAACAAATGACAATATCATCGAGAGGATTAGTTAAGTATGAAGGCAGAGGTTGTGGTACAAAATGCATGACAACTTGATGGAATCACAACCAGATCTATGCAAAAATTAAGTGAAGTCATGTTGGGAGGATGTGACAGCTAAACAGATGTGCAAGCATGATCTCCCACATCACTCTGCAGTGGTGGAGCTGTTTGATGAGGAGATGGAAGATAGTCACTTGTGATAGTGACCATGTCCATCTGTGGTTGCGTAGCTCCATCGGTGAAGAATTCTGAGTGAGGCTTGAGTTTAAACTTCTTCATGGGATGAGAATATTTCTTAAGACAATACTTGAATCGGTCCTAAAGATAAAAAATTCATTTGGCTATTCAGAGCTTGAAACTACAAATCATGGAAGTGCTGCCAAAAATCCATAGGCGATTCATGTGGAGCCTTCTCTTGTTGTAACAACTTTTTGTCAAGATGTTCTTGATCAAAATGATAGAAAGTCCCTTCAATGAGATTACGGAAGTGCTCAAGTGAGTGCATGTTGTTAGCAGGTAGGCTACACAACTACTGATGTGGAGATTCGTGAAGTGTGTATGCAAGCAGCAGACAGGCTTATTCGTTGGAACATCCATCTTCCTCATGAAGCATGGAAAGAAGGTCATGTAGGAACTCAAGCCAAGCCACTTTGCCTTCACCATCATACGTGTATGTGGACAAGACATCGAAAAACTTCCTCGTGATGGTAATAGATTTGACATGCAAAAACATTGTTGAGGGAGGAGAGTGCAAGACTCCATGATAGATATGCAAAGGTTCAAAATAGGATGAGAGGAGACATATTGTCATCTACCCCTCCCTCTAGCACTAGAAATGTTAACAGTGTTGGACCCTCAACATGTCATGGGATCTCCCCTATAAGAATTCCTAATTAGACCTCAAATTGTTTTGTGTAGGAGTCCTAGTAGTGGGTCATAAGGTAACTCATTGACCACGGTTTCACACAAAGGAAAGTAAGATGTCCCTATTGGTAGCAAGGGTGTGACAGTTGCAGTAAGTCAAGGAAGGTGCATGAGAGGTTCTAACACACTGACGGTGAGGTGAGTGCACCCCTTGGAAACTTGTAATAGTACTTGGCTTGGAATGTAACACGTGAGAAAATATGCATCATCGACTGGAAAGCAAGATACCAAGCAGTCCAAAGTGATGGTTAAACTAACAACACATCTGCAACAAGATTCATAAAATTCAATACAAAATAGTTCATACACAAATGCGTACATTAAATAACATACATTGCTAAAGCAACCAGAATAGTCCAACTACAATAACAACATATGCATGAAAACGTGATGGCTTTGTTATATTAATAAGTGTAAGTTCCATCCATACAATACATCCATGTCCAACCAGTAGTTCCGATAGCGGAATGTTACAGCTACAACTACCTACTCCTCCAAAGAGATATACTACCTCTGCGTAGTGGAGTAGCTAAGGCATGTTACAATACTATCAAAGATTTCTCTAAGATACTCCTACCAAATCTTGGTAGACCAAAGGCCTCTACAATGAGTTATGAGGGACTATTTATAGCAAAGTGTGTTGGGCATGGAATCCCCCCAAGGCATGTTTTGGGGCATAAAGCCCAAGTTTTGACCGAATATTTTTGCAAGGCTCTGTGAATTTTAGGCCCGGGGCATGAAGGTGTTATTGAGTCATAGGGTTGTCCGCCCTATTCTTGTAATGTAATTTTGGCCTACCCATGGTCTGTGGACCAGGGAGTGTATAAATAGAGCGAAGCTCTAATTTGTAAGAGAAAAAAAATAAATGAAGGATAAGATGAAGGCAAAAGATTAAGTCCAAGTGTGTAAGGGTGTCTTTGGGTCGTAGAGTAGGAGAAGGCTCTGCAGTTGAGTGCGCAGAGGCCTAGTAGTCTGCAGCTGAGTGTGCGGACCCCTGCAGCTGAGTGCATAGGGTAGAGACAAGTCTGTAACCGAGAAAGGAATTAATAAAGAGAAGTTAGGTTATAATTATGTGTATCTGTTCTTGGGTTAATACTTGATTGATATAATCTGCAATTATACGATTTATTTACTACACGCATCTATGTGAATGGTTTATGCTGTTAAAAATAACTTAAAGCACACAACTAACTAATATTGGAAAATACAAGTAAGATCTTGGGTAATAACATAGAGCACAACATTCAGCCCTGAGTAAGGGTTATGCGAAGGCCAAACATCAAGCGGCATGGTACAGGAAAGTGCGCCAGCTGAGTTGCACACAGGGTCAAACCTTAGATCAGTTGACCTCATCATACATATCCAGGGTGTAGAAACCTAGTTCTAACACCCTCCCATACTACTTCGGGTGAGAGCTTAGTCATATTTCTGCAAAATGTCGCCAAAAGGGCCAGTAGTATCAGGATTTGTTTGGCTAATTAACTCTGAACATGGGTCAGGCCCCTACAAGCTAATAAACGGTTCCGTTGCCAGGACTGGGATATGCATAAGAGATTTCTAATGTTAGATTATTGGAATCCAAAAAAGAAAGGAATTAAAAACTGGTTGTATAGGAACATTCACGATTTCATGACACAGGAGAACAAGAATCCACGATTATCAAAAGAAAAGTGGTAAGACTACTACTTATATATAGAAATCCATGAAATTTTCTTTACGTCCTTCCCCACGTAGTTGTATGGGTGGAACGCGAAGCTAGCTAATAGCCAATGAAGGTATAAACTTGACAAACCAATTGTGTGGACTCCAGAATTGGTGTGCAGACTGGAATCATCAGAGGATAAAATCACACACACTGTCAATCATTGGCTTGATCGAATCATAGGAGGATTCATCATGGAATTCACGTTAGATACTTAAGTCAGTTATAGCGAGCTGAAATGACGCTTCCTCAAGGGACCACAAGGTAAGTAAATTAAATATTTAAACACTTGGATTAAAATTCTACTATGTGAAAAGCGGGTTATGCGAATAAATTGATTGTTGGGGCTATGCAAAGTGGGAAAGTCTACAAAAATGAGGGCAACACAAAATTATAAACCAACCCTTTGATTTCACCTTCGCTAGGGGAAGAAGAATAGCTCGCGAGAGACTCACCAAGACGTGCAATCAATCTGATATGGCATAGAATTCCACACCTACTAACTCCACCTACACCACCCCTAGTTTCACCAGTTTCACCCCCATCTTTTCCCATACCAACCTCGCCATCGCTGCGAAGTAATATGGCAAGCGTGATAAAGCTGCCAGTATTCAAGGGAGTAGGAAATGAAGATCTGGACCAATTTTGGTTCATGATAAAAGTTGTATGGGAAGCATAGGGAGTCACGGATGACAATATAAAGACAGAAACATTGGTCAGTGCTCTGTAGGATCATGTGCTGACCTGGTACATTAATCATTCTAGTGATAATCTGAATGCAGGGATCGCAGATATCCAAGCAGCGCTGAACAAATAATTTAGCAGGCTGAAGTCAGAGGCACATTCAATCATTGGTTTCAAGGAAATCACGATGCTACCAGGTGAAACCCCATGGGATTTAGACAAAATATTGAAGTTCAAGATTCGCAAAGAAAACATGACACTAACAGATGGGCAACACCGCACTTGGTTTGTAGCATCGTTAACACCGCACCAATGGAATGCGTTGTCACAACAAAAGCTGACCACTCAAGCCGAGGCCTTGGAGGGCGCGATGAGATTGCACGAGACCACAATACAAGACACTAAGCTAGGATTTAGATAGATTCACGCGTAGTTGCAAGCCTTGTGTCTAGAAATGCAGAGTTTAAAATAGGACTGGACAACCTGACCAGAGGTGCGTGATGAAGTTTGGTGCATAAAATGCAAGGGTCAGGGGCATTACAAAGACCGTTTCCTGGTGTTTGAAAATTACTTGGTGGGAGGTATACCAGTGCCACTAAGGCCGGAGGCACAAGTAGGACTGAGCATGCTGCCTGCATTATGGTTTGCAGTTTGCCAAATAGGAGGAAAGCATGCTCAGATAATTGCCATCTATTACAAAAGTACACTCAGAATTCACAACAGTTGTTCTGCAATTTTTGTAGATCTATAGGACATGATGAGCACAATTATAGGAGTTATGAGTTGATGATGGATCAAACCCCCACCTACAAGGTGTAGGTCGAAACACAGCCCCTTAACCAGAATGCAATGTTAGTGTGAACAGCGTTCCAGGGGTGCGGTCGAGGTCAGGGAGGAGGAGGACTAGGAAGAGGTTGCAAATAGCTAATATGTTACAATTGTGGAGGGCCATGACATTATGCCTACGATTGCACAAATCCAACACGGCCCTCATGTGTGTATCACACAATGTTTGACCATGAGGCAGAGGTTTTCCCACACTGATAGCAAGGTTGTGCAATAATAGAGAACTTCAACCACCTCCAGCACAGAATTCGCAAATGATGAGGTTTGAATCGAACGAAGAAGACCCTAACATAAATATTGTGCTTCGGTGTGGAATTACGACAGGGGATGACAAAGGTAAGAAACCTAAAGAAAGTACCTTGATTCACAAGGCTACGATGAAGGAACTGGAATTTTATTTGGAGCATGCTAAGGAGACTTTCATGGAAGCTAAGAAGAGCTTCGCGGAGGCCTCCAGTTTAGGAAGTAAAGATAGAATGGAGCCTGAACTAGACCCATCAATTCTTACTACATTCTTGGAGACATGTATGAAGTTTCTATGTGATAGCAAGGCTATGAAAGGACTCCAAGAATTCATAACTAGATGTACTAGGACTGCACCAAGAGAACCACATGTAGTCCAGAAACTTAGGAAACACATGATGTGAACTAGAAGAGAGATGAGATTGACCGCACAGATTGGGGAATGTGAGGTGAACCAGGTAATTCTGAATCTAGGATCAGATGTAAACATCCTACCAAAACAGACATGGGAGTGCATGGGTAGGCCTCCTTTGCAATGGTCTCCTATCCGGTTGCGAATGGCGAATTAGAAAAAGATCCTACCAATGGGGATATTGCAGGAAATCATCATAGATATTGAAGGAGCAAGCGTGCTAACTGATTTTGAAGTGATAGAGATTATGGATGACAGGAATCCATACCCCACGCTCTTGGGAATAGATTGGGCAACTGACATGAATGGAGTGATAAATCTGAAGAAGCGCAAGATGATCTTTGAGAAAAAGTCACTGCGCATAGTGGTACCACTGGACGCTATGGAAGGATCATGCTACACAGAATTGGTGCATGACTACGAAAACGATGATGATCTAGACTGCATCTAAAATATAATGCGTGGGAGGAGGATTGGGTAAACACAACCGTAGATGGCTGAGTCTCTTGGGAGTGAAAAATCTCTTACACATCGGACTCGGATGAAGAGATGGAATGGTGGCAGAACCTGTTACATGAAGTAACTACGCTCAACTATAACATGATGGCGAGGTTGCTTCACTGCATAGCGACGAAGGTCAGAGATTTGCCTACGTATGATGGGTTGAGCGCGGTAGATGACTTTACGACCAAATTTGAAAGAGAAGTACCCAAATAGCAGCATTTCAATGCACTGAAGTGAGCACTTCACTCTATACCTGAAAGATGGTGGGGTATGCACCAAAGGAGTTTTTGGAACTGGCGCAAATGCAGAACAATGATGTTCTTATGGTTTGGGAAGCTACCAAGGCTACTAACATACAAGACTATAGGACGAACCGGTCTGTGCTCCCACTTATCCAGTTGGATACTAACGCTTGATGCGATGAGAAACAAGATCAGTAAGCAGGTGCAAGTATGGAAATGATGCGAATGAACCCTCTAGGTGGAACTAAGGAGTATGAAAATACTCGGTGCACCAAAGAACATCCACGGAGAAGCCTTTAGTAAAGTATGCGAAGCATTGAACAAGGTCTACGGCATGAAGAAAACTAACCTAGACGGTTCTACGAGCTTATAGGACCACGTGCAAGAACCTGACAGTGTAGGCACATCCAAAGCTGGAATATGAGGCAACCGCAAGAACCCCCATGGAGCAGCAAGCACCTGATCCATGCAAGACAATGCTAGTAGCTATGACGGTTTGCAGCACCTTGAAGGAAGGGCTCCTACAGCTAAAAGAAGCTGAACACTTGAGGTTTGAGGAAGAGGTCTAGTAGGGAAATTTCAGGCTCCAAGACCTTGAGAAGGAAAGGGTGTGATTAAGGAAGAAGAGAACGCTGATAGAAGCAGAAGTCAAGAAACTGGAAAATGAGATAAAGAAAGATTTCCTTGATAAGAAGACAAGGGTGTCAAAACACGGTGTGAAAGACCTCGCTGATAGGATTGAGGACTATAGATGTGAATTGCTCAACCTGATGCCTTAGCTTGGACCACAAATTACTAAGAGAATCAACCACGTAGCACATTGCTGATGGTAAAGTGCACACTGCCATCTGTAACAATGAAAGGTAGGTACCTCCCTGGTAAATTGATAGATGCCAGGGTGGACATTTACATAAGTGGTGCGCCCACCTAGCTTGTTGAGGGAAGTAAAGTCTTAGAGCCCCAGGGAGTTGAAAGGAAGCGCGGGACTATAAATTATTCTGCCCAAAGACTGCGTGATGTGTGAGTTGCGCGTAGAATCACAAAGCCACAAGGTCTGTGACCATGCATGAGGGGCTACGCTGCCACGTGGGTTGGCCAGAATGTGACCATTGAGGTCACTATTCATGATGGGATGTTCAACTTAAGGCCAAATGGAGCAGGCGGTAGGCATTTAAGACACGATGTATGGGCAAGATTTAGGAAAATCTACTGCCAAGGGAGCATTGATGAACCAAATTTGGGGGGAACGGTGAAATCAAATTCAAAAAGTGCTATAAATAATGAAGGGTTGCCCAACAAACAACACTTGGTAATTTTCGAATTGAGCTAGTGAGCAAAGCCCTTTTCGGTTTGTGGTGAGAGTTGATTGAGCCAATAGATTTGCGAGTGCTAGATTTCAGGACAGACATAATGGCTGGATTTGAAGAAATTTTGGTAACCCCAACACTAACCGCCGAAGAAACCATGCAGACCCTAACTGTGGGGGATGGACCAGAGGGCATTGGGGCCATGGTAGAAATCTTGAAATCACCGTGTATGCCAAGGCCCAAGAAGGACAAGCAAGTAGTGGTTCCCGTACGCATGTCCCCATGGAACCCATTGTGCACCAAGTTAACCATGGAAGAGAAGGGAAAAGCGGTTACCGTGGAATCTGATGAAGAAGAAATAGACCTAAAGAAGCTAATGGGTGCAGAAGATGGGGAAGAAGGCATGGAGGTGGATACTCAGCTTACGCACCCTACAATAAAGCTGCCCATATATGTCCCCTTGCGAAAAGGAAAGGAAAAAGTGGCCAAGGACCTGGATGAAACCAAGAGGTTGCTCCAAACCCTGCTCCTCCCAGATGGCATTGTGTTTGAAGGTACACACCTAGGCCGGGTGCCAAGCTTGAAATTGGAAGACTATGACCTCGCTAACCACGAGAAGTTTCCTCACCTTGCGACCGACAAACTTATGAAGCAGAACACCGCGGGGTGGGGGGGAGAGGGGGGTGTGTGACAGCATTAGAGCTGTGGAAGTGGTTGCGCGAAGTGGAAAAGGTCGGGCTGCTGAACTTACTCTTAGTGCCACATTTCCACCGTGCCCCAATAACCATTTTTTTCATTAGGCAGTTGCTTTTCCTGGTGCATGATGGGTGTTTATGGCTAGAGGAGCTCATCCCCATCATGAAAGACTTGATCGATTGTGTCTCCCATCTTCCGTGCAAAGGGGAGGACCATGCAGCGATATCGCGAAGGCCATGAAGCAAAAGTACAAGCTGGGGAAGAAGAAAGGGGCTACGCCATTTCTAGCATCAAGGAGAAATCAGTACGCATGGCAACCCAAATCTTGGTAAGGAAAGTTATGCACAAGTGTCACTCAGATGAGGTACCTATGCCAGTCATCACACTAGCCAAGCAGTGCACAGAGGGGGTCCAATTTAACTAGTCTAAATTCCTCTACACAAAATTTTCAGAGAATTGTCCCGAAACCCAGGAATAGGGTAAAATGTTCCACTATGCATGGATGTTGCTGTTCATAATGGTCGTAGCAGTGGAATTACCAAAGGATATTCATTCCCCATAATTGACAGAGATTTACCAGAGGCCATGAAGTACTCTTTGCACTAGGCCACAAAGGATGCTCAAAGGGTTTGCAATTGCAAGATATTTTGGGTGCTGATGGAGATGGACCTTAGGATGTTGATCAGCTGTAAGTCAAGGTTGTCACCCACGGTCTACAACAGTTTGCAGAGCTTTGTAAAAATTAAGGTAGACATGCATAACATATATATCAGGGCGTGGAAGGACCCCACAAAACAGTGGACAAAGTTACCCTTTTTAGCCACTGATGATGCCATTTTCAATGTCCTGGAGGCATGGTCGCCAGAGTGGTGTACCCTAGACCTCATAGAAATAGAGAAGTAAGTAGCTCAAAGGAAGAAAGATGAGACCAAGTTGTGCATCACGCAATTGGAAGAAAAAAGAAGGCAGGAAGCAGCATTAGTAAAAGTGCAGACAACATGAGATGCGGCACAGAAACAATTGAATAGGGGAAGGCCATAGCAGCAACAACATCACAGGAGGTAGGTGGGAAGGCAGGCATGAACCAGACAACACAAGGATAGGAAGCAGAGGAAGTAGAGACTGTAAAGGAATGCGTGGACCCACGAACCATCTCAACACAGCTGAAGCACCAGCACCCAACATAGCGGGAAGGGTTGCATAAGAAGAGCAAGGCTTCGAAGTTATCCATTGACCCAATCACCTTGACTGAGGGTGATCTACATGACATCGCTGAGACATTGCATGATGTCACCTCCAAGGCTCTCCAAGATTTCATGTGGGAGAACTAGATTACATTGGGGGCCATTAGAGTGTAGCTATAGGAATTATAGGTGCACCCTCCTCAGGTTGGTACCCTCTCGACCAACATTGCAGCCGGTTCAACAACGTCAGAGCAGATGTTTCATGCATGAATGACTAAAACCATAGTGTTTCTGGAAGGGGCACTAGTACCATCAAATGCGCCCGATAGGCCTTCAGTTAGCAGGCTAAAAGGTCTCAGTCTCAGTCAAGTTGTGCTTTAGTGTGAGACCTTATATGGGCTACAGGATGGGATAACTGCAGAGCTGCAGGCTAGGGAGAGTCGTGTCCTCCAAGTTCTCAGTGAACAGAAGAAAAATATGGAACAAATAATCTTGCAGCGTGACGAATTGGTATCACAGAATCAAAAGTTGGTACAAGTGATAGGCGACACTTGGAGAAGCATCCCGGAGCTGGCCATCCCAGCAAACATACCAGCAGAGGCACAGATCCATAGGTTGGTAGTAGGGGTCCACGCATAGAAGGAACAAATGACAAAGGTTTAGTTGGAGCTGAACCTTCAGATTGTTGAGCTGTAGTTAAAGGCATAGCCATTCACTCTCCTAGAAGTCAGAGAACAACGAGCTAGCGCTATTACAGTGAGAATGGAGGAAATTGGTGGTGTAGTGTGAGACTGTACCAGCTTGTTGGAAGAATCACTTGAGGTCCTCACACCTTTGTAGGAGGACCCCAATATCTAGCGCTTAGAGATGGAGGCACGAGAACTCTAACAGAAATATGATAGTGTCCAGGGCACTGAACAAACGGTGGTCCTCACTCAAAGGCTTGCGGGGATTCAGCAGGCTAAGGCGCTGAAATAACAGGTGGACGTGGCATGACATAAGGAAGTAGTCCTAAAAGCATGTGTCCAACCTTGGATCGATGAGGCCTTCACCATCACAGTAGATATCAAAGGAAAGCTCTTACATATGTAGGGGATGTACACATTAAGGTAGGGATGCACTCCTGACATAGAGCTCTCGGAAGAGCATATGCAGCAGGTCCAGCAAATAGTAGCTCAGTTCGTTGAAGACCTCCACGTAGTTAGAGAATAGTTGACAGGACTCTGCACAAAGTGACTCGAGGGCGAGTCACGATGTTTGTGCTGGGGGCCTTTTGGGCATGGAATCCCCCCGAGGCATGTTTTAGGTCTTAAAACCGATGTTTTGATTGAATCTTGTTGTAAAGCTTTGCGAATTATGGGCACGGGGCGCAAAATTGTTGTTTTCGGGAAAAGTGTCTATTCAGAATGACCCTATCCCACAGGGTTGTGACAGAGACCTCAGAAACAAACAAGGAAAACTACTCTTGTATTCTTCTTTATGAACTATAAACGAAGATGATTAAGATGAACCGACCTGTGTCTTGCGCTAGTTGTTCGATCCAATCTATCCTCTCTTTGCGAGCTTCCACCGATCTGCTCCCTCACTTGCCCAGTGTCACCAAGTTCCTGCAAGTTCACAGAAGAGAGAAACTACACAAAGACATAGATTTATGTTCATAAAAAGCTTAGGATCAGATTTAAGCTAAACATACAAATATAACACACATCAGATATACAAGCATGTAGGAGAAACTCAAGTAGTTTTATTGATAAAACAAGAAGATCCAGGAGGAGTTACAACCAATGAGTCCTAACCCAGCATCAGCCTCCCAGCATAGAATCCCTTCTTCACCTCCAACAAAGCATAAATCACCCAATACTCTGATATCAATCGCAAAACCAACAGCAATTCTCTGCAATGTACAAAATTCCAGCCTCTGGATCTCTTAGTGAGGGATCCATATATAGATGTATGCAAAGAGGATGAGTCAGCTCATGAATTGATTAGTGGCTTCTCTCTATCAGTTCTTGCTTCCACTTGGAGACTGAGAGCCTCTTACTCATCACTGGTCGAATTCAGTGAGGCAAGTGTCATTGGAGAAGATTCTGGAAGCTTCCATTGTCTCTCCACCTCGTTGAATGACTCTGCCACTTGTCATTTCCCGCTCAACGCACCCTGGTAGTGCATTCAAGTGCATTTCAACGCACCTAGCCAGTGTATTTTGGTGCTTTGCAACGCAGCCAGCTAGTGGAGCACTTGAAATGATCTTGTTTTGACTAGTTTTGAGCAGTTTCTGGTGGAGAACTTCTCGGAGAAGCTGTAATTTGTTGACCTTGTTTCTTTAGGAGCTGGAACAACATCTTTAGGGACTTAGGATCCCTTGGTTTATGGACATTTCATGCTTATAGCTGTAAGACACAAAAATGTCTATAACAGTTGCCCGCTAAAGTATAAGGCCGTTTATCGGGTGAAATGCCTTATTAGGAGGATCCGAAGTTCTTCTAATGCTGGAGAGGAGACCTGTAATGAGATACAATACAATACATTATTTTCATACTGTTTTCATGATCTAGCTGAGGTGGGCATTCCCATGCTCAGCTTTATAAATTCATTTTCATGTACATAGGACAGACAATCGTCTGATGGTAGACTGATGATTCTGGTGAAGTCGTCATCCTTTTGGTAGGATGATTATCTGTGCTGCAACGCTGTACATTTCAATGTCTTTATTTTTCTTGAATATATATCGCAGCCCGGATGGATGAAAACTAGATCCGGGGTCTTCAATCTCGTCCGATCTTCACTCTAAGTACGAGTCGATCCATGTGAGAAATGTTTTGAAGTCGAACATGGAAAGACATCACTTGATTACCAGTCAATGATGTAAACTGTTAACAAGCGTGAGAGGAATAACCGATAACGATAATGACCCTCAAGGTACTGCAGTACAATTCACGTGGTGTGAATAAAGGACTTGGCGTCGAACACCATGCAAAATCTTTCGGTCGAAGGTCATTGATGTATACCTGTCGCCGGAAGTGAGAAACTTGCCATTGAGGCATGCAAGCTTCAAAGTACTGAAGGGGTGTTCCTAGATCAACTTCTTGGATAATGAGCTGATGTCGACAAGAAGTGATCCGTCAAAGGAGGGCCTTAATGAATCCCACATCAATGACACGGAACAGATCAAATGATTTTGATGGAGGTGAAAATGATCTGGTGACATACGGTTCAGGGTGGCGATTATGAAAGAGTGAAGTATAATGTATGGTAGTGGATGGGACACGGGTGACTTCTCTGGATGACTTCTCTTGAACATGTCGGCGACACTTATGTGATGGATCGGTAGCATTTACCCCAAATGTGGATGGTATGGCGTGACCATGGTGATGTGACCGGTGAATGAAACAACCCAACCTGACTCTGGCACGGAGTGAAAGTGTCATGTTCAAGAGCGACTTGCTACCAATAAAGTTTCTTTGAGTTTTCTTCCCAATTTTTCCCCAGTCATTTCTGACCAGTACCTCTTTATTTTTGTCAAGCTTGAGGAGGATAACATATGCTTGTTCTATAATTTGCCCTTCGGGCAAACCCATCACTATGTTTTAACGAGCCTAGCGATAGTGAAACTCGTTCTCGTGTAAAGACAAGTTTGTCGCTATTAATCTTTTTAACGAGCCTAACGACAAAGATAACTCGGTCCTTTTCCATTTTAGGGAGTCTGAAAAGGTACCTAAAGATAACTCCGGAATTCCTTTTTCGTCATCTAATCCCTTAAGTCCGAAAAAGTATAAAATAATACAGAAGGGATGAATTTTCGATAGTTTTAACGAGCCGAACAAAACAAGCGCTCGATCTTTTTGTGCAATAATCCCTCAGGTCCAAAAAGATTAAAATATAGAGGAGGGATAGCACTTCCTGTTGCTTTAACGAGCTGGAAGGCCAGAACTCGGCAATCTTTTCATATTTTACGAGTCAGATGAAAAGAGCTTAAAGAAGACTCGTCTTTTGAGGAACGAGTGATAAGATGGGTAGCAGCTGATTCCAGGTAAGGTTTGGAATTTTCCAATCACGGCAGTGTCACAAGGATGGCTAGTGAAATCGCTCTTCGCAGCTGTTCCTCAAAATGGGTAAACAATCAAATGGAGGTGAATGATCGGCCAAATGAAAAGTGGAGGTGATGGTGCAAACACGACCAAGGCTTTAATGGCTGAAAATGCTTCATTCACGGTGGTTATTTACCGAAGGATAGTTCATTTTTTAACGAGCTTAAACGCAAGTGGAAACATTTGCTCGATCTTATGTTTATTTTTTAACGAGCATGAACTATGCGCTAAAACTGCTCGATTAATCCAGTCATATGATAAGAATGTCTCATATAAAATGGCAACTTTTAGATTTTTGCCCCACATCCTTTCTTTATGCAAGTTAGGTGACGACTAATCCTACGAGTTTAAAGGGTTAGCCTACGGGTTTAAAGGGAGGACCTAAAAATTTAAAAAATAAATAGTCGCCCTTTGCTTGCACTCCAAAAGGTTTGCATGCCCCCAGGTATAAAATATGATTTCAAGGTTACCTCTCAATTTGCAGACAAAACATTTGTTCTATCGGGAAAAGCCTACCTCTTACAGGTTACCCAAAGATTGCTCTATTCACGCAGCAAACAAAACACTTCTTCGGCGATGTCTACCGAAATAGACAAAGGTGAGTGGCGAGATCAACCAACTCACATAACTTTGACAAAAGAATCTTATTCTAGAATAACCCCTCTTCCACCGATGGACGGGGTACAGACTAGTCATATTCTCCCGCGGAAACCTACCCTATACCCGAAGTTTTCCTGCCGAAGCAGACCAGGACGCATGCCCCCTGGGTTTCAGTCATATCCCTCCGAATTACTCGCGCTCATCGGGAGGACAGACTAGGACTTGAGACATTTCTTGCGTGAAGAGACCATTTAGGGACGGTATATGACTATTTGCTATGCGTGATCTGGGAAATGAAAGCTGGTCCACGAGCTTGACCACTCTTCCTTTGTGCGGAAAACACATTAATCTAAAGAGTGAGGAGATGATGGCTCCCATGCAATAAATATAGTCTCATCCAAGGAGTAGATTATAATCCAAGGGTCCTTGAATGACCATGACGTTCAGGCGAACTGTCTTCCCTCTCAATGTTATAGGCACATCGGGAAGGATCCCTAAAGGTCGACTGGTTCCTTTATCAAAGCTTGTCAGATTTCTCATTTCAGGAAACATCGATGGCGAACCAAGCGCTTTCCAAGCAATAGAGGAAAGGATACTCACAGACGCCCCCTCATCTATGATGGTGCCAGCCATGACCATTCTGTATATTTGAACGATAATTCGGAATGGTATGCTTGCTGGCAAACGGGGTCTGCCTAGTTGGTTCCAGTCGAAGGATACTACTAGGTTGCTTGGAGGTGGGACCGAGTAGACGGCCGGGTATGGCTCTGACAAACTTCCTTCCTCCGATAAAGGAATGGGTGGATTGCCCCCGTGTTCGTCGGAGTCTGTGTTGATGAAGAGAATTTGGACGGTGTCATCCTTATCCTCTTCAGTGACTGTATCATTCGAAGATAAAACCTCTGAAGGCAAGACCGGGTCAACTACCGCCTCGACCTTTTGACTTTCGTCTGGTATGGATTCAGTTGGTTTATCTTCAATGATAGACGCTTCAGCCGACCACTTGAGCGGGCCAGCTGGGTTCTCAACTAGTGACGGACTTGGCAAGAGTTTTTTGTATCCAGGAGGAAGTCGTAACAGTGAAACTAGACGATCATCCAAAACTCTTTTAGCCTCGTCTAAGAAGGGACAACGGTGGAGGGCATGGTCTTCTTCGCACAGTCTACAGGGAAATTTAGCTTTCCCTTTTTGTCCTGGGGCTTCACTTTCACTAGTTGACGGTGTGATTTCAACATGATCTCCAGAGGTTGATGACACCGGATTGTGCAAATGAGGAGACTAGTCCCTTAGTATCCGGGGGATGCAAGGACAATCTCTGTGAAAGTGGTCTCCTCTACAAATGACACATGGCGATTTAGGCCTGGTCGGTGCTGTGTGTGGATTTTCATTAGACGACACTCGTTTTCCCTTATTCGCCTTTTGCTCCTTCTTCTTTTTCTCTTTCTTCTTCTTTTCCTTCTTCTCCTTAGTAACTTGGTTTTTAACTTTACCAGTCCCGTCAAGCGAAGAGGAAGGAAGAGAGGAAGAATTAGAGGAAGTAGAAGGTTGGTGGGTAACTCTGGACTCGTCTAACTGCTAATTCGATTGCTCAGGAATGGTGGTGTTCTGAACGACATTGGTTGAGAAGAGCCAAACTGGCAGGCCAATTATCAGTCCTAGAAGCGACAATGTGGCCATATGGGGTGCACCAACATCTCCCCAAGAGGATAAGGGACTAGGATTTCCACCAAGGGGAATTCCTTGGTTGGTAGGCTCCATTTTCTCAACCTAAAGATCAACGCAGGAAAAGGGTATGAATATTCCGCTTAAAATAAATTTTAACACGCTTTGACACAACATGCTTTTTCAGTTTTAAAGAGTCGAGAAAAAACAAAAGATGACTCTAGTCTACTTCGATTTTTAATGAGCCTGAAGTGACAAGTGCTCAGATGGACCTTTTCCGTTAAGGAGTCTGAAAAGGAACGAAAGGGACTGCTCTGGAGGTCTAGGTAGAGGGAGTGCCAAACCAATCGCAAAACCACAGAATACTTTTTACGGTACGGGCGGTCAATCTTCCCGAATGCTGTGTTCAGTGCATTGCGATCAGTAGGGCGGCCGACACGGCTTCCTACGGATAAAGGTTTTATGCCTATAGGGGTCTCCCAATATATTAATACTCGACGGTACGTGGGAGCACAAATCCGTACTGGCACTTATCGTCTCAAAGTGGAGGAATCACCCAACCAACAGTGAGGACAACAATTACCAGGCTTTACGACGCCGGAATACGTCTCTAGCCTAGACCCCTAGATGTTGTGCGTTAAGTTACAAAGCGTTGTTAAGTTCATTGAATTTATTTTAGGTTGATCTTTCTTATGAAGTTTTCCTTTTGGGTTCACCACGAGATGTAGATGTAATTCCTAAAATGCAGTCTGAAGATGATAAGCAAGCTTTTATCTCTTTTCAGCAATGAAAATCCTAGCTACAAGGGGAAAAGAAAGACACAATCTTTTCTCAAAGAGCAAAGAGCACACCGTAAATGCACTTTTCCTAAATCAAGCCATACAAACTGTCAATATGCAAATGCACTTGTGCATGTATTTGTTTTTCACTTTCTTAATATTGATGCCTAAAAAGAAAGTTGTTGCACAAATTTGAATTCGATTTCAAGTGAAAAACACAAACAAGCTTCTTTTCGAAATCAAAAGGTAGAGACGATTACGACACTTTATGATTTTGAAGTAAACACTTGTTTCGACACTAGAAATTCACAAATTCAAACCAAAGGCAAAAGTAAAAGCGTAATCGACTGTCAACAGCAAATAAACTTTCTCCTAAGATCAAAACGACACTTACGACAGATCTAGATCTAAGGGCGACAGTATGACCAGTTTACTTTTGCAATGGGAAACTGTAAATGACGTAACAAATACACACAAAAAAATACAGTTTCTTTTATACAACTGAGGTGGAATTAAGGCAAAGAAAAGGGGCTTTTCAACAAACAAACACACTGATCACAGGCTGCAAAAATCAGAGGCAAAACTGGAAAAGATGAGCAAAGAACCTCAGCTAGGCAGGGCTAGGCTGATCAACGCACCTGCTACACAGAGAAACTGAATTGCAACGCAGGTAGCCCTCTCGGGAACTGCGCTGAAATGCAGAGTCTCTTCACAGAGCCTGCGCTGAAGCAGAAACGAGAATTTTCTCTGGGTTCTGGGTCACGGTTTGCAGTTTAATCTATGGTTTTTGGCCGGATAAAAGCAATCAAATGTGCTCAATCAGAGGGTTGATTTACAAGAGGTTTGAGAGCTATCACAAAGGGTAATCAGATCATTTGTGAGTCAACTGTTCAGATCATAAACAGGCCCAGTGAATGGACTAGAGTAGCAGATGTCTACTTTGCATTTGTAAATGGCAAATGCAGTTCGATTCGCCACTCCTAAATTTATGAGATGAACAACAATAGAAACACAAATAAACTAACTAGACACGATCCCCAGCGGAGTCGCCATTTTGTTTTCGGGAAAAGTGTCTCTTCAGAACGACCCTATCCCACAGGGTTGTGACAGTGACCTCAGAAAAAAACAAGGAAAACTACTCTTGTATTCTTCTTTATGAACTATAAACGAAGATGATTAAGATGAACCGACCTGTGTCTTGCGCTAGTTGTTCGATCCAATCTATCCTCTCTTTGCCAGCTTCCACCGATTTTCTCCCTCACTTGCCCAGCGTCACCAAGTTCCTGCAAGTTCACAGAAGAGAGAAACTACACAAAGACATAGATTTGTGTTCATAAAAAGCTTAGTATCAGATTTAAGCTAAACATACAAATATAACACACATCAGATATACAAGCATGTAGGAGAAACTCAAGTAGTTTTATTGATAAAACAAGAAGATCCAGGAGGAGTTACAACCGATGAGTCCTGATCCAGCATTAGCCTCCCAGCATAGAATCCCTTCTTCACCTCCAACAAAGCATAAATCACCCAATACTCTGATATCAATCACAAAACCAACAGCAATTCTCTGCAATGTACAAAATTCCAGCCTCTGGATCTCTTGGTGAGGGATCCATATATAGATGTATGCAAAGGGGATGAGTCATCCCATGAATTGATTAGTGGCTTCTCTCTGTCAGTTCTTGCTTCCACTTGGAGACTGAGAGCCTCTCACTCATCACTGGTCGAATTCAGTGAGGCAAGTGTCATTGGAGAAGATTCTGGAAGCTTCCATTGTCTCTCCACCTCGTTGAATGACTCTGCCACTTGTCATTTCCCGCTCAACGCACCCTGGTAGTGCATTCAAGTGCTTTGTAACGCACCTAGCCAGTGTATTTGGGTGCTTTGCAACGCAGCCAGCTAGTGGAGCACTTGAAATGATCCTGTTTTGACTAGTTTTGAGCAGTTTCTGGTGGAGAACTTCTGGGAGAAGCTGTAATTTGTTGACCTTGTTTCTTTAGGAGCTGGAACAACATCTTTAGGGACTTAGGATCCCTTGGTTTATGGACATTTCATGCTTATAGCTGTAAGGCACAAAAATGTCTATAACATCCCCCTATGGTTACAATGGAGAAAAGAGGATAAGACTAACAACACCCTTGCAAATAAAAGTTTCTTTTCTGAAGGAGAAGAACCAATTGAAGACAAAAATGGGGTTATAAGGGAGATCATTCAATATCGTTGGAATGAATTCAGTTACCACATCATCAAATATATCTCATGTGAAGGTAGATATAGTGTATACCACTTCAAACTCCTCCAAGAACTAGGATTTGGAGAGAACACACCTCCTCATAATAGACTAAGTATACCATATTTCCTGTTACAATCCATGATAGACATGAGCATCAAGGTACAAGAGGGAAAGCATTAGCAACTAGCCCATCATGGTTTGATCAAACTCATCCTTGAAGATTCTTTGCACAACTTAAGAATCCCTATTGCATGGAAAACATTTACAGAAATGCAAGAAGAAGGATAATTTCAAGCCATTGAGTATGACAGAAGCCCTACTGCTAGTGAGGGAGAAGAAGAAATAGAGGATGTCAAGGAAGAAGAAACAAAGAAGGAAAATGAAGAATAAATAGAGGAAGAAACAAAAGAAGAAGTAGATGAGAAGAATGAAGAAAGAAAGGAAGTAACAGAAGAGGAAAGAGGAGACAAAGAAGAGGATGAAAAAGGAAGTGGAAAAGAGCATGAAGGACAAAAGGATGAAAAAAATTCTACAACTCAAAGCAGGGAAGAAGAAGAATCACAAAGAGTGTCTCTAGAGCCTACATAGAAAGAGGCAACAGCTACTCTAACTGCCCTAAGTACACCTGTCAAATCAAAGGGAAAGAGACAAATAAAAACTCCTCCTTACTTCAGGACAAGAAAGAGCACCAGGATTAGACAAGGGAGACCTCAAACCCCTACCAAAACTCCAATTTTCATAGAATACTCACCAAAAAAACAAGAGAAAGAAGTCCCTCTAGGGAAAAAGGAAGGAGAAGGAACATCAAAACAAGATTCTCCCAAGTCTCCAATCACCTATGTTAGGAGGCCTGTCACTAGGTTAGCCTCAACAAAAGGAAAAGTTCTCCTACATGAGACAGAGTCATACCTATAGGAAGTAGATACAATCCTACAAGAAACACAGAAAAGAGACCAGGAAGGAATTACTCAAGAAGTAATAGAGGAAGAGGCCCATGAACTAAAGGAACCTAACCCACATCCAAACCTCAGCTCCTACTACAGATTCATTGAAGGTGGTAGGGTGATACCACAGAAGTTTTCCATTCCTTTATTCTTTGAACTTGAAAATTGAGGGCAAGGACACATAGGTGGATGCAAATTTCTAAATCAAAAAGGATAGAGGATGTAGGCCACATGTAAGAGAAATTGCAGGAAATGGGCAGAGAACTAAGTAGCATAAGAGACAAAGAAGAAATAATGAAATATCAGTTATAGGCTAAGAACATGTTGGCTTGTAGGGCCCTGACCCAAGTTTAGCATTAATTAGCCAAGCAAATCCATACACTATTGGCCCTTTCGGCATCAATCCGTGGAGTGCAGACTGAAGTCTCACTTGAAGTAGTATGGGGGGATGGAGGAACCAAGTTTCCACACCCTGAGATAGTTGTGATGTCATTTTATACCCTAACCCTTCCTTCGCATAGACCGATAACCCTTTTAGGGCTTATCAATGAACTTCTCTTATTTGGCTTTGAAACCTTGCGAAGCTCTGCGATCGTCCTTCACAGACCCTAAATAGGAAATTTAGACATGTACGCACCCCTGTAATTACTCTTACTTTTGTGTCAACCAGGATTAGCTTAAGTATTGGTTAACTTCAACATGCATTATGATTATGTTTGGTAAACATATATTCTTACTTATGTTTATATGACAAAGTAAAACACATAAATTTGCGCATCAATATAGCATTAAATCATAAACCCAGTATTCAACATAACATAACCACATACATTCATAACAGAAGTAAAATATCTCATACACAGATATCTCTAGAATAATTCTCTTTATTGATGGTTCAGATCTCTAGTACATACTCTTACTTCCCTGCACACATAGCTACAGGGGTCCGCGCACTCAGCTGTGGACTTCTACCCTAGGCCTCTATGCACTCAGCTGTAAAGCCTCTTCCTACGCTAACACTCTTCACTCTTAGCTCTCACAAACCCATTACATTAATCAATTACCAAGAAACTTAATAGAACTGAGCTGCCTTAGACTCTTCTAAAACTCCCTTTTTATACATACCCATGGTCTGTAGACCAAGGGTGAATCTCATCAAGCCGACACAAGCTACCTAAACTAAGGGCAGAAACCCTTTTTGACTATTTACTTCTTCACGCCCCGTGACCACAAAATGCGGAGGCTTTACATTCTTTATACAAAACTTGGGCCTTTAGCCCAAAAACTTGGCTTTTAACCCCAAAAGTGACCCTAGGAGACTTGTTCCCAACAGGCCCCCAACACAAATCTGGCGACTTGTCTTGAGTCACTTGGTCAGTTTGGAGATCTTGTTGCAAAGACCTCCCAGCTCCACATATATGACTGCAACCTCATTGGTACACTACATCGCCCCTGCTTAGCCTACTCCACCAGCTGCTCTGTCACTGGTCTTGTGCTATCTGCCTATATTTCCTGTTGTGTCACCTGCAGAATGGCCAATTTCCCTTCAATGGAGACCATGAGAACATATGCTTCCTCTAGCTAAGGCCCCAATCTGGCCTTCAATACTGCCTCCTTGCGTTGAGCTACGTCCACCTATTCCTTTAGTGCATTCGCTTCCTCCAACTTCACCAACCTCTACATGATGGCAACGGTGCATGCCATCACTTTGACCTTGTCGTACCTCTACTGCAGTTCCCATGCCTCTGTTTCTAGCCTTTGCAGGTTGGGATCTTCCTATAAACTAGTAACTACTTCAAGCACCTGTTCGAAGTGCGCAGTGCAATCCTTCACTCCGTATCAGCAGCTGTAATGAAATTTTTGACAGCGGTCTCACGATGCTTTCTTGCCTCTGGTGGAGTCGAAGGTTGGGCCCTCAACTCAAGCACTGTGATCTTAAGGTTCAGTTCAAATTGAATGTGCATTCGCTTCCTGCAGCTTCGCCAACCTCTACGTGATGGCAACGATGCGCATCGTCGCTTTGACCTCATCGTACCTCTACTGCAGCTCCTGTGCCTCCATTTCTAGCCTTTGTAGGTTGGGATCTTCTTGCAGACTGGTAACTACTTCAAGCACTTTTTCAATGAGTGCAGTGCAATCCTTCACTGCGTATTGACAGTTGCAACAACATTTTTGACAGTGTTTTCATGCTGCTCTCTAACTTCTGGTGGAGTCGAAGGTTGGGCCCTCAACTCAAGTTCTGTGATCTTAAGGTTTGGTTCAAACTGAACCTTAGCCAGCTCTATTCATGCCTCATGAACACCCGCAGTGAGCTTCTAGATCCTTGCGTCAACTGGCACATCTTCTGGGATGTTCAGCTCTGGAAGAGTCGGCATGACTTAGCCACCTTAGTTGTTGTGCACTCATTCTTGTCTGTGGCCTTCTTAAGAAGATCAATCTTGGATGTCATTTCGACGAACCTCTGGGCATTTTTCACCTTCTGCTCGCTGATAACGTTCAACGTGCGATGTTTCCGTTCCCATATTTTTGTGATCACACCATCTAGTAGGGTGTGAAGGGCTTCACTTGGAAGCGCGACCAAATTTAACCCGACTTTCTTCATGGCAATGACAATAGCCATATCAGCCTCTATTTTTGCAGTCAATGCACCATTTGACAATGTGACAGCCTGGGGATCCATTGAACAGACCATCTCTACTGCATCTGAGGTTCCAGGCATCACACTACTCGATGCCATGCTGCCTCGCCCTACACTGGTCTGCACATGAGTAGCCTAGATCTGCAACTTGCGTAGACCTATTTGAATGGAAACCAAGGCCTGTTTCTACTATTACTCAAACTGCTGTAGGATTTCCATGGGTGCATCCCTTACTATATCATAGATATCATTCCAATCACCCTCTGTCAAGGTGATTGGGTCAAGGGACGATTTTTTAGCCTTGGACTTCTTCCGCGGCCCTACTTTCTCCTGCTCCCTTATGCACTTAACCCGAAATGGAGTAGTCTTCGGGTCTCCTCCTCCTTGCTCTGAGTGCTGCTCCTCCTCATCTATCTGTGGAGAAGGCGACTTGTGACTCCTATCAGAGTCGCGATCTTCCTCTTCCTCCTCTCGTTCATCCTGCTTTTTGGTAGCACGCTCTGCTTTGGCTTTATCCTCAGCTTCCTTCCTCTATATTTCGGCTAACTGCTCCATCTTTAACCTGACGTCTTCCTTATTTTGCTTCGTAGCAGACTTACTAGACCCAGCTAATAAGAGTCAGGTTGTGCACCATTATGCTAGCCAACTCTCCAGAACCATGGTGATTGCATCATCCATCACCAGGTATGGAAGATCATACCATTTTTGTGCGGGGTCCTTCTACGCTCGGATGGAAACATAGTGGAATTTCACCTTGAACTCCACATATTCAGACAACTGCTCAAAAACAGTTGGTGAGAGCCATAGCTTGCAGTTGATTGTAGCGTGGGTGCTTGATTCCATGAGAATCCAAAATATCTTGTTGTCCTTGACCCTTTGGGGGTCCTTCATGGCCCAGAGCGAAGCGAACTTCGCTGCTTCTGGCAGCTGTACTGCAATTGGAGGAAACTAACTATCCTTCGGTAAGTACCATGCAACCAATACAATCAACAGCAGTAGCCATGCATATTGGAAGGTATTTATTTTTTCTTGCACTCCTCTATAGTTTACGAGGAACTCGCTACAGAGGTAGTGCGCCTAGTTAAATTGTATGCCCTCTACACATTGCGCCACTAAAGATACAACTGGTCCCGACACATCATTTGTGCAACATTTCCTCATGATTTTCCCTGCCAAGATCTGGGTGGCCACGTTAACCGCATGATCGGTTATACTGGAGATGGAGTAGTCACACAGCTTCTTGGCAATCTTGAACTTGTCCTTCATTCATTCGACGAGGTTGTTCTCACCTATCTTTCCGCAAAATTTCATGGCCGGATTCAAGCCTGAATGCAGGAGCAAAGTGATCTCGTGGATCAGCATACCAGTGATCGGTATCAGATCTCCTAACCACAGGCACCCATTGTGCACCAAGCATAATAACTGCTTGATCACTATCAAAGTTATGGGCACATGGTTGTGTTGTAGTCACCAACAACCCCCCTTCTTCACTTAACATTAGCAATAACGTCAAGCAAAGAGGGGACCCTGAACAAAAAATCCCAAAAAAAAAAATTTTCTAAAGTTTTTATATTTCTCTCCCCAAGGCCTAAATCGCATCGCAAAGAAAGGCCGAAGCATTACTCGAGCGCGAAAAGCAAGACCGCGAATGAGCGATGCGAAGTTCATCACGTCGCATACATCACACGCGCCCCTTTAAAAGAAGACCTTCGAAAATCGCCGATATGCGAAATCGCCAATCGCAAGCATCACGCTATACGGCATAACCATTAAACAAAATTTGCGATCTGCGATGGAACCGATTTGCGATCTGCGATGGAAGCGATTTGCGATCTGCGATGGAAGCGATTTGCGATCTGCGATGGAAGCGATTTGCGATCTGCGATGGCAGCGATTTGTGATCTGCGATGGAAGCGATTTGCGATCTGCGATGGCAGTGATTTGCGATCTGCGATCTGAAAAGACTTATCACACGACAAAGCCCAGGATTAAGTGCGCGCCTTGAAGGAATTTAATGACATCATGCTTGAGTATCAAGGAATGATTGCATCGCATTTATCGAAGAGTCAAGTCATGATGCATGTCAGGATTACGCATTCATTAGAGTTTAATGCTTTCATGTCAATCTTTTCATTTCCCTGCTTCTTTGCGTAGACTGCAAGACACGCAACTGATATAAATCTATATGCAGGAAACCTCTGAGAGAAAGGGGAAAGCGCCAATCAAACAGCAGAGAGAAGATGCCTCCGCAAACGGATGCCGCATGCAGCAGGACCGCAGATTCTAGACTATCAGACAACCGACACTGATGAAATTAGACTATCCAGGACTCAGAGTCAAAGGCGCACAAAAGCAGCGTGTTCAGAAAAGATCCTGAAGCTCAGACTTGGTAAAGCAGAGAAAGAAGCGCCTGAGAAGGAAGACGCTTCAGGAAAACCTGGAACAAAGAACGGAAACAATTCTTAAAACAGGGGGATGTCCATACAGCACGGCTCCTAACCCACTCAGTCATTCGCACAACCGGAAACCAAAATAGCAACAGCAAAATCAGTTCGAGAAGAACCTGGGTTGCGCTAAGTATACACTCGGCGAATACACCCAGCTAGAGAAAGGTTTTCGAAAATATCTTCCGGTCTGTCAGAAGGAAGTGCCAGATCCTGTTATTTCCACTTTTATCTCCCGATCAAAAGAAGAAGGCAGTCAGCCGACTCTTCCCAGGAAAACGTTGCACTGTTGACAGCACTAAAGAGAATATACAGAAACGGTCAGAAATTAGATTTAAAGTTTTAGAAATAAATTTGCTTTTAGTAAAGGGCGGTCATTTGAAGCCGATTCCGTAGATTCGTGTAATTAATATCAATTAGCTAGTAGTATTTAACCCTTCTCATGGTTTTTGGAGAAGGGTCCGGAAATCTGTCAAAAAACTTATCCTCAGAACATGCACTTCTGCACCCTCAGAGGAGGTTTTTGATGAATAGATGGATCAAGATTTATTTATGTTTGCATTTTAATATCTGTTACTGATGTTGCACTTTTGTACTCTTAGTAGATGTTAGAACAAGTAGAAATAAATCATTATTACTTGAAGTTTATTGGTGAAATTAGTCATAAATGGTACTTTTATCTCTTGACTAAATTCTGCTAGTATCCCTAAAGTGATATGTAGCTGAGCTCTTTATATGTTATTGTATGAATGTCTGCATTACCATTTGGCACTTCTGTACGGTGGGATCATTTAATCATGCTTAACATATAGAAAACTGATTATGCGATATGTTTTTCACAACTACTCTGCCTAACTTCTTATGCAGAACGGTTTATCTTTATTGGTTTATATTCTGATATCAGTTGAATGATCTTTATTACTAGCTGCTGTTAGAAATCTTTCTAGATCGCATAAACAAAAAAAAAACACCCCGGGTTAGCATAGATCAGATGTATTTCTCTTCATTAGATTACATTAGCATAGAATTAGTTTAACAGTTAAAATCAAGACTAGTTTAGAAAAACCTCTAGATTAATATCATCAGACTCTACGCACACACACACACCCATCACATTGGGAAACTGGTCCCATTACCCCCAGTCGGACCCGCTACTCCAAACGGGCAAGGAGCCGCCAACCAGGTTCCGGACCGGGTGGGTATCCCCCTTGTTGTTGACCCGACTTCGGGGCCCTCAACATTTCTGGCGCTAGAAGGAGGGCCGAGCTATGAATGGCGCATAATTCAAAATCCAAATACCATTCTAAGAGCAAGTCACCCTCACCAACTTCCCCGACTTCCCCGGTACGACTAAACTCGGAACTGGAAGTCGCTCGGACATCCACCGCTGCTATACATCCCGATATATCAGAACAACTTATTGTCGATCCCCCTGAAGTTCAAACCTTGATCCGTAAACTCCAGAGATTCTCTATTTTTAACCAGAAACCTGATAAATCTAAAGGCAGCTTGACTTCGCAATACAACCCTGCTCATCCCCTGACTCGATTGAAGAGTGAAAAGTTCGGCATTCAGCCAACTGAAATCCCTCTCCCCACTAGGAAAAGAGCAAGGAAAGCACTTCAAGAGTCTGACAGAGAGACTCTTTCATCCACCTCATCCATTTCAACTCCCTCTCCGCGAAGTCAACCACCCACATCTCCACCTCAAATCACTCATCCATCTTCCGCAACCCTTCCTCCACAATCGTCAAAGATCGTAACGTCTCTATCTTCTCAACCTCGAAGATCATCTTCTACACTTTTGTTAACCAGCAACTCAGCGATGGCACAATCTCCATGGAACAACCCTGGGGCGGTTCTAATGCCTCCACCCCTGAGTCCAATACCTGCCCATCCTGAGAAGTGGTTACCAAAGTTCAATCCAGAAACTGGAATGCTAGCTGAAGAACATATCAATAATTTCATGCTTTCCGTTAATCTCAACAGGGTCACCAACGAAGATGTCGTGGTTCGACTCTTCCCCTATACGATGCAAGGGACAGCCGGGTCATGGTATTTTTCGCTACCCTCCGGATCTATCACCAGCTGGGATATTTTTCAAAATCAATTTCTCACCAAATTCGGCGATGATAGATCGACAGCGACGCTGATCAACGATCTGTCCAATCTTAAAGCTGAGGCTAGGGAACCCATTAAAGATTTTAACTTACGGTTCAACAAGATCCTCAATAAAATCCCCGCTGCTTCCCAGCCCAGCGAGGAAGTAAGATGCGAATGGTACATCACGGCCTTACCTTCAAACTTGGCCATCTTCGTAGATAGGGCAAGCAAGACAACCTTAGTCGAAAACTTGGTTGAGGCATTCGCAGTCGAAAGACGCGTAGTAGCCCTAGAAAAGAGATCTACAATCGAAGAGCGTAAATCTAAGAAAATCTCTTTCAAAGAAGAAACCAAGAAGAAGCAAACGAAGGATCCTTTCGACATGGAAGGATTACAAAAAGTCTTGAAAGCCATGTCTAATGAGATGATTGACATAAGAAAGCAAGTAGCAGAATTGTCCCCAAGAAAGCCTTTTAGGAATTTCAAAAGAAATCCCCCTATGGAGACGAAGCCACCCAACGTGGTCTCGAATGTGGAATCTAAAGAAGAAGAAGAAGAGAGCACCATCGAAACGCAGACCGACGACGAAGAAGTGGTGGAACTGCAAGGAATGTGGGATTTCATCCTCCCACAAGAGGAGGATCAAGAAGCACTTCCAGTTAGCACACGAAGCAGAAATCAACTTGATCCTCCCCAGACTACCCCAAAACAGAAGGGCGCGAACCCTCCAGCGAAAGAAAAGGTCGCAACAAAGAAGACAACCTCTAAAGCAACCTCATTTAGTCCAGTCCAATCAGAGCAATCACCTCCATCAAAGACACTAATAGTGTCGGATGAAATGGAGTATAACATCATCGACGACATGAAGAAGACAAGGGCTAATATCACCCTGTACGAGTTGAGCAAATTGAAACACCAACAGAAGGTCATGATGAAAGAGTTACACGCCGTACCTACTGCACCTCTACCTACAGCTATAGCTTCCCATAATATAGGAAGACCCCCAATCAACGCGATCAATAAAATCGATCCAAATGACATCGCTTTGATTGGAGGGAGGTCTAGATCTCACACTCCTCCTTTCCTCCTCACTTATGAGATCTTTAACAGAAACGTGCATAACTGCTTGGTTGATTCTGGTGCTTCAACCAATATTTTACCCAAGTCAATATGCACCAAACTTAATGTTCAACCGCAAAAATCCGCAGTGCGCATAGTTCAACTTGATCGATCACAAGTCGAAGTGATAGGCGAACTTAATCAAGTGAACATAAGATTGTCGTCCAACCCCAAGGTATGCCAGGTCATCGATATTCTAGTTGCTGACATCCCTGAATTTTATGGTCTAATTCTTAGCAGGGATTGGTCCGAGAAGCTCCACGGATATTTTTCGACTGACTGGTCACACATGTGGTTACCCTTCAACGGGAAGCCAAATCAAATAAAGGTTGAATGAGAACTGCACCAAAAGTACATAGTGACGGATTTGGAGGGAGAGAACGAAGCCATAGCATACAACAGCAGCATCATAGGCAACTACTCGGTAGACTCTTTCCTTGGAAATTTCAATGCTCACATATCACCATATTTTGAAAATTCAGTCGTGTCCCAAGTAGAAAACTTTTCCCAGACTGATGATTCAAAATGTGTTAGTTTCTTAGATAACCCTGTAAATACTTCTTTATTTTGGAAATTATATTTTGATGGCTCTAAGTCCAATGAGGGAGCGGGAGCAGGATGCGTCTTGATTAGCCCCGACGGAAATAAGACCATGCTCACATGCAGGCTGGAGTTCGATTGCATGAACAACACAGCGGAATACGAAGCCTTGGTGCAAGGCCTATACAAAGCAATCGGCTGCAACGTCAAATATCTTCAAGTCTTTGGAGATTCCGAGATCGTCGTCAAACAGGTACGTAACACCATACACTGCCTGTCTAGTCATTTAAAGCACTATCAGTCTTTAGTGCAAGATCTCACTGCGCATTTTACGGCATTCAATATTTCATCAATCCCAAGACTTCACAATGCAAGCGCAGACCTGCTAGAAAATGTAGCCTCCAGACTCATCCCCTCCGAAGACTTTAGTCCAGATAGGTTTTCCATAGAGTTAATTTTTAAGCCGTCTATCCCTGACAACATCACCAACTGGAGAGTATTCAACGACGACCCAGACATCGTAAGTTTCCTTACTTCTGAAGGATCCTACTCAAACCAGATAATCGACGAGGACTGTCATGACCACCTAATACAACAAAATGGCACGGATAATGCTATACCCAAATCAGTGGTCAAATTAGAAGATTTGTATGACTTAAAAAGTCGGTTCAAAAGATCAGCTAACGCCAAACTTTACAGTTCAACTCTGAACTACGAATCAGTGAACTTAGGAACCGAAGAGAAACCCCAAAACGTTAATCTAGGCCAAGGCCTAGCTCCTGAAGAAAAGTCAGCATACATCCGTCTTCTACGACAGTACAAAAACGTCTTTGCCTGGAACTACGATGAGCTGAAAACTTATAACACTTCTATCATTCAGCACACTATCCCTATGATTGACAACGAGAAACCCGTCCAACAGAAGCTCAAGAAAATCCACCCCAACCTGGAAAATCAGATAAAAATTGAGTTGAATAAGTTGTTGAGAGCCAGAATAATTTTCCCGGTCAGACATTCCAAATGGGTATCCAACATGGTACCTGTTAGGAAGAAAAATTGAGATATTAGAATCTGCATCGACTTCCGGAATCTCAACAAAGCCTGTCAGAAAGACAATTTTCCCCTCCCACCTATGGAGCAAATACTACAGGCTGTAGCAGGCTCAGAATTGATATCTTTCCTGGATGGATTTTCAGGATATAATCAAGTGCTGGTACACCCAGACGATCAGCTAAAAACCACCTTCCGAACTAAATGGGGTACCTACGCGTATCGGAAAATGTCGTTCGGTCTGATCAACGCCGGCGCTACTTTTCAAAGGGCTATGGACATTGCGTTCAAAGGGTTAGTCAATAAATCAGTAGTGATTTACCTGGATGATATAACTGTGTACTCCAAGAACCGAAGCGACCATCTCAAAGATTTGAAGCAAATCTTTCAAAGATGTTTAAGGTATGGAATCTCGCTTAACCCGAAGAAATCTTTTTTCGCGTTGAGTGAAGGAAAATTGCTAGGGTTCATAGTGTCCAAATCGGGCATCCACATTGAACCTGACAGAATCAGAGAAATTTCCGAGATATCCATGCCCCATAACAAAAAGACCATGCAATCTTTCCTAGGACAGATCAATTTTGTGAAAAGATTTGTCCCAGATTTTTCACGCATTATTTCTCCTTTACAAAAAATGATAAAAAAGAATTCAAACTTTAAATGGGGTCTAGACGAGCACGAAGCGTTTAACTTAATCAAACAAGCCATCATCAACGCTCCATCCCTAGCAACCCCAAATTTTTCAGAACCATTCATCTTATACACGTTTGCCTCAGAAAATTCTTATGCTGCGATCTTGACCCAGGCAAACCAAGAAAAGGCAGAAGCCCCAATCGCATTCTTTAGCTCAAACTTACAAGGTGCTGAACTGAAATATTCGGACGTAGAGAAACAGGCGTATGCCGTTTTCAAAGCGGTCAAATATTTCAGACCCTTCTTGCTAAAGGCCCATACCAAGGTCACAGTACCATTCCCAGCGGTAAGAAACCTCCTGATTCAGAAAGACGTGGGCGAGAAGAGAGCGAATTGGATCACCGCCTTGCAAGAATACGACCTGGAAATCAAGCCGGCACACATCGTAAGAGGCCAAGGCTTCTGCAAGATGTTAGCTGGAGCATCGCAAATCCCCGAAGAATCACCTGAAGAGGTACACACGTATGAGGTAAGCCTAAACGACGAAGAATCATTTTATGCTGACATCATTTATTTCCTGAAAAACGGATATGCCCCATTTCACCTGGATCACATAAAAAAGAGAGCCCTGAGGTTAAAAGCCAAACAATATCAGCTCGTAGATGATGTCTTATTTAAAAGAAACTATGATTCTGTGCTTCTTAGATGTCTTGAGAAAACTGAAGCCGAAAAGGTTTTGCAGGAACTCCACGATGGACCAGCAGGTGGACACTATGCTGGAGAAGCCACCGCACACAAAATCTTACGTGCAGGATACTACTGGCCCACGCTGTTCAAAGACTCGTACAATCACGTAAGAAAATGCCAAGTCTGCCAAACGGCTGCATGGAAACAAAGAAGTCATCCATGCCACTGCAGCCGGTTAACATCGAACAGCCGTTCAGCCAATGGGGTCTGGACATAATAGGTGAGATCGTTCCTCACTCCTCTAAACAGCATAGGTATATCCTCACTGCAACTGACTATTTTACTAAATGGGTAGAGGCAGTTCCTCTCAAGACAGCCAATTCTGAAAATATTATTGAATTCATAGATCAGTTTATCATTACTAGGTTTGGATTGCCAACGGCCTTAATATTCGATAACGCTTCATATTTTTCTGGAAATACCATGACTGAGTTCGCACTCAAAAGAGGGTTCAAACTAAAGTATTCTGCCAACTACTATCCGCAAGGTAATGGGTTGGCTGAATCAACGAACAAGAACCTAATTAGGATTATCAAAAAGACAGTCGACCAAAGCCAAAAGAATTGGCATAAAGCGCTAGTAAATGCCCTATGGGCAGACAGAATTACAAAGAAAGCCTCTATCGGCACTTCTCCCTTTAATTTAGTTTACGGGAGAGAAGCAGTTCTTCCTACTCACTTAGTCATTCCCTCGTTGTCCTTAGTACAATACATTGATGAAGTATCCACTTCTCCCTTACAACTAAGGCAAACGGAAATAATCAAGCTAGAAGAACAACGAGAACAGGCCAAGAAAACCCACGCTCACCACCAAGCGCTGATAAAATCCTCTTTTGATTCGAACATAATGACCAGAAAAAACTTTCAGATGGGAGATCTAGTTTTGAAGTGGGATAAGGCTCACGAAGAGAAGGGCAAACATACGAAATTCCAGAAGCTATGGCTTGGTCCTTTTCAAATCGTAGAAGTCATAGGCCCATCGACTTTTGTGTTGCAGGACTTGACAGGCAGGAGAGATTCTCTGCCTGTAAACGGACAAATCCTCAAAATGTATTTTCCATAGAAGGTTATCCTTCTAATTTTTGTAGGATAATTTTAGTTTTATTTTAGTTTTATTTTTTTTTAAATATAAATAAGGTTGGTTGTGAGTGATCATAGATTGTATTTATGAAGTATATACCATTTCTCTATCAGATTTTGATTTCACTTGTATAAATAGTAAAACTTTTCGAAAAATCTGACTTTTATTATTGACATGTAGAGTTAACTTTAGCCTGAATGTGATGTTAGTTTCAACTTTACAAAGAAAACTGGGATGAAGGTAACTTTTGGCAAAAAATTGTTCTATGCCAACACAATGAAAAGTATCATCAATAGCAAAATAAGTATTCTCTGCAAAACTGCTGTTCTTAAACTCTATTATTGTCGTCCAGAGCTTTCTTAAGGAAAAACAATGATTTCCTCCCTGTTAAGGAAAATCGCAGCATCCAGAGAAACAATCCAAGAAAACACTATATCTCAAAGAATAAGAGGTCTCATCACGAGCCGGCTTATCATGATCACAGATATTATAACTTGCTGACTTTGCCACTACTGTCTATCAAAACAGGGCAACGACTCAAGATTGTTGCAATCAAAAGACAAGGGGTCTCATCGCGAGCCAGCTTGTTCAGCAAAAGTGTAAATCAAGTGAATGACTGTGTCATAATTTGGCCACCAAACCAAGACATTGTTCTTTAGAGAATAAAAAAAAAAAAAAAAAATTAAAAGGAAAGAAAAAGTGTCAAAAGGGTTTTTCTCTGGAATGTTGTAAATAACCTCAAGCAGGAAAAAGGATCATTGCTGGATAATATTGTAACCCTATCGAGGCTATGGACGTTTGCGGGCAGCAGAGGCTCTACCTACGATAAATGAGCATACTTTACAAAGCCAGTACGCAGAGAAGACCTTATTTTGTCTTTGAAAAGACTAAGTAATGTCTAGGTGTAAATACAAGAAATAACCCAGAGGAAGCATACAATCGGAATGAAATAAAAAGTTGTGACGAAACATCATTGACAGGATAAGGGGTAATACTCTATCTGTCCATAACAAAATTTAGGCGTAAGAAAACTTTTCTGTTTTGGAAGTGAAAATGCAATAGAACAAGCAGAGATAACTGGTTCTTCACAGTGAATCGCCATTGTTGTAGTCACCAACAACCCCCCTTCTTCACTTAACATTAGCAATAGCGTCAAGCAAAGAGGGGACCCTGAACAAAAAATCCCAAAAAAATATTTTTTCTAAAGTTTTTATATTTCTCTCCCCAAGGCCTAAATCGCATCGCAAAGAAAGGCCGAAGCATTACTCGAGCGCAAAAAGCAAGACCGCGAATGAGCGATGCGAAGTTCATCGCGTCGCATACATCACACGCGCCCCTTTAAAAGAAGACCTTCGAAAATCGCCGATATGCGAAATCGCCAATCGCAAGCATCACGCTATACGGCATAACCATTAAACAAAATTTGCGATCTGCGATGGAAGCGATTTGCGATCTGCGATGGAAGCGATTTGCGATCTGCGATGGAAGCGATTTGCGATCTGCGATGGAAGCGATTTGCGATCTGCGATGGCAGCGATTTGCGATCTGCGATGGAAGCGATTTGCGATCTGCGATGGCAGCGATTTGCGATCTGCGATCTGAAAAGACTTATCACACGACAAAGCCCAGGATTAAGTGCGCGCCTTGAAGGAATTTAATGACCTCATGCTTGAGTATCAAGGAATGATTGCATCGCATTTATCGAAGAGTCAAGTCATGATGCATGTCAGGATTACGCATTCATTAGAGTTTAATGCTTTCATGTCAATCTTTTCATTTCCCTGCTTCTTTGCGTAGACTGCAAGACACGCAACTGATATAAATCTATATGCAGGAAACATCTGAGAGAAAGGGGAAAGCGCCAATCAAACAACAGAGAGAAGATGCCTCCGCAAATGGATGCCGCATGCAGCAGGACCGTGGATTCCAGACTATCAGACAACCGGCACTGATGAAATTAGACTATCCAGGACTCAGAGTCAAAGGCGCACAAAAGCAGCGTGTTCAGAAAAGATCCTGAAGCTCAGACTTGGTAAAGCAGAGAAGGAAGACGCTTCAGGAAAACCTGGAACAAAGAACGGAAACAATTCTTAAAACAGGGGGATGTCCATACAGCACGGCTCCTAACCCACTCAGTCATTCGCACAACCGGAAACCAAAACAGCAACAGCAAAATCAGTTCGAGAAGAACCTGGGTTGCGCTAAGTATACACGCGGCGAATACACCCAGCTAGAGAAAGGTTTTCAAAAATATCTTCCGGTCTGTCAGAAGGAAGTGCCAGCTCCTGTTATTTCCACTTTTATCTCCCGAGCAAAAGAAGAAGGCAGTCAGCCGACTCTTCCCAGGAAAACGTTGCGCTGTTGACAGCACTAAAGAGAATATACAGAAACGGTCAGAAATTAGATTTAAAGTTTTAGAAATAAATTTGCTTTTAGTAAAGGGCGGTCATTTGAAGCCGATTCCCTAGATTCGTGTAATTAATATCAATTAGCTAGTAGTATTTAACCCTTCTCATGGTTTTTGGAGAAGGGTCCGGAAATCTGTCAAAAAACTTATCCTCAGAACATGCACTTCTGCACCCTCAGAGGAGGTTTTTGATGAATAGATGGATCAAGATTTATTTATGTTTGCATTTTAATATCTGTTACTGATGTTGCACTTCTGTACTCTTAGCAGATGTTAGAACAAGTAGAAATAAATCATTATTACTTGAAGTTTATTGGTGAAATTAGTCATAAATGGTACTTTTATCTCTTGACTAAATTCTGCTAGTATCCCTAAAGTGATATGTAGCTGAGTTCTTTATATGTTATTGTATGAATGTCTGCATTACCATTTGGCACTTCTGTACGGTGGGATCATTTAATCATGCTTAACATATAGAAAACTGATTATGCGATATGTTTTTCACAACTACTCTGCCTAACTTCTTATGCAGAATGGTTTATCTTTATTGGTTTATATTCTGATATCAGTTGAATGATCTTTATTACCAGCTGCTGTTAGAAATCTTTCTAGATCGCATAAACAAAAAAAAAACACCCCGGGTTAGCATAGATCAGATGTATTCCTCTTCATTAGATTACATTAGCATAGAATTAGTTTAACAGTTAAAATCAAGACTAGTTTAGAAAAACCTCTAGATTAATATCATCAGACTCTACGCACACACACACACCCATCACATTGGGAAACTGGTCCCATTACCCCCAGTCGGACCCGCTACTCCAAACGGGCAAGGAGCCGCCAACCAGGTTCCGGACCGGGTGGGTATCCCCCTTGTTGTTGACCCGACTTTGGGGCCCTCAACAGGTTGTAATGCAACACCCATAGCAAGTTCAATAGTCCTACCTTGTCCACCCCTTTTATCCACTGTCTTTTCTCCAGCGCGGTCACACCAGAGTCTTTATAGAAGATGTGGTGCATGAATATATCAATGGCCAAGTGGGGAAAGCACTCTATATCTTCCAAATCTGTTATCGGGAAATCTAGTGTCCACTCGGATCTGCTAGTCCCACTAAGACTGGTGGCTATCTCATAAACAAACAAACTAAAACCACTTTCGTTTTCCTTTATGAGAAGTAGATAAGAGTGGAATGAAGGACACCAACCTCAGTCTTGCGCTTGGTTCCTTGCTTGATTCCTCTCCTTTCTGACAAATCCTTGTCGCTTCTCCTTCGTCTACCCAGCTTCAAAGAGCACCTATGGGATCAAAGCAGCATAATACTATCGAAGAACATAGATCTACAATCATAAACAATAATGGACCAGATGTATATTGACCACACAAATGCATATATCATCAAACATACAAGAATGTGGAGGAAAACTTGAATAGCTTTATTAATAATCAAGAATAGAAAAGAGGATTACAACCAATTGTTCTAACCCAGTGTCATCCTCCAGCATGAAAGCCCTTCTTTCACCTCATGAAAAGCTTAGATCACCCAACACTATGATATTCCAACAAGAAACCAACAACACTTCCTTACAAGATACAAAATTCCAGCCTCTGGATCTCTGGGATGAGGGATCCATATATAGATGATTGCAGGGGGGTGAGTCAGCTTCTGGGATTCTGATTAGTGTCCTCTCTCTGATAGTTCTTGATTCCACTTGGAGATTTATGATCTCTTACTCATCCCTGGGCGAATTCAGAGAGGCAAGTGTCACAGGAGAAGTTTCTGGAAGATTCCATGATCATCCACCTCGCATACTGCCTCTGCCATTTGTCCACTCTCGCCCATTGCACCCCATAGAAGGGCTTTTCAGTATGCATCACACCTCCTGTGTGCATTAGGTGGGATGCATCACACTTTGACCATGGAGCAGGTGAGATGGTCCAGTTTTGACCAGTTCTGAGCAGTTTTTCATGGAGAACTTTTGGGAGATGATGTAATCATCTGACCTTGTTCTTTTAGGGTATGGAACAACACTTTTAGGGACTTAGGAGCCCTTGTTTTATGGAAATGTCTGATTGAGGTTACAATGCCCAAAAATGTCTATAACAGTTGCCCCCTAAAGCATGAGGTCGTTAATCTTTTGATGTTTGGTGAAATTCTTTATCATGAGGATCTGAAGTTTTTTTGAGCTGGAAGGCGGCCTGTAATAAGATACAATACAATACATTATCTTCATAATATTTTTCATGATCTAGCTAAGTCGGGCATTCCCATGCTCAGCTTTATAAATTCATTTTCATGTACATAAGACAAACAATCGTCTGTGCGGGAGACTGATGATTCTAATAGAGTCATTATCCTTTGATTTAGATGATCATCTGTGCAACAGCAATGTACATTTGATGCCTTTATTTTCCTGAATATATCGCAGCCCAGATGGATGAAACTAGATCCGAGGTCTTCAAACTCGTTCAATCTTCACTTGGAGTACAAGTCGATCCATTTGAAAGATGTTCTGGAGTCGAACATGGAAAGACATCACCTAATTACCAGCCAATGATGTAAGTTGTTAACAGGCGCGAGAGGAATCACCGATAATGATGATGACCCTCAAGGTACTACAGTACAATTTGCGTGGTCTGAATAAGGGACTTGGCGTCGAACACCACGCAAAATCTTTCGGTCGAAGGCCATTGATGTAAACCTGTCATTGGAAGTGAGAAACTTTCCATTGAGGCATGCAAGCTTCAAAGTACTGAAGGGGTTGTTCCTAAGTCGACTTCTTGGATAACGAGCTGATGTCGACAAGAAGTGACCCGCCATAGGAGGGCCTTAACGAATCCCACATCTACGACACAGAACAGAGTAAATGATTTTGGAGGTGAAAACGGTCTGATGATACAGGGTTCAGGGTGGCGGTCATGAAATAATGGAGCGTGAATGTATTGCAGCGGATGAGACACAGGTGAATTCTCTGAGCGACTTCTCTTGAACATACCGACGACACTGACATGATGGATTGGTAGCATTAACCCCAAATGTGGATGGTGTGATGGACCAATGGTGATATGACCAGTGAACGAAACAACCCAACCCAACTCGGATGCGGAGTGAAAGTGTCATGTTCAAGAGCGACTTGCTACCAATAAAGTTTCTTCAAGTTTTCTTCCCAATTTTTCCCTAGTCATTGCTGACCAGTACCTCTTTATTTTTGTCAAGCTTAAGGAGGATAACATATGCTTGTTCTATAATTTTCCCTTCAGGCAAACTCGTCGCTATATTTTAATGATCTTAGCGACAGTGAAACTCGTTCTTGTCTGTATGGACAAGTTTGTCGCTATTCGATTTTAACAAGTTTAACGACAAAGATAACTCGGTCCTTTTCAATTTTAGAGAGTCTGAAAAGGGACGTAAAGGAAACTCCAATAATCCTTTTTCGTCATGTAATCCCTTAAGTCCAAAAAAAGTATAAAATAATACGAAAGGGATGAATTTTTGGTAATTTTAATGAGCCGAACAAGACAAGCGCTCGATCTTTTTGTGTAATAATCCCTCAGGTCCAAAAAGATTAAAATCTAGAAGAGGGATAGCACTTCCGATCACTTTAACGAGCTGGAGAGGCCAATCACTCGGCAATCTTTTCATATTTTACGACTTAGGTGAAAAGAGCTTAAAGGAGACTCATTTTTGAGGAACGAGTGATAATTTCAGGTAGCAACTAATTCCAGGTAAGGTTTGGAATTTTCCAATCACGGCAGTGTCACAAGGATGGCTAACAGGATCACTCTTCGCAGTTGTTCCTCAAAAGGGGTAAAGAATCAAATGGAAGTGAATGATCGCCTAAAACAGAGTGGAGGTGATGAAGAGAACACGACCAAGGCTCAAAATCTGATGATAATGCATTCACAATGGTTATTTACCGGAAATTGGTTCATTTTTTAATGAGCTTAAACTCTAGGTGAACGTTTGCTCATTACTTATGTTTAAGTTTTAACGAGCTTGAACTCCACATAAAAACTACTCATGCCAGTCGTATAATAAGGATGTCTCATCTAAGATGCCATTTTTTATGGATCTTGCACCTTTCAAAGCTTTGCCCCAGATCCTTTCTTTATGTAGGTTAGGAACGACCAATCCTACGAGTTTAAAGGGTTGAGAAACTACAAACTAAGAAAATAAATGGTCGCTCTTCGCTTGCATGTGCCCAGGTATAGCGAAAAATTCCCAGGTCACCATATGAAAGCTCTCCATCCACGTTGCAGACAAAATGCTTCCTTGGCGATGTCTACCGAAATAGACAAAAGCGAGTGGCGCAGTCACCTCCACTCACATAACTTTGACGAGGGAATCTTATTCCAATCTAATCCCATTTTCCTAAATGGACGGTTGTGTCAGACTAGTCATATATCCTCCACGGAAACCTACCCTATACCCAAGGTTTTCCTGCCGAAACAAACCAGGGTGCATGCCCCCTGGGTTTCAGTCATGTCCTCCCAAATCACTTGCGCTCATCAAGAAAACGGACTGGAGATTGATGAGACATTCCTTGCATGAAAAGACCATTTTGGGATGGTATTTGACTATTTTCTATGTGTGAGCTGGGAAACGATAGCTAGTCTACGAGCTTGACCACTCTGCCTTCCTGCGGAAAACATATTACTCTAAACAGTGAGGAGACAATGGCTCCCATGCAATAAATATAGTCACGCCTAAGGAGTAGATTATAATCTAGAGGTCCTTGGACTACCATTACATTCCTGTGAATGGTTTTCCTTCTTAATGTTATCAGCACATTGGGAAGGATCCCTAACGGTCAACTGGTTCCTTTGTCAAAGCCTGTCAGATTTCTCATCTTAGGCAGAAGCGATGGCGAAACAAGCGCTTTCCAAGTAGTTGAGGAAAGGATACTCACAGAAGCCCCTTCATCTACGATGGTACCAGCCATGACCATTCTATATATTTATGTAATGATTCGGAATGGTACACTAGCCGGTAAACGGGGTCTGCCTAGTAGATTCCAATCGAAGGAAACAACTAGGTTGCTTGGAGGTGGGACCGAATAGACGGCTGGATATGACTGTGATGAACATCCTTCCTATGGTAAAGGAACGGGTAGACTACCCTCATGGTCATCAGAGCCTGTTTTTACGAAAAGAATTTGGATGGTGTCGTTCTCATTCTCTTCGGTGATTGTGTCATCTGAAGATGGACCTTTCGAAGACAAGACCGGGTCGACTACCACCTCAACCTTTTGACTTTCATCTGGTGTGGGTTCGGCGGGTTTATCTTTAATGACAGATGCTTCGGCTGAACACAGTGGCGTGTCAGTCAAATTTTCAACCAGTGATGGACTTGGCAAGAGTTTCTTATATCCAGGAGGAACCCATAACGATGAAACCGGACGCTCATCCAAAACTCTTTTAGCTTCGTCCAGGAAGGGACAATGATGGAGGGCATGATTGCCTTCACACAATCTACAAGGAAATTTACATTTTCTTTTTTGTCTAGGTGCTTCGCTTTCACTAGTTGATGGTGTACTTTCAACATGGTCCTCAGAGGTTGATGACGCCGAGTTGTGAAAATGAGGAGACCAGTCCCTTAAGATCCGAGGGATGTAGGGACAATCTCGGTGGTAGTGGTCTCCTTTGCAAATGACACATGTCGATTTAGGCCTGGACGGTGCAGTGTGTGGATTTTCACTAGACGATGCATGGTTGCCCCCTATCGTCTTTGGCTCCTTCTTCTTCTTCTCTTTCTTCTTCTTAGTTACTTGGTTTTGGGCCTTACCAGCTTTATCAAGCGAAGAGGAAGGAGGAGAGGTAGAATCGGATGAGGTAGAAGGTTGGGGGTAACTTTAGTATCATCTAGTTGCTGACTTGATTGTTCAGGAATTACAGTGTTCTGAATGACTGAGGTCAAGAAGAGCCATATGGGCAAGCCAATCGTCAATCCTGGAAGTGACAATGTGGCCATATGAGGTGCACCAACATCTCCCCAAGAGGAGAAAGGACTAGGATTTCCTCCAAGGGGAATTCCTTGGTTGGTGGACTCCATTTTCCTCAACCTAAGACCAACGCGGGAATGGTGATATTACTCTGATTAAAATAAATTTTAGACGCTTTGACACAACTTGTTTTTTCAATTTTTAAGAGTCAAGAAAAAAAAAAAGATGACTCTAGTCGCCTTCGATTTTTAATGAGCCTGAAGTGAAAAGTGCTCAGATGGACCTTTTCCTTTAAGGAGTCTGAGAAGGAACGAAAGAGACTACTCCGGAAATCTAGATAAAGGTATTACCAAACCAATCGTAAAACTGCAGAATACTTTTTATGATACGGCAGTCAATCTTCCCGAATGTTGTGTTCAGTGCATTGCGATCGATAGGGCGGTAGACACGGCTTCCTATGGATAAAGGATATAGCCTATTGTGGTCTCCCAATATATACTCGACGGTACGTGGGAGCACAAGTTTGTACTGGGACTTGTCGTCTCAAAGAGGAGGAATCACCCAACCAACAGTGAAAGCGACAGTTACCAGGCTTTACGACGCCGAAATACGTCTCTAGCCTAGACTCTAGATGTTGTGCGTTAGGTTCCAAAGCGTTTTTAGGTTCATTAGCTTTATTTTACAGTTGATATTTCTTAAGAAATTTGCCTTTCAGGTTCACCGCGTGATGTAGATGTACAATTACTAAAATGCAATCTAAGATGATAAACAATCGTTTAATCTTCTTTTTGCAATGAAAATCCTAGCTACTAAAGAAAGAGAGACGATATTCTTTCAACATAGAGCAGAGAGCACACACTAGATGCACTATCCTAAATCAAACCAACAAGAAGTCTAAATGCAAATGCACATGCATGTATTTTTTTCAGCTTTCTTAATGTGTGAATGACAAGAAGAATGCTAAGTACAAATTTGAATTCTTTTCAAAGTGACAGTACTAACAAATTTCTCTTCAAAAACAAAAGGAAGATAATGACGACACTTTACTATTTTGAATTGAAAACTATTTTCGACACTTGAAAAACTACTAATTCAAATCAAATACAAGAGTAACTGTATAATCGACCATCAAGAACAATAGAATTCCTTTCTTTGACTGAAAACGACACTTGAGACACTTTCAAATCAAAATACGACAGTTCAACTATGCTACTACTTTGTAAAAGAGAACTGAAAATGGCGGAAAATACATAAAAACATTCACATTTCTTTGCACAATGGAGGCGGAATGATGGAAAGGAAGGGGGTTTCCACAGTGGTATACTAATCACAGACAGCAAAACTCCAGAATAGAGCTAAAAAGAGTGAACAAAAACCAAGACCTGGAGGCAAAATTAGCCCTTTCTGATCATTGCACCTGTAACATAGGGAAACAAGGACGCATCCCACCCACTGCACACGGGAGGTGCAATGCATCTAGATTTCCTTGAAGAGAGGGTGCGATGGTACCAGGACGAGACTTTACTTGGCTCTTAGTCACAGTTTGCAGCTCAGTTCAAGGATTTAGGCCGAGCAAATGATGTACAACAAATAGAAATCACAAGGGGCTGATCTAATGAGGTTACTAGAGCCACCACTAGGGCAATTAGAAAGTTTGTAAATCGATTGTTCAGTTTATAAACAAAACTCGGAGATAGACTGAAGCAGCATTGATCTACTATGCACATGCATAGCAAATGTAGTTCGAAGGCTAGCTAGCTTGACTTCAGGCTCCATCTGTAAGTTTATAAAACAAACAAATATAGACAAACAAACAATCTATTCGCTCCCCAGCGGAGTCGCCATTTTGTTATTGGGAAATCTAGTGTCCACTCGGATTTGCTGGTCCCACTAAGACTGGTAGCTATCTTAGAAACAAACAAACTAAAACCACTTTCTTTTTCCTTTTTGAGAAGTAGATAAGAGTGGAATGAAGGACACCAACCTCGGTCTTGTGCTTGGTTCCTTGCTTGATTCCTCTCCTTTCTGACAGATCCTTGCCGCTTCTCCTTCGTCTACCCAGCTTCAAAGAGCACCTGTGGGATCAAAGCAGCATAATACTATCGAAGAACAGAGATCTACAATCATAAACAATATAGGACCAGATGTATATTGACCACACAAATGCATATATCATCAAACATACAAGAATGTGGAGGAAAACTTGAATAGCTTTATTAATAATCAAGAATAGTAAAGAGGATTACAACCAATTGTTCTGACCCAGCATCATCCTCCAGCATGAAAGCCCTTCTTTCACCTCATGAAAAGCTTAGATCACCCAACATTATGATATTCCAACAAGAAACCAACAACACTTCCTTACAAGATACAAAAGTCTAGCCTCTGGATCTCTGGGATGAGGGATCCATATATAGATGATTGCAGGGGGGTGAGTCAGCTTCTAGGATTCTGATTAGTGTCCTCTATCTGATAGTTCTTGATTCCACTTGGAGATTGATGATCTCTTACGTATCCCTGGGCGAATTCAGAGAGGCAAGTGTCACAGGAGAAGTTTCTGGAAGATTCCATGATCAACCACCTCGCATACTGCCTCAGCCATTTGTCCACTCTCGCCCATTGCACCCCATAGAAGGGCTTTTTAGTATGCATCGCACCTCCCGTGTGCATTAGGGGGGATGCATCGCACTTTGACCATGGATCAGGTGAGATGGTCCAGTTTTGACTAGTTCTGAGCAGTTTTTCATGGAGAACTTTTGGGAGATGATGTAATCAGCTGACCTTGTTCTTTTAGGGTATGGAAAAAGACTTTTAGGGACTTAGGAGCCCTTGTTTTATGGACATGTCTGATTGGGGTTGCAGTGCCCAAAAATGTCTATAAAAAAATCCCAATCCTCCAGGATTAAATGGAGGACGTGCGCCATATGTGGACCCTAGAATGTGATTTTGTCTAGCAGCAATGGTGTGAAGAGTGTGATTTTGTTCTCATCGATGTCCTTTAGTACCTTCACCTTGCCTCGACGTGGAGGGACATATATTGGTATCTTGGAGATAGGGTCTAGCCCCTCAACGTCAATGTCTTCTGCCCCCATTTCAACATCTTCCATGCCCATATCAAAATATTTTATATCCTCATGAGGTTCCAGGTCTACTACCTTTCCCTTCTCTCGTGGAGTAGGGTTTTCTTTCTGCCGGTGTTTTCTAGGCGACGTGCGCACCAGATATGTCGCTTTCTACTTATCATACTTTGTTTTGGACTCCCTCTGGTCAGCACAGGCCTCGAACTGGGTGACCTCAGTGATTTGGGTACTTCTACAGGTACCTCTACACTCACTATCTCTGGGGCAGCTCCCTCAGCTACCATCGCTTCTCCAACACTTGCAGTCTCCACGGGTGCTAACATGATGCCAGTTAAGAGCTCCTGAGTTTCCTTCGGCAATTTCTCAAATACTAAACTCACTACCAAAGCCTCAAAATAGTCAAGGTTTATGCACGCCTGATAGCTCAACACCTCAATTATCAAAATGCCAAGTTTTTTTAGTTGGTTGACCATCTATAATTTATAGGAAATTTCAAATTTGAATCCAACTGCTCCCCCCAAAATCTGTTCATAAATGCCAGAGTGGCGGCAGACTTGCAAAGATATTGCTCTTAAATTTTCTCTTAATTCCCCCCCCCCCCCACTCCATTTAGTCATTTTCCCACTATCAAGTCATGAACAATGACCATAACGATCACTTTTTGGCTGCCCTACGTGGTCTCTCCTTCAATAGCGCAGCTCCTCTCGCAATTTTGTTGATACTGTGACATTCCTTCTTTCCGCACAGTCCCCACGTCACGCAACTCTTCAACCCGGGAACTGTAGTTTACATCTCGCACCTTCTTTCAGCTACTTGGAACGCTAATACAATGCTTCCTCCATATAGTCATCTGGCCAGATCCCCAGTGTATGGCTTCAAGTGGCTACCATTCACCTTCCCTTGGAATGGCTCTCCATTCAACTTCACTAACTAAACTGTTCCACCATCGATAATCTCCTTGATGACATAGGGCCCCAACCAATGCATCCAAACTTTTCCTGGAACTTTATCAAACTTGCTGTCATATAATAACACTAAATCATTTACCTTGAAGGTGCGCAGTTTGATGTGCCGATCGTGCCATGCCTTTTCACACTCCTTTTGAACTTGCTGATGGAATCCAGCCAAAAACCTATCTTCTTCCAGTTCTATCGGTTACGCAAGCCTTTCTTCCATGGCCTCCTGATCCACCATTCCTGTGAATGTCGCTATGCATAGGCTAGGTACAATGAATTCCATTGGCATCACAGCTTCAACGCCATAAACTAGCTTGAAAGGTGTTTGTCCAGTCAACTCTTTACAAGTTGTTCTGTTAGCCCATAGCACCGCGGGTATCTGCAGATCCCAGTCATTTCTTTATGCATTACAAACCTTCGTTAGCATGCTCTCCAATATCTTATTAAACAATTCTATCATTCCATTAGCCTGCGGGTGATACAACGTACTTTTCGGATGGTAAACCTGAAATTCCTTCGTCAACGCACTAATCGTTTCATTAATCAAATGCGTACCGCAATCACTCATCAAAATTTTTGGACAACCAAACCTCATCAGCACGTACTAAAATATGAATTTTGCTGTTGTTGTGCTTGTACAGTCCTTCACAAGCTGCGCCTCCACCCATCTAGTTAAATACTCAGTCGTGGTGATGATGTACCACACACCCGTCTTCTTTCCCGGAGGCTGAATTTGTCCCACAAATTCAATCGCCCACTTCTCGAAGGGTTGTAACAATATCTATGGATTCAGAGGCATCTCATCCCTCCGCGATGGTCTGCCAGTCCTTTGGCATGCATCGCATGCCCTAAAATACACTTTTGAATCCTTATGCAGTGTCAGCCACCACAACCTAATGCGTAGAATCTTCTACGTTGTTGCTTTTCCTGCATAATGTCCTCCCACAACTCCTCCATGAGCCTCAGTGAGGATGCTGTTTTGTTCAAATTCTGGCACATAACATCGCAGTATTTCATCCAATCCAATTTTATACAAGTGCCCTGCAACAACAGAAAAGTCTATCGCGCGCACCATCAATTCCTTCTTTTTTTGGCTGGTATATCCTTCTGGAGCCATTCCCACCGTCAAAAAGTGTATAATATCTTCAAAGTGATTGTATGTGATGCGCACCACAAAGAGCTACGTGTCAGGTGGTCCTTCCTCCAAATTAGTAGGCTCCTCTCCTGTTTCAATGCGCGATAGATGGTCTGGTCCATTATTCAATCATCATGGTTTCACAATAACTTCAAAATCATATTGTTGAAATAGCAACAGCCATCTGCATATTCCCCCCCCCCCCCCAACATAGGCTTGTTCACCAATTACTTCAATGCAGAATGCTACGTATACATCTTAAAGTGTCCACCTAGCAAGTAGTGCCGAAACTTTTGGAGCACGTATACCATAGCCAAACCTTTGTGCTCTGTCATTGAATAATTCTTCTTAACTTTCGATAGATTCCTACTTGCGAACACTATAGGATGATCAAATTCTTCCTCACTGGCCTGTGTCAATACTGCTCCCACCATAATACATGACACATCCACATGCACACGAAATTCCTTCTTCCAATCCAGGAAGCTAGGATCGGCGCGATGACTATTTTCTCTTTGAGCACATCCAAGCTCCTCTGACATTTTTCATTCTAGCAGAATGTAGCATCCTTCTTTAACAGTATCTCCATCGACGTGGTGATCTGGGCATAGATTTTTATGAACTTTCTATAGTACCTTGTATGCCCCAATGTTGCGTGCAACTTGTTGACATGGTGGGTTTTTCCTATATCAACAAGGGGAACTCACCTGATCACAGGCCCCAATTAGATTTGCTTTCATTTGGGTTGGCTAGCTCCAACGGGTTTTAAATGACCCCGTAAACTGTTATGGATATTGAAATACCTGGGGGAAGACTTCAATTAAATCAACAAAAGACACAGTTAACCTATATGTATCAACTCCTATCTACATTAATTCTACTTTCCTATGCTAAACTTAACTATTCTAATCTATCCTGTAGGAGCATAATAAAAGAGATTAAACACCATAAATAAATTCCAAGTCCAACAGAATCAATTACTGAGTTCATAGATGAACAAGGATATATTAGAGCTTGATTGCAACCAAATTACTCATACAGGAATACACATTCCTTTCCATACAAATAAACTTGCAACTAGTGTTTAATATGGTTTCGAATCAATGATCGCTCATAATTTAACCATGAAATTGAATTATATTCAAATAAACAAGACTAATCATGAACAACATGCCATCAATATTCACAAACACAAATCACATTTATATTTATGCCATCCAACACTCTCTGATTCTAAACATATAAGAGAAGAGGGAAATAAACATGAAACAACAGGCTCCCACTTGAACCAAACAGTGTTCTTTATTCATAATAAATCAAAATTGTTCTCTCCAAACAAAAAGCCCTCTGCTCATCTTCGGAGGTAATACTTATGCAGAAGCCCTTGCCTCTCGATTTTCCCCTGACTTTTCACCTCCCTGGTGACTCATTACACAGATCAGAATATACAGAGGAAAATTGTCAGTGAGACTATTGACACATTGAAATCACCTTTGCTAGAGCGTTCTCCTCCCTGGGGGAATGAATGGGTGTCGATGGAATAGAGAATGATTGCGTATCATTTCATTTCGCCTGTGTAGAATGGCTATTATTCCCTGTCATTTCTTGAAGGAAACTGAAGATGTCGCGCCCATCATCCCATAGCTGGCGTGCTTTGAGGTGTATCTGGAGGGAGTGACATCTTGATGGATCAGCACTGTGCTTCCTCTTGACATAGAGTGTGCCTTCATTATGCATTATAGCGGTTCATACCCCTTTCTGCAGACTACGCCTTTGCAGTATCGACACCGGGGGTGCAGAGGTGTCATCTTGACATACATTGCCTTTATCTGCTACCGGGTCCACTCAAACTCACCTGCAGAAATAATTTGTATTAGCTTTATGATTACGAACATATGATAAAAATGCCCAAGAATAGGTCTCGCCATTATTGAAACTTTAAAAATGATACGACGTAATGAAATCAAAAGGAACGAGTGTGAAAGACGGCCCCTGGCTCAGCCAAAGTTGTGTTGCGACCGAGTCGCAATCACACATTCCAACGGGACATCATATGCAACATCTCCCCTATCGAATTTTCTTTGAAAACCTAGACCATGACATTTTATCGAAAACACAGGAATACATGGAAAAAGACCGCATTTGACCACAAGGCCAGATTTCAAAATTTATAAGCTCGGATGCATAGTTACGGGCGAATCCGCTCCATTGCATTGGGCCTTATGCATAAGCGCTAGACTTCGCCAATAGTAATTTAGTGATGGGGGGAGGTGGACCCGATAGCATATATATTATGTTTAATAGGATCGGTGGATCCACCAAATCGCATATTGCAATGTGCACAGGCCTAGGACTTCACCGATTGCGATATGCGATTCGGCCGGACCCAATCTATATATATATATATATATATATATATATATATATATATATATATATATATATATATATATATATATATATATCTATATCTATATCTATATCTATATCTATATCTATATATATATCTATATCTATATCTATATCTATATCTATATCTATATCTATATCTATATCTATATCTATATATATATATATATATATATATATATATATATATATATATATATATATATAGATAGATATAGATATAGATATAGATATATATATATAGATATAGATATATCAGTTGTATTTAATGATGCGGCGGGTCCGCCATATCACATTGTGTTTTATACATGACCCTCGGGTTCCACCAATTGCGATAATCGATTGGGGAGGCGGACCTGAAATATATATGTGTTGAGGTTGATAATCTCGATGGGTCCGCCATATCGGGCTGTGCTTTATGTTTATGCCATGGACACCGCCGATTGTGATATGCGAAAGGCTCCAGATCCGATATGTATATAATATGGTTAATAATGCCATCGGGTCCGGAGTATAGTGGTGAATATTATGCCTTAGTGTTGATTGCGATAGGTGAAAGGGGTGATTTATGCATGTTTGTGAAGCATTTCCATTGTAAAGAGTTATGATGGAAATAAGGTGCAATAGAAGGTTTTTGAAGGTTGAAAAAGTCCTGATGGAGGATATGAATGAAGGGCTAGACAAGGTTAGAGGTGAGTCATGCGGCGGATACTTAAAGAGGGGGGCTTAACCCTTAAGAATTGAAGATTTGACTCAGAAATGAGTTAAAGTATCTACGATGAAAGCAGATCATTCGGGGAAGTGAAAAATCCAACTTCTAGGGGACCCATTCAAAATTACTACCAGGGAAAGTTTTAATAGGGTGGTGGTTGTGGCCACAACAAATAGCGAACCGTTGGGTGAACCAGTTATCTCTATTTCCAAATAAACGTTGGATCAATAAAACATCAAGGTGTTAAGATAAACTTGAAATGAAAATTGTACAGATGGATAGGGATGGGTTCCACTTCAACATTAGTTGTTTTAGGCGGGATAAAGACAAATAGCTTCTTCTTACTGATAAGGTTTTGACAGGCACTCTCCACTGGTCATATTATGGGGTTTATTGACATTCCTTTACCTATTTTCTACTTTCAAATTCTTTCGGGCCATCACTGGTCTGTCAATTCATGTTCAGGTGTGTACCTCAGCTCTTTATTGCCCATCAAACTTGATGTAGATAAGTTTATCTGCACTTTATATAGAAATTTTAGTGCTATACTTTCATATGGTTGAATGGGGCCCAGTCATGGATCATGCCATATTTTTAAATTGTTGAAGCAAGGTTGGGGCATGTTGTGTCAACCGGTACTCTGAGCCCAGCAATAGTTCCTACTCCAACCAGCTTCCCAAACAACCTGTTCTTCCAGATTGGCGCAAGGACTCAAAAATTCTTTTCTTTCAAATATGTCCTTTCGGTTTCAGGCACAAGAACTAGAGCACAATTGGATTTGCCAGAGGGTGTATGACAGTGAGCTTAGCCCATGAAAGGAGATATACTTGTAGATGACAGTTATTGGATAATTTAGTGTGGTGGATGGGACCAATGGAGAATAACTACAAACCTTACAGGCAAGTATAGGTTAGGTCTGAGTGAGATTTATTAAAAAATGCAGCGTTCCTCCATCCCAGTCCAGTTGTAGTTACACATTTTCTATTTTATAAATATGCCCCTACATGATCTAGGTATCCAGGTTATCAATAGATCTTACCTAGTTCCCAACAGACGCTAATGAGTGGGTTCGATTTGAATTCCACGGCTGATTTTCAAGTTCTCATGGGCTGATTAAAAGTTTGTTTGATTGTAAGGTAATGATGGATTTAATATCAATAGACTCATCAGCAGGTTAATGAGGGGTGCAAAATCAAATGGCAGTGAATGAAGGCAATCTAAGGAGGTTCAATAAGGTGAAAATAAGGCTGGAGGATAGAAATCAATTGGCTGAAGAGGGTCGAAATTCAAAACAGAAGGAAAATAAGCTTTGCAGAAAAACAAGAATAGAAAAGACGGAAATATAACTAAGCTAACAACAAAAATGAATTGAAATCTAACTTATTCAAGAGGTAACCATGAGGTGGTGGCTACTGGAAGTATCCTCTTCAGATGTTGGCCATTAACAAGGAGTTTTTCAGTTTCTCGCTGTAAATTTTTCAATCTGTAAGTTCCCTAATCAATGTTTTCCACAACTTGGAATGGGCCCAGCCACAAGTGTTGGAATTTCGTGTGTTTACCTTTTGGCTCATTCAACTTGTCCCATTTCAAGACTAGCTCTCCTACTTGGTAATCTTTATCTCCTGCTAGATGGCGATCAAACCATCTCTTCACAACCATTTGGTAATTTCTGAATTTATTTATGGTTTTATCTCTCAATTCCTCCAACCTCATCAGTTTTGTTGATCCTTTCTTGAAGTAAGGCTGAAGGGGTTCCTCTTGAAGCTTCGGAGAGCTGTAGAGAGGGAAGGGCAACGTTGGAAGGCAAGATGGCTTCCTGTCCATAAATGAGGAAGTATGGGGAGTTTCCTAAGGAAACTTTTGGTGTGACCCTATTGGCCCAAAGGGCGTTTGTTAGAGTGTTGAGCCAGCTCCTCTGGTTATTGGTGAAAAATTTACAGATTATGCGGATGAGATTTTTGTTTGAGGACTTGGCAACTCTGTTTCCCTGGGGGTAATATTTTGATGCATATCTTATGTGGATTGATTTATCAATAACAAACCCAGTCAATTTCAGTGATGAAAAATACGAAGCATTGTCAAATATGAGAGCGTTAGGGATGCTAGACCTGTTAATAATAAATTTCTCAATGAATGATATTACCTCGTCTTCGTTTACCTTTTGAAGTAGGATGGCTTCGTTCCACTTGGTGAAGTAGCCAGTCGCCGTGAGTATATACTTATGCTGCTACGAAGAGTTTGGAGTGATCTCACCTATGACGTCTAGGCCCTATTGTTGGAACGGGCGATAAATCATGATGGGCCTAAGGGGAACGGCTGGCATTCTTTCCCGTCCCATGACAGTTTGACATACTTTGCATCTATGGGTGTAAGCGTGCAAGTCTCTGAATACTGTGGACCAATAATATCCAGCTCTTAATATTTTGTGAGCAGTGGTCTCTCCACCATAGTGACCACCTACTGGGCCATCGTGCATTTCTTTCGGGACATGCTCAGCATCATCCTTTTCCAAACACCTCAGCCAAAATCCATCATAAATTTTTCTATATAGTGTGTCATTGGCCAAGTGGTATTGATTGGATTTATATCTGAGCACTCTCCTTTACGATGCATCCATGTGTTCAGGACATGATCCCCGTGTTAAATAAAAGTGTATGTTGTAATACCACGACTCAGGATCCAAAGGGACTTCGGTCGTTTCGCGCTCATACATCAGCGTCTCATTGCTCCATAAGGGCTCTTCTCTAACTTCTACTTATGCATTCTACATGCTCTACACTTCTGGCTCTTCATACGCCCCTTCTTTATCCGCCAAGGCTTCTACTACTAGCCTGCACAGTCCCTACCCTCGAACTATCTTCGTCGGCTTTATCTCAAGGTTGAATTCTTGAAATGCGGTTATCCAATTGCCTTTCCATTCACCCATTTCTCTCTGCATAAAGAGGGCTATTACAGCAGGATGGGGAACGATTACCTTAGTCCTGGCCTTTAATAGGTAAGGGCGGAAATGTTTTACAACTTTAAAGACCATAAAACCTTTTTGCTCCCCGTCTGGGTAGTTCAGTTCTGCTCCTTGAAGATTAGAACTCATATAAGAAATAGGGACTTCATTGCCATCATCATCTTTCTGGGTGAGGATTGTGGCATATGCAACATCAGAAGTGAAAGTGTAAAAGAAGAATTCCTTGTCGAAATTGGGGCTGACCAATGTAGGGGCTTCTACGATGGCCTCCTTAATTCGCTGAATGACTTCTTGGCTTCATCGCTCCACTTATACACAACGTCTTTATTCATCATTAGTTGCATGGGAACCACTATTTCTGCATAACCTGAGAGAAATTTCCTAACGAAATTAATCTTCCTAAAAAAATATTACATTTCCCTTTTATCCACAGGGGGTTTTATTCTTATGATAGTCTCTATTCTTTCAGGATCAATAACAATCCCTTCTTTAGAGAGGATATGCCCCAGCAGTTTCCCTTCTGTAACTGCAAAGACGCTCTTCTTGGGATTCAACGATATTCCATACCTTCGGCATCTCTCGAAAATCTCTTTCAGGCGATAAATATGATCCCTTTTATGATAAGAGTACACAGTAATGTCATCCAATTACACTACTACTGATCTGTTAATCAATCCTTGGAAAGCTATGTCCATGGCTCTCTAGAATGTGGTACCCACATTAATAAATCCAAAAGACATTTTTCGATATGCATAAGTGCCCCATTTAGTGTTGAAGGTTGTCTCGAGCTGATCTCCATTTGACACCAACACTTGGTTATATCCTGAAAACCCATCCAATAGGGACAACATTTTAGACCCAGAAATGCACTGGAGAATGTGTTCCATAGAAGGAACGAGATAGTTATCTTTTTGCGATGCTTTGTTTAGGTTTCTAAAATCTATGCACAACCTGATGTCTCCATTTTTCTTTCTTACTGGCACGAGATTGGCTACCCAGTGGGTGTGCCTGACGTGAAAAATGATTTTAGCATCCATCATTTTTTTTAATTCTTTCTTCACCAACAATTTAGGCTTGGGTGCATCTTACGTAGCTTTTGTTGGTAGGGCTTAGCCTCCTTTTCCAAAGGAATTACATGCTGCATAACGCTGGTATCAAAGGTTTTCAAGTTGTTATATGTCCATGCAAAGACATCCTTGTACTCTTTTAACAGCTTAACAAATGCAGCCTTTTCTTGTGGATAGCATCCTGTTGTGCTCTACAACAACCCCCCATTTCATATCATTATTTACTTAGGAAAACTATCATATGAAATGGGTCCCTTTAGTTTTGATTGGTATCAACATTGTATTATTCAAAAAAGGTCCGAAAACAAAATGAAAAAACATTATGAAAACCTTTTCGATAAACCCAATTTTGATCATAATAATGCAAATAATCAATCTTTTATCATTGCGATAAAGCGATCGCAAGATCGCATATCGCAATAACCTAGGAAGCATACTTTAACGGCCCATTCATTTCCCCCGATGCGATATCGGCAATCGGCGATCGGCGATATACCATCCATGCATCCATAAAAGTGATCACATTCCCGATGCGATGTGATATCGCTATCGGCGATCGGGGATTTCAAAAGGTATCAATATAAGGAGTTAAGTTTTCCCCGATGCCCGATTGCGATAAAGCTAAAAGCGCAATTTTCAAAAAGTCGTTAAAACGGAGGGATATTACGATCAATTCATATTAAAAGCTTGATCTGTCAAACAATGATTACTTGCATTCAACCGCCAAAACATCCAAGGCACGCTTAAATAAATCATTCGGCCGATTAATGATATGATGGGCATTTAAAGGATTGGCAGGTTCTAAATGGCCATTTAATGTAATTGTAAGTCCTAAAATCTTCCCATAGATTGTCTGCAGCCACTTTAAAGTTAATCCCTCATCACGCATTGATCAATATATCTCTCTCATATTCGATTTTCACTACTAATTCTCTATGTTACGCTTATTTTCACGCCTGTGCAGAATTCTTCCAAAGCAGAAAACTCAAACAAAATGGGGAAGAAGTCTAAGAAAACCACAGTCGCTTCCGTTGCACCAGCCACAGGACAAGTCGTCGTTGTTCCAACAAATAAGAAGAAAGGATTGATATCCGATACTACATGTTCTGGTCTCGGCAAAACTACTTGGCAAAGTACCTACAATTTGATTGAAGCCGGAGAACCTGAAGTGACAACAGTACAAGCCTCTGCAGATTCAACTCGTAAATCTGATGGTACTTTAAAGGACTTAGCTGACTCCTTCCTTCATCGGTTAGCAGCTCGGGAACAAATTCTTCCGTATACGGATGTAGTGCGGTGGGCAATTGAGGAAATCCCAATCATGGACAGAACCTTCTGCACTAGAGACGGAAGAATTTTTGGGTCATTCAAGGCTGATGATTTAAGGCAAATGTATCATTTTCCTGAGCCAGAGAAGAAGTACAATAAGGCATTCTTGGAAAAATTCCGAAAAGAGAATGAAATTGAATCCGAACCCATCCGGGATTGGAGACAAAATCCGGCAAAACACAAACATGAATCTTCCGGTAAGTACTTGGTTGATTCCATATGTTCTCCTTATTGTTATGCTGGAATAATGATGTGTAGATTATGGGGGTTACACGATTCCGCTAATTTCACTATAGAAATGGTTCCCTTGATGGAAGCAGCGTGTAACAGTGAAATAATGGATTGGGCCACTATACTCTCAGATAAACTAGCAACAGCTGTTCTTGAGTTTAGAAATAAGACCCGTGTTACTGAAATATTAATTCCCCCATTCTACTACAGTGCCTATATTTTAGATACCTTGTGTTTTAATTCTGAATTTCTTGTGCTCGGCTGGAGGTGGACGTCACAAGACCCCATGCCAATTCACATATACCATCAGAAATTGTGGAAATCTTCTTATAAGCACCATTTATACCAAGTCTGTAATGGCTTTATGTTACCCATTCATTATTCTATTTTTGATAAACCTACTCCCAAGATTTCCTACCAAGCCAGGATTGATTTAACATCAGTAGGAAGATGGTTCGAGGAGGAGAAGTTCACCTATATAAGAGTTTTCGGTAGCCAAGCCAAACCTCATGTCCTTCCCTTGTACATACCTGATAAACTGCTGGCGAGGGAAATAGCTTATCAGATCATTGCCGAGGGAGTCACACAGACCCTCAAGAAAAACAAGAAGCAGGGCTGGCCCTCTTTTCCTTTTAGATGCGGTGTCTACACGTTGCATGATTTCAAACATGCAGAGAAAGAAGCTACAAAGATAAAATCATTAACTCTAGCAACTCACCCTAATAGGAAATTTGATCCCAACAAAGTTGCCTATAATGCACTTGAACAGGCCAAATTGGCAAAATTTGATCATAAAGAAGATATGTTCGATGACTTGTTCTCCTCAGTCGAGTCAATAATGCAGGTTAAGGCATTTGCCAAAATGAAATATCAAGATGAAGGGTTGGTTGAATTCAACAGACTTAGAGAACAGAGGTTGCAAACTCTGCCTCTAGATTTGTTAGCGACAACCCCAACAACATCATCAAGCGAGCCTGAACAGGAACAGTCAAAGGAACCTCCGATTACAACAAAAGAACAAGAAAAGCCACAGGAGGAAACTCAGACTAAAGAGCAGGAGAAAGTGCGGGAGGAGACCCAGACTAAAGAGAAAAAATAGACCAACATTGAAGTAAATGTGGATACTCATATTGATCCTAAATTGCTCCAAGAATGGCAGCAATTTGATTCTATTATCAGCAGTCTGGAATGTTCAAAGAACACTGAAACTTCAAAAGCAGCAGACACACAGGAAACCACTTCACAACAGCTTCAAAGTGGAACCAGCGGCCCACCCATTTCAAAAGAAGTAGAAATAATACCAAAGGACCCCTTTGATCAAATTATTTTGCAGGTGGAAGAGATTCCTCCATTGGATGTCTTCTACAGCCCAAGGCATAAAGCTGTAGTAAAACGACAGAGGAAGAGAAGAAGGACTGATCAACCTTCCCTTTTCCCAGAACAGACGGTCACGGGCAATGTGGTTTGGAAGGAGGAATTTGACCCCTCTGATGACCTGACAAAACTTTCACAATATGTTGGAGCCTATTCAGCAGCAACAATAGACAAGGCATCAGAGGTGAGTCTTTTATTGAAAACAAAAGACCAAGAAATCTTCTTATTACAGGCACAGGTAACTGAAGCAAAGAAGAAAGCGGAGCAGGCAGAACAACAATTGTTGACACAACAGCAAGTGAACAATCAACTAACTCAACAATTGCAGGCAGAGAAACAAAGGATTGACCACAGCGCAATCCAAAAGCAGAAAGAATTGTCAGAGGCCTTGGCACAACTGAAGGCAGCGAATGAGAAAATGCTGAAAACCAAAGATGAGCAGATTGCTCAACTATCAGCAAAGCTTGAGCAGACAAAGGGCATTCCACAAATAACTGAATTCAGAGTAGAAACACTACAAATAAATACTGCATTGATATCCCAAATTAAGCTTCTATGTCAACAAATTGCCCAGGCAGAGCAACTATGTGAGTTAACGGCATCAATAAGTGAGAAAGTAGAAAAGGCTAGGACGGAATTGGATCAAGCCGAAGAAACAATAGCCGCATTTCTTGACTGGCAAGATACTGACCAAGGACAAGCGGCGAATTTACCAAGAATTTTAGAGTCACATAAAGATATACTATTTACAGAATGGCAGTCCCAGTTAATGAAAGCGGAGAGGGCAGTTTCAAGATGCAAATAAACTTCAAACAATTTGGTTGAATTATTTAATAACACTCTCTACTTGTCAAACATGATTTCCCAATGCACACCAGGAAAATTGACAGCGATGAAGACATTGGAGCAGTCATGTTATCTAGATCTAGAGGAAAAGGGGAGATTAATTGCTGGAATTAACAGTTTAACATGGGACACCTATTGGTTCTTCTTGGTAAAACCACACACTCAAAGAGCCACCCTCAAGTGCCTTATAGGTGCAATCGGGTATATTATCCCCGATATTCAGGATGCCACCTATGCTGCCCAGCTTAGTTCTCGCCTCAACAGACCACCCGAAGTGGAGCCGATGCTTGCGATAAGTTCTCTCAGATTCAAAGGCAAATAGCCTACCTGATGAGTCATGCCGCCGACTGCCAGATTGCTGAGAAAATTATGATCAAAATTAAATGATACCAATTAAATAGGATTTCAGTTTCGTAGATAGTTAGCTTAATAAGTATTTATAGACCCTTTCATGTTTTTAGAAAGGGTCGTAAAGTTTTGTACTTGACTTAAAGACTGAAGTTGCACTATTGTGCTTCAGCCATATTCTTTTATGAAACTAGACCAGTTATTCTAATTTTGACAAGGAAGCTTTTATGCAAATGTGCACTACTGTCTTTGTTTGAAAGTATTTCTGCGTTGGAAGAAGAATCTCAAACATCGATTGATATTGGGAGTGTTTAGCAGCTCATATGGTACTATTATCTATGTCTGAATTCATTCTTTTCATATGAATTGTTATTTGATTGCCTTTGCTATTATCGAATATATGTATGTGTTTTAACAGCATTTCTCTATTCCTTCCACTATTGGATGTTTATGGGATGCTCTTCCTTTGATCATATATGTATCGATGATATATGAAGTGTAGCAATATTGCGCTAATCCTTTGTTTAACGATTTAAGCAGAGTAATTCCTAAATGAATAAAAGTCCATGTTTATTAAATAGAGTCATCTACATGCCTGTTTATAAACATAGATCATCAAGCGCTACACTTTAAAAAATACAATAGTTCCCGGGATTAGTAGTATTTCTTTTATTTCGCCAATAGATTTAGTTATTCGCTTATCATTAGATTAGTCAACCAATCATTCATTCATCCCGTTTATCCATTACTGGGAAACTGGTCCCATTATCCCCAGTCGGAGCCACCATTCCAAACGGAAAAGGAGCTGTACTAAGGTCCGGACCGGTGGTTATCCCCCAATGTTGATACAACGATTTTCGGGGCATCAACATTTTTGGCGCTAGAAGGAGGGCCTCAACTGTGAATGGCAAGCAAACCCAAATCTACAGGCCATTCTAAGAGTAATTCTCCCTCCGTATCACCTCGTACTTCCCAATTGCATGCTGGTTCTCCAGTATCCAAACAAGAAGAAGAGGAATCAACTACCACTGCTCAAACCCATCATACTCCAGAACAATTAAGTCTCGAATCCCCTGAAGTCCAGTCTCTTATCCACAAACTTCAGAGCTTCTCGATTTCACCACAGAAATCTGAGGTATCACAAAGCAGTGTGACTTCGCAGCTTAATCTATCTCACCCTCTCACCAGACTTCAGAGCGAAAAGCTCGGTATTGAACCCACTGAGTTCCCTTTACCCAAAAGGAAAAAGGCGAAGAAATATACTGAAGGATCTGACAGTGAAGAGCTTTCATCCACATCCTCCATCTCACTTTCCCCTGTGCGAAGTCAACCATCCACTCCCCCATTACATATTGTTGTTCATCAGGGATTAGGAGCTTTAACATCCCAACCTGCGCACTCCGCAATATCATTTCCTTCCCAAACATTTGGAATTTCAACAATAATATCATCTACTACTGCTGTTATAATGGCAGATCCATGGACCAGGCCTGGTGCAGTCAACATGCCTGCACCATTGCATGCATTACCTGATGCTCCTGAAAAATGGCTACCCAAGTTTAACCCAGATGATGGGACCCAAGCTGAGGAACATATTAATAACTTCATGTTGGCAGTTAACTTGAAAGGAGTAACAGAACAAGATGTTGTTGTTAGACTTTTCCCTTATACCTTGCAAGGATCAGCAGGATCCTGGTATTTTTCTTTACCCTCTGGTTCTATTACCAGTTGGAACACTTGCCAAGAACAGTTTCTTACTAAGTATGGAGATGATAGGTCTTTGGCTACACTAATAAACGATCTCTCCAATCTTAGGATAGAGCATAGGGAGCCGATTAAGGAATTTAACGCCCGATTCAATAAACTCTTGAATAAAATCCCGACGGCCTCCAAACCAAGTGAGCAAATTCGAAGCGAATGGTATATAACCACCCTACCTGCCAATATAGCTATTTTTGTAGACAGGGCTGGGAAACCTACTTTAGCTGAAAACATGAAAGAAGCACTTGCTGTGGAGAAACACATTAATGCTCTAGAAAAGAAAGCTGCTCTGGAAGACAGAAAAGCCAAAAAAGTTTCTTTCAAAGATGATTCAAGAAAGAAAACCCCAAAAGATCCATATGACATGGAGGGTCTGCAAAAGGTCCTCAAGACTTTGTCAAACGAAATGGTTGAAATTAAAAAACAGGTAGCCGAAACCTCAACCAAAAGACCCTTTAGAAATTACAAGAAAACTGAATCAAAACCGCCAAATGTTATATCAAATGCAGATTCAGATCTTGAAGAAGGAGAAGAAGAAACAGTTACACCTATTGATGAAGAAGAGGAAGTTGTTGAATGTCATGGAATGTGGGATTTCATACTACCTAACTCCGATACAGATAATGAAGAAGAAGCATTTCCTGTCACTACTAGGAGTAAAAGTACCTCCGAACCTGTTCAGGCAACTTCAAAGAAAAGGAGCGCAGGTGGTGCTACAACAAAGGAAAAAGTATCTACAAAGAAGCCACCTGCAGCAGTTCCCCAAAACCAACCTTCAACCTCAAACACTCCTTCAACATCTAAAACTTTGGTAGTATCCGATTCGATGGATTACAATATTGTTGATGATATGAAGAAAACTAAGGCAAACATTACCATGTTTGAACTTAGAAAATTAAAACATCAGCAAAAATTGCTTCTCAAAGAATTAAATGTTGTTCCCACTTCACCTCTTCCCAGTGCTAAAGCTGCTAACGATGTAGGTCAACCACCTTCTGGTATGGTTGAAGCTATTGATGCAGTCCTAATAGGAGATAGATCAAACTCTCATACTCCACCTTTCCTTCTAACCTATGAGATCTACAATAGAAACCTGCACAACTGTTTGATTGACTCAGGGGCATCTTCTAACATAATGCCAGCTTCAGTTTGTTCCAAACTGAACATTGAACCCCAGAAGTCTGCTATTCATATTGTACAGCTGGACAGGACCAAAGTACAGGTTTTGGGAGAGATTAATTCCGTAACTATCAGGTTATCTGCTGATCCCAGAATAGTACAAAGGATTGATATCCTAATAGCCGATATACCTGAATTTTACGGTTTAATCTTGAGTAGGGATTGGTCTGAGAAACTACATGGGTATATTTCTACTGATTGGTCACATATGTGGCTTCCCTATAAGGGTAAGCCAAATCAAATAAGGATCGATCGAGAAAAACATATGACCCATACAGTTACTGAGTTTGAGCAAGAAAACCAGCCAATAGCATTTAATAACAACATTTTGGGGAATTATTCATCAGAATCATTCTTTGGCAACTTCGTTGCCCAGCCATCCCCTTTCTCAGTAAACCATTTTACATCTCAGATTGAAAATTTTTCACAAACAAATAGGTCTAGATGTTTCAATGGTACTGAGAAAACTGTAAATAAAATTGTTAATACTTCTTTATTTTGGTCGTTATATTTCGATGGGTCCAAATCTAGTGAGGGCTCAGGAGCAGGATGTATTTTGATTAGCCCACAAGGGGAAAAGACAATGCTGTCCTGTAGGTTAGAATTTGAATGCACAAATAACACAGCAGAGTATGAAGCCTTAGTCCAAGGGCTATATAAAGCCATCGGCCTTAAGGTTCAATATTTGAAAGTGTTCGGAGATTCTGAAATTATTATCAAACAGGTAAGGAATACAATTCATTGTCTTTCCACCCATCTCAAGCATTATCAATCGCTGACACAGGAACTTACCGCCCACTTTTTGGCATTCAATATTTCTTCTATTCCCAGGTCTCAAAATTCGGCAGCTAACCTGCTAGCCAATGTTGCCTCCAAGCTCCTACCTTCCGAAGACTACAGCCCAGATAGATTTTCAGTAGAATTGCTTTTTAGGCCATCAATTCCTGACAATGTCACTAATTGGAGAGTATTTAACCATGATGAAGACATTTTACAGTTCTTAACTTCCGAAAAGTCCTATGACAATCAAATCATCGAGGAAAATGAGCATGACCTTCAAATAAGAGGTAAACCTGAGGAAAAATTCAATCCCTAAGCCTGTGGTAAAACTTGAAGATCTTTATGATATTAAAGACAGGTTTAAACCTGTGACTAATGCAAAGCTCCAAAGTTCTACCCTAAGGTTTGAGTTGATAAATCTTGGCACTGAACAAACTCCTCAAAACATCAATTTAGGATTAGGACTTTCCTTGGAAGAGAAGGAGGCATTTATTAGACTGTTAAGGAAAAATAAACAGATTTTTGCTTGGAAATATGATGATTTGAAGACATATGATACATCCATCATCCAGCATACCATTCAAATGCTTCCCGATCAGAAACCAATTCAGCAGAAGTTGAGAAAAATACATCCAAACTTAGAGAGTCAAATAAAATCTGAACTTAACAAACTCTTGAAAGCTAAGATTATTTTTCCCGTTCGGCACTCAAACTGGGTCTCCAATATGGTGCCAGTCAAAAAGAAAAATGGCGACATTAGGATTTGTATTGATTTCAGAAATTTGAACAAGGCAAGCTTAAAAGATAATTTCCCATTACCTACTATGGAGCAGATACTCCAATCAGTAGCAGGCTCTGAGTTAATGTCCTTTCTAGACGGTTTCTCAGGATATAACCAAGTTCTGGTCCATCCTGATAACCAGCTTAAAACCACATTCAGAACAAAATGGGGAACATATGCATATCAGAAAATGCCTTTTGGACTTATTAATGCAGGAGCGACGTTCCAAAGAGTGATGGATATAGCTTTTAAAGGGTTGATTAATAGAACAGTAGTCGTCTATCTAGACGATATTACTGTATTCTCTAAGGAGAGGTCCAATCATTTGCATGATTTAAATCAAATCTTTCAACGCTGCAAAAGATATGGTATTTCTCTTAACCCTAAAAAATCTTTCTTTGCTCTTGATCAAGGAAAGCTCTTAGGCTTTATTGTGTCTAAAGATGGCATTTATATTGATCCTGACCGGATCAAAGAAATCTCTGAAATCCCTTTCCCTCATAATAAAAAATCCATGCAGTCATTTTTCGGCCAAATCAATTTTGTCAAAATATTTGTTCCAGATTTTTCTCAAATTATTTTGCCACTTCAAACTATGATTAAGAAAAATTCAGTCTTTAAGTGGGGATCAGCAGAAAAGGAAGCGTTTGATTTAATCAAGCAATCAATAATCAATGCCCCAGCCTTAAATACTCCTAATTTTTCTAATCATTTTACATTGTATACTATTGCATCCACCTTATCTTATGCAGCAGTACTTACACAGCTTAATGATCACAATTTGGAAGCACCCATTTCATTCTATAGTTCAAATCTTCAGGGTGCTGAATTGAATTACTCCGAAGTAGAGAAACAAGCCTTTGTTGTATATAAAGCTGTCAAACATTACAGACCCTTCCTTTTAAAAGCCCACACAAAAGTTATAGTTCCTTTCCCTGCAGTAAGGCAACTATTGATCCAAAAGGAACTAGGTGAAAAAAGGGAAAATTGGGTTACAGCACTTCAAGAATATGACTTAGAAATTAAACCAGCAAAGATTGTTAGAGGTCAAGGTTTTTGCAGGTTATTGGCAGGAGCATCCAACATTCCAGAATCAAGTGCTACAGATCAAACTGAAGAAATCAACTAGATAAGTATTACTGGTCCTGAGTCACAATATGCTGACTTAATCTTTTATTTGAAAAATGGATATGCACCTCCTAACCTATCTTACAAAAACAAAAGGGCCATTAGATTGAAAGAAAAAAATTTCACAATTATTGATGATGTGCTTTTTAGGCGAAATTATGATTCAATCTTATTAAGATGTCTAGAAAAACCTGAAGCACAAAAGGTTTTGCAGGAATTACATGATGGACCAGCAGGAGGACATTTTGGAGCTGACACAACAGCCCATAAAATCATTCATGCTGGCTATTATTGGCCCACTCTGTTTAGAGATGCTCGTGAATATGTAAGGAAATGCTAGAATTGTCAAACTTCTTGTGGAAGACAAAGAAAATCAGCTTTTCCTTTACAGCCGGTCAACATTGAACAGCCATTTGAGCAATGGGGATTGGATATCATTGGGGAAATTACTCCGCATTCTACCAAACAGCATAAGTATATCCTTACTGCTACCGATTATTTTACTAAGTGGGTCGAAGCAATTCCTTTAAAGACAACTAATTCTGAGGCAATCATTGAGTTTATAGATCAATTCATCATTACCAGGTTTGGTGTCCCAAATGCTCTTGTTTTTGATAATGCATCTTACTTTTCAGGCAATGCTATGTTTGATTTCGCTATTAAAAGAGGATTTAAATTGAAATATTCCACTAATTACTATCCTCAGGGTAATGGTTTAGCAGAGTCTACAAATAAAAATCTGATTAAAATTATTAAGCGAACTATTGAACAAAACCATAAAACATGGCATAAATCCTTAATATTCGCACTATGGGCTGATAGGATAACACAGAAGGCTTCCATAGGATCTTCTCCATTTAACCTTGTGTATGGAAAAGAAGCAGTGTTACCAACAAATCTTGTTCTTCCTTCTCTAGCCTTAGTTCAGTTTATTGAGGAAAGCCCTTCTTCTTCTATTCAACTAAGACATGAACAAATTCTAAAATTAGAAGAGGAAAGGGAAAAAGCCAAGGTTATTCATGCAAAACATCAGCAAATCATCAAGTCATCCTTTGATTCAGTCTCATCCGGTTCAAAACAATTTCAAGTCGGTGATTTAGTTCTGAAATGGGACAAAGCCCATGAGGACAAGGGAAAACACACCAAGTTCCAGAAGATGTGGCTTGGGCCATTTCAGATCTGTGAGAAGATAGGCCATTCGACCTTCATATTACAAGATTTATCAGGTTTGAGAGATTCTCTCCCTGTTAATGGCCTTATCTTAAAGAAATTCTTTAATTGAGAAGGTAACCCCTTCTCCTTTTTAATTTAATAGAGTTTTGTAGTTTGTAGGACCATTAGAAAATAAAGTTGTAAGGTATCTTCCATTGACCTTTGCTGTATTTGAAAGTTGCTCCACAGAAGTAGTGTGGATATTTACTTTTAAATAATAGAACTCTTACATAAGAGGGATAATTTCTAGTAAACTAGGTATAATTGCATTCCAAAATCACAATTCAATTTTTTGTGAACCCTTCTCAAAGTTTAGAAATATTGTAAATCATTTTATGTTTTCAGATTGGCCACAAAAAGGGTTATCAATATCAGAACAGAAACTAATCCAACTTCAGCATCTGTAACTCTTACCTTGTCATCCATTTACTCTTAAGGAGAAAATTGTCCATCCCATTCACCAAAGTTTATGGTTACTCAGAGTGTAATTCTAAAATATCTGATATTAAAGATAAGAGGTCTTATTACAAGCCTGCTTACCATGATCATAGGGAAATAGTTTAACCGACATTACCAATACTGCATACCAAAACAGGGTAATGGCTTAGAATTATAAGACAAGGGGTCTCATCACGAGCCAGCTTGTTCGGTTAGATTACTACCAGTGAATGGCATTGTTGATAGCTGGCCACCAAACCAGGACAATGGCTTTTTATCTTGGCAATAACAGAGAAAGAAAGGAAATACAAAATGTGAACACATGTTTTGAATTCATTCTGTTAATCACACTCTTAAATGGATGGGACAATGGACAATAATATGGTTTAAAGGTATCCCTGTCGAAACTATGAACGTTTGTTGGCAGCAGAGGCTCTACCTATGACAAAGGAGTCATTTCTAAAAGCTGATTTGGAAAGGTTCTCTGTTTTATCATTATAAACCAATAAACGCCAATTTAAAACTTAGAATGTATCTAATTTTAAACAAGAGAGGAAATTAACAAAGATAGATTCATTTTATTTAGAATGCATATATACCTAGTTATATTAGAATTTTCCCCTTTAATGAGAACTCTATTTTGAAAAAGTTAAAGTATTTCCATACTTTTCAGAGATAACTGTTTCTTCCAGCGAATCGCCAATTGTTGTGCTCTACAACAACCCCCCATTTCATATCATTATTTACTTAGGAAAACTATCATATGAAATGGGTCCCTTTAGTTTTGATTGGTATCAACATTGTATTATTCAAAAAAGGTCCGAAAACAAAATGAAAAAACATTATGAAAACCTTTTCGATAAACCCATTTTTGATCATAATAATGCAAATAATCAATCTTTTATCATTGCGATAAAGCGATCGCAAGATCGCATATCGCAATAACATAGGAAGCATACTTTAACGGCCCATTCATTTCCCCCGATGCGATATCGGCAATCGGCAATATATTATGCATGCACTTAAAGCACCCCAGGTAATTCACTCCGATGCGACGCGATATCGCTATCGGCAATCGGCGATATGCTATGCATGTTTTTTTTAAGCACCCTAGGTAATACATCTGATGCGACGCGATATCGCTATCGGCGATCGGCGATATACCATCCATGCATCCATAAAAGTGCTCACATTCCCGATGCGATGCGATATCGCTATCGGCGATCAGGGATTTCAAAAGGTATCAATATAAGGAGTTAAGTTTTCCCCGACGCCCGATTGCGATAAAGCTAAAAGCGCAATTTTCAAAAAGCCGTTAAAACGGAGGGATATTACGATCAATTCATATTAAAAGCTTGATCTGTCAAACAATGATTACCTGCATTCAACCGCCAAAACATCCAAGGCACGCTTAAATAAATCATTCGGTCGATTAATGATATGATGGGCATTTAAAGGATTGGCAGGTTCTAAACAGCCATTTAATGTAATTGTAAGTCCTAAAATCTTCCCATAGATTGTATCTGCAGCCACTTTAAAGTTAATCCCTCATCACGCATTGATCAATATATCTCTCTCATATTCGATTTTCACTACCAATTCTCTGTGTTACGCTTATTTTCACGCCTGTGCAGAATTCTTCCAAAGCAGAAAACTCAAACAAAATGGGGAAGAAGTCTAAGAAAACCACAGCCGCTTCCGCTGCACCAGCCACAGGACAAGCCGTCGCTGATCCAACAAATAAGAAGAAAGGATTGATATCAGATACTACATGTTCTGGTCTCGGCAAAACTACTTGGCAAAGTACCTACAATTTGATTGAAGCCGAAGAACCTGAAGTGACAACAGTACAAGCCTCTGCAGATTCAACTCGTAAATCTGATGGTACTTTAAAGGACTTAGCTGACTCCTTCCTTCATCGGATAGCAGCTCGGGAACAAATTCTTCCGTATACGGATGTAGTGTGGTGGGCAATTGAGGAAATCCCAATCATGGACAGAACCTTCTGCACCAGAGACGGAAGAATTTTCGGGTCATTCAAGGCTGATGATTTAAGGCAAATGTATCATTTGTCTGAGCCAGAGAAGAAGTACAATAAGGCGTTCTTGGAAAAATTCCGAAAAGAGAATGAAATTGAATCCGAACCCACCGGGATTGGAGACAAAATCTGGAAAAACACAAACATGAATCTTCCGGTAAGTACTCGGTTGATTCCCTATGTTCTCCTTATTGTTATGCTGGAATAATGATGTGTAGATTATGGGGGTTACACGATTCCGCTAATTTCACTATAGAAATGGTTCCCTTGATGGAAGCGGCGTGTAACAGTGAAATAATGGATTGGGCCACTATACTCTCAGATAAACTAGCAACAGTTGTTCTTGAGTTTAGAAATAAGACCCGTGTTACTGAAAGATTAATTCCCCCATTCTACTACAGTGCCTATATTTTAGATACCTTGTGTTTTAATTCTGAATTTCCTGTGCTTGGCTGGAGGTGGACGTCACAAGACCCCATGCCAATTCACATATACCATCAGAAATTGTGGAAATCTTCTTATAAGCACCATTTATACCAAGTCTGTAATGGCTTTATGTTACCCATTCATTATTCTATTTTTGATAAACCTGCTCCCAAGATTTCCTACCAAGCCGGGATTGATTTAACATCAGTAGGAAGATGGTTCGGGGAGGAGAAGTTCACCTATATAAGAGTTTTCGGTAGCCAAGCCGAACCTCATGTCCTTCCCTTGTACATACCTGATAAACTGCTGGCGAGGGAAATAGCTTATCAGATCATTGCCGAGGGAGTCACAGAGACCCTCAAGAAAAACAAGAAGCAGGGCTGGCCCTCTTTTCCTTTTAGATGCGGTGTCTACACGTTGCATGATTTCAAACATGCAGAGAAAGAAGCTACAAAGATAAAATCATTAACTCTAGCAACTCTCCCTAATAGGCAATTTGATCCCAACAAAGTTTCCTATAATGCACTTGAACAGGCCAAATTGGCAAAATTTGATCATAAAGAAGATATGTTCGATGACCTGTTCTCCTCAGCCGAGTCAATAATGCAGGTTAAGGCATTTGCCAGAATGAAATATCAAGATGAAGGGTTGGTTGAATTCAACAGACTTAGAGAACAGAGGTTGCAAACTCTGCCTCTAGATCTGTTAGCGACAACCCCAACAACATCATCAAGCGAGCCTGAACAGGAACAGTCAAAGGAACCTCCGGTTACAACAAAAGAACAAGAAAAGCCACAGGAGGAAACTCAGACTAAAGAGCAGGAGAAAGTGCGGGAGGAGACCCAGACTAAAGAGAAAAAACAGACCAACATTGAAGTAAATGTGGATACTCATATTGATCCTAAATTGCTCCAGGAATGGCAGCAATTTGATTCTATTATCAGCAGTCTGGAATGTTCAAAGAACACTGAAACTTCAAAAGCAGCAGACACACAGGAAACCACTTCACAACAGGTTCAAAGTGGAACCAGCGGCCCACCCATTTCAAAAGAAGTAGAAATAATACCAAAGGACCCCTCCAATCAAATTATTTTGCAGGTGGAAGAGATTCCTCCATTGGATGTCTTCTACAGCCCAAGGCATAAAGCTGTAGTAAAACGACAGAGGAAGAGAAGAAGGACTGATCAACCTTCCCTTTTCCCAGAACAGACGGTCACGGGCAATGTGGTTTGGAAGGAGGAATTTGACCCCTCTGATGACCTGACAAAACTTTCACAATATGCTGGAGCCTATTCAGCAGCAACAATAGACAAGGAATCAGAGGTGAGTCTTTTATTGAAAACAAAAGACCAAGAAATCTTCTTATTACAGGCACAGGTAACTGAAGCAAAGCAGAAAGCGGAGCAGGCAGAACAGCAATTGTTGACACAACAGCAAGTGAACAATCAACTAACTCAACAATTGCAGGCAGAGAAACAAAGGATTGACCACAGCGCAATCCAAAAGCAAAAAGAATTGTCAGAGGCCTTGGCACAACTGAAGGCAGCGAATGAGAAAATGTTGAAAACCAAAGATGAGCAGATTGCTCAACTATCAGCAAAGCTTGAGAAGACAAAGGGCGTTCCACAAATAACTGAATTCAGAGTAGAAGCACTACAGATAAATACTGCATTGATAGCCCAAATTAAGCTTCTATGTCAACAAATCGCCCAGGCAGAGCCACTATGTGAGTTAACGGCATCAATAAGTGAGAAAGTAGAAAAGGCTAGGACGGAATTGGATCAAGCTGAAGAAACAATAGCTGCATTTCTTGACTGGCAAGATACTGACCAAGGACAAGCGGCGAATTTACCAAGAATTTTAGAGTCACATAAAGATATACTATTTACAGAATGGCAGTCCCAGTTAATGAAAGCGGAGAGGGCAGTTTCAAGATGCAAATCAACTTCAAGCAATTTGGTTGAATTAGTTAATAACACTCTCTACTTGTCAAACATGATTTCCCAATGCACACCAGGAAAATTGACAGCGATGAAGACATTGGAGCAGTCATGTTATCCAGATCTAGAGGAAAAGGGGAGATTAATTGCTGGAATTAACAGTTTAACATGGGACACCTATTGGTTCTTCTTGGTAAAACCACACACTCAAAGAGCCACCCTCAAGTGCCTTACAGATGCAATCGGGTATATTATCCCCGATATTCAGGATGCCACCTATGCTGCCCAGCTTAGTTCTTGCCTCAACAGACCACCCGAAGTGGAGCCGATGCTTGCAATAAGTCAGCTCAGATTCAAAGGCAAACAACCTACCTGATGAGTCATGCCGCCGACTGCCAGATTGCTGAGGAAATTATGATCAAAATTAAATGATACCAATTAAATAGGATTTCAGTTTCGTAGATAGTTAGCTTAATTAAGTATTTATAGACCCTTTCATGTTTTTAGAAAGGGTCGTAAAGTTTTGTACTTGACTTAAAGACTGAAGTTGCACTATTGTGCTTCAGCCATATTCTTTTATGAAACTGGACCAGTTATTCTAATTTTGACAAGGAATCTTTTATGCAAATGTGCACTACTGTCTTTGTTTGAAAGTATTTCTGCGTTGGAAGAAGAATCTCAAATAGTGATTGATATTGGGAGTGTTTAGCAGCTCATATGGTACTATTATCTATGTCTGAATTCATTCTTTTCATATGAATTGTTATTTGATTGCCTTTGCTATTATCGAATATATGTATGTGTTTTAACAGCATTTCTCTATTCCTTCCACTATTGGATGTTTATGGGATGCTCTTCCTTTGATCATATATGTATCGATGATATATGAAGTGTAGCAATATTGCGTTGATCCTTTGTTTAACGATTTAAGTAGAGTAATTCCTGAATGAATAAAAGTCCATGTTTATTAAATAGAATCATCTACATGCCTGTTTATAAACATAGATCATCAAGCGCTACACTTTAAAAAATACAATAGTTCCCGGGATTAGTAGTATTTCTTTTATTTCGCCAATAGATTTAGTTATTCGCTTATCATTAGATTAGTCAACCAATCATTCATTCATCCCGTTTATCCATTACTGGGAAACTAGTCCCATTATCCCCAGTCGGAGCCACCATTCCAAACGGAAAAGGAGCTGCACTAAGGTCCGGACCGGGTGGTTATCCCCCAATGTTGATACAACGATTTTCGGGGCATCAACACATCCCAAGCCCAAATTGACAGTTTTGGGGTCTTCTCTAGTTCCCAAGTTGACCAACTCATACTTCATGGATGAGCTATTCATTTTGCAGTTAGTTGGCTTCTTGAATTTATCATGTAGGTCATATAAGTGTTCCATCTTGACAACTGACTTTGGAATTATATTGGGCTACTCCTTTTCCTCATCTTTATCCTCATCCATACTTTTGTCATGCACCTTTTCATCAATGACTCTATTTTTTAACGTCCTTTCGCAATGCAGGAACTCCAGGATTTTCTCATAATCTTCGAACACCTGCTAGTTCGAGATGTTAATAGGCACGGATGGTCTGAAAATAAATTCAACATAGAATTTATTCTTGTTTAATCTAAGATCAGGCAAAAGTTTTGTAGCCATACCAGCCATCAAATCAGCATCTTGGTTTTTCCCTTGAGGTAGGTATGTGATTTTAAAAGAATAAAACTTGTCAATTAAGCTCTATACCTCATGTTGGTACCTTACCAGGTGTGGTGAATGTGAACTCCAACCGGATGGCCATTAGATGTTGGTTCCCTTGCGGGTCAATGAGAATTC